>LPNX010099090.1:0-61918 GCA_001517045.1 Pseudotsuga menziesii | reverse complement strand
CAAGTAGGTCTCCCTGTTTTCATGGGAGCATTTACACTTTTGGGTCTGGCTGTAACTTCCTCTACTGAAGTAATTTTTGGGCGTGTAATCTCAAATCCCATTGAATTTATTGCACAAATTGGTGGTATTGTGCCCATTTCACTATCCATTTTTGGGGTTTCCCGGTTTTGTCCAGAGCTTCATTTGGGATCAGAGGGGCTCATATACCAACAATTCTGAGAGCGTTGGTAGCTTGTGGGTGGTTTGGCATTGAGACATGGATTGGTGGGCAGGCCATATTTGTGCTCCTCAATGCCCTGCTGAAGGGGAACATGACAGGCCTATTCATTCCATGGCTTGGAACCAGTGTTCCTGAATTTGCATGCTTCTTGGCTTTCTGGATTTTGCAGCTAGTAATTATGTGGAATGGGATGGAGAGCATCAGGAAGCTGGAGAAGTACTCTGCTCCGATCTTGATTGCACTTTCTGGGGCTCTGTTGTTATGGGCCTATGTGAATGCAGGTGGGTTTGGCCCTATGCTTTCCATGGCATCACAATTCGGTAAGGGAGGTGCTCGGCAAGGCATGTTCTGGTCTGTCTTCTTTCCTTCACTTACTGCCAATATTGGCTTCTGGGCTACTTTGGCTCTCAACATACCTGGTAATTATTTTTCTCACCCTATCTTGTGACCCATGTAATGTGATGCGTGATTGCACTTACTGATTTGAATCTGTCCAAAGGTATACAAAGAGAACAGATTTGAATGGGTAGGTCACAGATTGGAAATTTTGATCTCTACTGGCAAATTACAATTCCAATTTAATGTTTCATTCATCGTTCACTGGCTACAGTTCCTTGGTGTTAATGTGGAATGGTGGATTTTGTATAGTTGGGTGGTCCAATTTTTTTTGCATGGCAACCTTGGTAATTTCGGTATGGCAACTCGAGGTAAACTCTGAATTTATCTATAAAATTTAATTAAGATATCTTAATCTTGGCTCTAAGAATTTATGAATTTATCTATAAAATTTAACTAAGATAAAATCTTGATGACTAGATAAGTTTGATTTTTTTTTAAAATTACAACTTTAATAACATTTAATAAAAATCAATTAAAAACAATATTGACCCATGGATTTACTATTACATTTTCAAATGAAAAGAATGATTTATTTTTGCATATCAGCATTGAAGGGCTCACTATCTACTAACCCTTCAAAGCGAAATGGGACCCTGCACTTCAAATTTGATCCCTGGTAGGGTTGTATACACAATCCATCATCCATTTTACCGAATTGATGAAGGGCATAATGGTTGGTCGTGCAACAATGGCATCCCAACCCACGCATAAAACCTTGGGATAACAAAGGAGATGTATCACTATAACCTCAACACGATTATCCTCTCACTTTAGGCCCAACTCTCCAAGGCCAAGGAGGTCTCCCAATACTTTATAAAACCACTTAAGTATAAACAAAAGATAAAGTAATGAAAGCTTTAATACTTACAACTTGTAGTAGATCAAAAGATGCTACAAGTTATAATTAGGGTTACCACATTCATTCCATGAGATACTTGAAATGAAATATACTTTAGCAATATGACAAGTAAATAATGCATTCAATAACATAAACAATTCTTCCAACTTGTTGATATTCTGGCAGGTTGGGGGCTTATGGATATTTATATATATATATATTTTTAAAAATTCACTGCCATCGCTTAAGCGACAGCTCTATCTGTCACAATTGCGACGCTTCTTGTTAATACGCGTCGCTTAAGCGATGGTTCCTGGCTGGATATGCAAGGTTTTTTTTTTTAAATCAGAATGAGCTGTCGCAAATGCGACGCTTCTTGTAAACACGTGTCGCTTAAGCGACAGTTTCTGGCCGGATATTAAAGGTTTTTAAAAAAAAATCAGATCTAGCTGTCGGAAATGCGACGATTCGTCTTCATATCTGTCGCTTAAGCGACAGATATATCTGTCATTTTTGCGACGCCTATTCCTGATATCCGTCGCTTAAGCGACAGCTATATCTGTCGTTTAAGCAACGCTTACTCTTTAAAGCCATGGTTTAAGCGACGGTTATACCTGTCGCTTATCCAACGGTTGACATTTAACCGACGGTTGGTTAAGTGTCTCTTAAACGACGGGTACTTAAGTGTCGGATAACCGACGCCAAGTTTCCGACACTTAAGAAAAAATCAAAGTGTCATACATGCAACAGGAAAGTGTCGAAAATCCGACATGACGGCCGTCGGATTTTGGGTCGAAATGTAGTAGTGAGTGATGATGATCCAGCAGTGATGATCCAGATCGAGTGATGATCTAGATCTAGTGATGATGTCCAGTGATGATCCATATAAAGTGTTGATCCAGATCTAGTGATGATGTCCAGTGATGATCCAGATCGAGTGATGATCCAGATCTAGTGATGATGTCTAGTGATGATCCATATCCAGTGATAATCCATATCCAGTGATGATCCAGATCTGAAGATGAAGATGAATTGAAGACGAAGATGACTTGAAGATGCAGATGACGAGATGATCTAGAGAAGAAGACCAGTGATGAAAATTGTGTCAAGAGAATACCTTCCTAGTTAAGAGGGAGTGTTGATGTAATTGTAACTTCGAAATGTATTCACTTGTATTTCTTATGTATTGTAACACGATGTTTATTTCGGGATGTACTTGTGTCATGTCAAGCCCCGATGTTCCTATTGGGAGGATCTATAATCTAAACAAGTCATGTCAAGTCATTGTGGGTAACCCTCCTATTGTCTAAGGGTTAAAGTCCCCGCAGTTCTGGGGCACTAGTGTTATTAGACTCTCCTAGAGAGGTCATCCCTAGTAGGGTTTTAGTCATGTCAGGAATTAGTATAAATAGAGAGCTAGCCTCTCTATTTATCACACATTCATCCAAACTCAGTTGCAGTGCATAGCTGAGGAAGAGAAAGACAATGGGGTAAGGAAGAAATAGGTTACTACTGTCGGGAGATCATCTTACTGTTTTGGGGTTTTACTTTTGGTGCTAATTCTATCTTTGAGGAAGTTGTGGGGTTTTCTCCATTTATGGTTTCCCCGAGGAAAAACACCGTCTTCATTGTCTCTTGTGTTTGATTGCTGTGCTTGTTGTTCTCTCAGTTAAAGATCCTTATGTTATGCTAGTTTAATGTTAAAAATCTAACACTCATTCCATAGGTAGTGAACGAAATGCCACGCAACCTCGTTGGTATTAATAATGAGGAGAGAAATGGTTTCACTAATGGTTCTGTTCGATCCTGCGATCTCCCAAATCCAGTGATCACATTCTCCCATACCTAGCATGAGCTTAGGCATCATTCCCATCAATAATTCCAAATCCCAATTCCGCAGATAATATGTCCTGCCTCTCCTTCCAATCCGAGATCTGTATCCAGTTTTAAGAGCGAGGTGACTGATTTAGAGTAAGACATACTTTGCTTGCATGATCATGCATGGAAGTGGTTTAGATCTATGGAAGTCTCCTTCTGCCTCCTGTCTTCTCCTTGATGATCACTCGTGTCACCCACCATTTTTCCAACGTCTTGTCTGGAAAGTTCTCTACACTATAGAGCTCACTGTTTTTATCTGAATTCCTCTAGTTGTCCCATCCTTTGGACCCCATCCTCCTTCTCTCCAGTGTTTTCCAACATGTCTATACCCAATTTGCTTCTCGTCTGACATGGTAGAAGGAGACAACCGGGTGTGCCAGAACCAAGCTGCATAGGATTTCCAACCTACTGGATAAACTCCATCTAGATGAGACCTTCTCGGTTTTCTTCCCATCAGCAAGCTACTTTTCCATCTGGATTAGGATATTCGAGTCCCCTTCGATGATTGTTAGGAGCCATCGTTCCCTGAACATGATTTTTAGGCCCTCAAGCATACCTTTGAGTTTCGTAGAGTTCTTGGTGTCAAACCCTATCACTAGTACAAAATGAGGAATTAGCTACTAGGTGACTAAAAATTCTAGTCACCACAGGTTTTCTAAGTGATTTACTACTAAATATGAGCAATTTTGATTGACCCAATTATAAACGACTAAAATTAATGACTAATTTAGTCACCAGTTAACAAATATGACTAGATAATAAGTGACAGAGTTAAAAATGACTAAAATAAATGACTAATTTAGTCACGGCATAAAAAATGACTAGCTATAAGAATATGAATTAGTCATTTATGTTAGTCAATTTTAATTGTGTCATGGAAAATTGCAAATTTGGCAATGAAGTGTAATCTTTGTAAGTTGTCTATATTCTATTAGTAATATTAGTGCCATGCACCTGGATCTTCAGAGATTCAACAAAGCAATAGCATGAATTTTCTCTTGACCATCTTTATCCCTGCTGCATCATTGAACCAAACCCGGTTAAGTGCGTTCCAAAGGAAAATTATGTTCCTACGTCAATAATGAATTAGGTACTAGAACTAGTACTGTATCATTACCTATATAGAAGCATAATATCCCTACATCCCCTCAAGAACCGTCCATTTGAATGCGCCTCCTCCACGTAGACTTACCAAATGCATCCATTGCATGGCCAAAAAACACGTCAACTTTGTATTTCTGGGCTGAAGGTATCGTTCAACCCTTTCTCCCCTGTTTTGCACGTGATACCCTATTTTTGCAGACAATAAGCTGGTTTAGGATCTCACAGTGACCAGTCGAAGCACTTCAAAGGTATGGCGTTCTTGCCGCTCTGATTGTGTTCATCACTCCAATCAATAACCAGTTGTTATGGTTTTTTACAAGTCTCAATGCTGCTGAAGTTACTGCTTCCAGTACTTTACATTTGCAATTATCACCATCTCCAGCCTATGCACTCATAACCATATGCATTTTGAGCTTTCAACCCGGGAAAAGCATGAGTACCCTCCTCACACCCTCTTGCAATGCCACTATTTGCAAAGGTCACTGGTTTTTTCCCATCGACATTCTTCACACGCTCCAAAGGAAAACTAAAGCAGGCATTAGAAGAAGTGATTAAACTTTGCAAGGAGGTTTACTTGTTTCTTAGATCATGGCAAGTTTTTTTGTAATGGAACAGAGATTGTGCCCCAAAATTTTAAAAGATTTGAATCATCCCGGTGTTGGAATCCGATACCATATATGGATTCTTTAATGGAGCTGAGCAGGATGGAAATTGTGGTACTGGCATGATCCTCCGTATATATGACTCTCATAGTTTCAAGCTAACGATGGGTGTTGGGAGTGGCACTAATACTTTTTCTGAACTTTTAGCCTTATGGGGGCTTTTATGGTTGGCAAAAAAAAAAATTCTCTAGCTTTTTATTTTTGGAAAATCAAATGTCATAATTGATTGGGCCAAAGGTCTCACCAATTTGCAGTCACTGAGTTATGATTGTTGGTTGAAAAGGATTGGGCTCCTAAAGAATTCTTTTCTTTCTTTATCCTTCAGGCACCTATACAGTGAGTTCAATTCTGACGCGGACAACCTAACAAATCTTGCAATAGGAGACTGCCCTGGTATTCTTCACTTATGTAAGTACTCAAACAAAATCATGATTACTGAAGGTCGCTTTACTTGCTTCTAGTTTCTCCATTTTGGTTTTGCCTTGGACTGTTTTAGGTTGTATCTGCATGACAACTCTCCGGAGCCCTGCTATTTTTGTCTCACAGTTATTTTGTCTTTTCCACATTTTTGCTTTCTACAGGTTGATGGGTAGAATCCCTCTCGTCTATTTTTGGATATTGTAATGTTTTGCCCAGGGCTGCAATATTGTCTTCTATCCTACTTTGAAGGGGATTTTACATGAACAACTATGATGTAATTTTGATTCTTATGAATAACAAATTATATATATTTTTTACAATGAAAAAAAACCATTAATATAGAAAGATTCCACCATGTTTCTTTCTATATTTAGAAAAACAATTTAAAAAGTTATATTTCAACAAAACATATAATCTAATTTCAATAAATTATAACAAAATATAAAATTTATATTTCAATAAATAGAGATTTCATAATTTTTTCATTTACACCTTGGAAAAAACACAATTTAAAACAACCTATTTTGACAAATATATAATATATATTTTTATGTATAAATTTGTTTCCATTTTTCTTGTTTAACCCGTGCTTTAGGTTGTTTCCTTTTTAAGCTTTAGATTGAATTGCTTTATGTTGTTTCCTTTTAAAACTTTTGTACACTTTGGATTGAATAGGGAATGGAGAGAGCCAACAATGGCACACAGGCAATCACAATCACAATCTTTTCATTTCAGCATTTATGGCATTTCTGCTTCTGCAATTTCCTCTCCTCTTTCCATAGCCATGGAATTTCCGCTTGCTGGTCCGTATTCTCATTTCGTGCTTTCAAGATGGAATGTATCTTCTCATTTGATGTGTTGTGTCTTTCTTGAATCTGGATGTCAGTGTTTGAGTCTCGAGAGTAGGAATCTCTGACCGTGTCTATTTGTGATAGAGAACGGTGGTCACCTCGAGGGAAAATGGATTAGGGGGTTGGATATGATTCTTTCTATGATATTTATTTATGGTCGTACATCTGTTTTCTCCCCATTTGTCTTTCTTTTTTCATTTTTGATGCTATGTCTGGAGGGAACATGCTATGATATATAATGGCTATGATTTAGAGAGGTTTGTTCCCATCATTATAACACCAGTGGGTTTCTCCTACAAATATCGCTATTATGTCTCCCCTCCTCACTCACCTCACCTTTTCACTTGAGTCCTCTTCTTCTTCTTCTTCTTCTTCCTTCTGTCGGCTCTTTGATTTATGCCCTGAGTGCCCTCATAATGAATAATTATCTCTAAAAGTATCTAGAAACCTCGGGAAACAATACCCAGTTTTCCCTCACCTGCACAGATATATCTATGTTATGTAGAAGCAATTATAAAATGATTTTTTTTGTAATCAGGTGAAATACATAAACATGCATTTGCCCACCTCGGGCAAGGTAAACCAACTCAAGAGTGCCGGGATATTGTGGAATTGAGATGGTGTTGCTTCCAATCATCTTTCTGTAGAAGGAAACAGTTGCACACTCTAATTCCTCATTGTCTTCTACGGTGGGAAACTCTAAGGTTCCACCTTTTTCACAGGTAGGATCAAGAGAAGCAAAGGTAGAATGTTGGGTAGGCTGGATTGAGCTTCCCTGAACTTAAAGAGATTGGTGAAGTCTCGTGAAAAAAAAAAAATTTGGGTTTACGAGTATAGGACAGTTGGAGGTCGGGACTCAGACTCTCAACTCTCCAATTCTATGCTTCAGTGTATCCCTAATTACTATTTCCTCCAAAATATTATGCAGCGCTAAGCTATCGACTTGGTTGTCGTGAATTTACAGGTATGTATAGCATTTTAGACTTGTGTAACATTTTATATGTGGATAAAAGTTAAATGTGTTTCTTGTTAGAGTTCCTTCTAGTTCTATAAATATAAGGGTTTAAAATTTTTCCATCAAAAATGTTGTTTGAAATTTGTAATGTATTATGAGATTTTGTTTCCGCAAGACTTAGTCTCAAATACTCAATATATGTAACCTTAAAAAACCAAGTATTTAAATGAAATCAGAACCAAAATAATGTATACTTTTCATAGTCTAGGACCACAACTTTGTTTGGGCGGAGGAGCAAGAAGAAAGAGCCTTGTATTTGAGTTCCAAATCTATCAATGTTATTTATATGTCATGAATTGTAAACATTAGGTTGAAAGAAAGAACAATCTTTGAATATAAGTATTTGAATTGTTCCAATTTCCTTAATGATATCCAATAGTTGAAAGGATAAAATATTTAACAATCGACACTGTAAATGTTGTAGACTTTGACCCCTTCGTTTTCCTGTCAGTCTTCTAATAATGGAAACAAGCAGTACAAAGTGTCTACCAATATATCTAAACAAGGGAATCCCTTGACGGACGTTCATGAATGAGGGACTCGGAGTGCAATGATCTAGCGAAGAACATTATTTCAACATCCTCGTTGTCGCAAACGTGTGTTTATGATTGGTCTTCCTTGTTGACTTTGGTAGAAACTAGACACTTAACTTGTAGTGATATTTGTTGGAGAATTTAAAGTTCTTCCTTATAGTGGACTAATAAATACTTAACCTTTTCAATAGGGGTGATAAACTCAATATAGATTTTAGGGACTATCCATAATCTACCTAAAATTGGGGATTTTGTTTGATCACTTTGAATTGGAGTATAAACTTGATATACAATATTGGAGGCACTGTCCATAATCCACCTAAAATTGGGGCCTTTGTTTGATCACTTTGATTTGAGCATGTGGGGAGGACATGATTCAATTCTAAACATAACTGCTGAATTTAGGGTTAATAAAAAAGTTTCTCCGTGAAAGCATTAGGTATTACATTTTGGGGTTTTTCTTTTAGGTAGGCCTAATCACACTTGCCCAATAGAGCCACCATCAAGCTGAATCAATCCTCCATTCAAAGGTCCTTCCAAATTCCAATGCCTTATTTTACCAATGATCTAACAACCGAGTATTTCGTCGGCCCTATGGAACTATCCCTTATCTAAGTTCAATCAACTATATGCTTCAGGGACCGGGAGAGTACATAGTTTACCTCACTAATTCCATGTAAATGTTGAATCACTCAGGATTTTTTCTTATTGCCATTTTTTTTCTATACATTATTTTTAATAAATAATAAAATTTTGTTGTACAATTAAAGTTTCAAATGAAAAGAATGATTTATTTTTACATGTCAACATTAAAGAGTTCAATTTCTCACAACCCTTGAAAGTGAAATGGGACCCTACCCTTCAAATTTGATCCCTAAATCCAGAACTTAAAACTATCTCTTCGTCACCCCCAATGGATGAGACTCTCTCTTAAATGCTAGTTTCTTTGGACCAAAGCAAGGACCTATAAATACTATTTTCCCCTCTTTACTATCCCATTAACCCACCTCTACCTCACCTTAGCATGGCCCGAGAAAGATGACCCGAGAAAGATGAGGGTGATGGTATTCTCTATTCTCTGGAATAATAAATCTATGGAGGATAATAAAGACCACATAAAGACCTGCCATAAAGAGACAGATATCGCTCATAAGGGTAGGCGCATTGGTGTGTGGTATATGAAGTTTAAAGAAACAACACTTCTAGGAAGAAGAGCAAGGATGCTGGTACACTTCAGACATATTTCTTATCTGTAGCACCCGTCTTCGGTATTAGATTCTCAGTACAATGCTTGAAGTTCAAGTGGAGCCTGAAGGAGCTCACCCCCTAGGCCTCTTTTTGGATTGAATAAAGAGGTATGTGTCGAACACAGACAATAATATCGACTAGTGGTCAGAACTGATTAAATCTACATATTGCCGACTCAAATTTAAAATATAAAAATAACTCATTTACCTCTATATGCTTGATCTCCAAAGATGGCACCTTGTCCAGTTTCTCAACAATGTAGCGGCTTAGCATAACAGGGGGTTGCAATGCTAAAAGAGATGACTTTGATTGATTTGCATCCTTGTAAGAAACCAGATTGGAGAATGTAGGCAACCCAGAACCCATGCCCTCAATGTAACTACTAGACCAAACAGATGGTGGAACCCTTATAAATGTTATAATAAGATCTTGGCATACTTGCTTAGATATCTTCGGGAAAACACCCAACTATTAAAAAACAAATCACATCTGGTCAGGTCTATTTAATTTACTGAGAGGAAAAACAGACATGAAAAACCCTTAAAGTAACCAATTCCCATTAGGTATTCCTTGTACTACGGTCAAAGCACATCTTTTTTTTGGGATTAGCCAAGAGTCTTCTGAATGCAGCATTTTTGTCACTAAAATATTCAGCAACCATGGGAGGAAGCTAAAGGAAATGGAGAAGTGATCTTTGAACTATCCAGAGCATAGAGCTTGACCTAACCTCTATGTTCTTCATTAGATTTCTAAAATATACGGGTCTCTGTAGAGAAGGAATTGAAGTCGTTTGTGTGTGTGTTCATGCCTATGTTTACCCTACAACCTAGATTTCCAGGTAGAATCCAATTTCTTCTCCCATTCGGCTGCAGCTGTGGATTGCTCATCATGATTGTTCTTACTTTCTGCTCTCACATGACGTAGACCCTTGGGAGGTTATTTTAATTCAATAATTCCATAATAATCCAATCCATGAACTCACCACATGTAGGTACCAACAAAATCCAAAAGCTCTAGACCTTCAAGTCCCTTCACAGTATTTGTGCCCCTTGCAATTACAACACCTATTGAACCACTTACAGATTTGTCTTCTTCAAACTTGTTTTTCTTTGAACTACCAAGAATATTTTATTCTATACCTTTCTTTGTATCTAGTTTGTGAATAAGAGCCTATCCAAGTTATATATCCTTTTTAACTTGCCTAGGTTCAGAACTCACTAGAGGAGCCTTGTGAGCACTAGAAACGAGGCCATTTTCCTTTGCAGGGACCCTACCATGTATCCTCCTTTTGCCACTAACCTTAGCATCATCATCTGAATTGTGGTCACTCCCTTGACCACCTTTTGTAGATAATGCTATAGAATCAGTAGAACTTGGACCTCTACATTCAAAACCTCACAAATGTCAGAGAAAGAATCAAGTAAAGAATGCTAATATTTTCATTAATAGAAACAGTAATTCACATGTCTAGGGTTCCATTCTGTAGCTTTAAGAGGAACTCCTTTGCAGTTGCTTTTGCATTTTCATTTCTCTTTGAACATCAAGAATAATTTCTATCAACTACCAAAATAGAAAATTACTTTATCATGCAGATATAAAAATAATATGGATTTTAATTATAAGATACAACATAATTGCATACAAAAGAGAAAGTAGAAGGTTAACCTTTGTACGACAGCTTCTAAGTGTGAAGGGTCGTATTTATCCTTTAGCCTACATCACAAATAAGAAACCACGGATTATATGGGAATTGAAATAACATCAAAATAGATATACAATTTGAATGTCAATCACAAATTAATGTGCCAATGCTTTAAAATAGCTTACCAATCCTCTTCTTTGTGAGCTTAAAAATATGCACGCTTCTGGGTGGTAATGTATTCTGTTCTGTATTCCTGGTATTTGATATACATAAAACCATTTTTGTCATGATCATGCCTACTTTCACATGAAAAGAAATGCAGATAAAAATATAAAGGAGCATTTGTTTCAACATAAGAGGTCTCAAGAATTTATTTGGTAAGAGAAACTACGTGCGCTCTGCTTTAGCCGGTGATATGTGATCCTCTAGTTAATTAATAAATTGTTTATAGGTCATCAAACCTCCCCTGAAAGCACCCATATTTTATTGGATTATCAAATATACAAATGCACTTAAATGTATTGATAGACTAAACCATAATGTCATAGTTTCAACTTTCAAAGTCTTTGAAAACATTAGTCTATACAAAAATAGAAGCACAAACAGGCAGTGGATATGAATGCATAGAATGCTTGATATTATAATATAACAACGTATTAGAAATGATAGAAATCATTGTGCAACAAAAAAATTTCATTTTAAAAAGGTGAACAACACTTCAACAAACACAAACCAAAATGAAAAAAATATGGCACCTGAACTCTGATATCCACTTATAGCCGAGGGGCCCATCTCACCAAAGCCAGCACGTCTAGAGCCTAGACATTCTACAACATGGACAAGAAACAACATTATTATGTGGGGAAACATACCCGAATATTAGTAGAAAATATGACAAATAACAACCTGTCAGGAATCACATAGAACCTATGTTAACCAACACACACATACATCAGCTCTAGCTTCGTGTAGTGGCAGACAGTTGCACAACATAGCAGACAGAGTTTGTAGGGTAGTACAACTAAGAGATTATTGTTTAGGTTACCCAGATATCCACCTTGGAAGCCACCAGATGCACGTCCTAGGTTCCGACTGTGGGGTCTTTCATCACCATATCCAGATCTTCCTCCCATTCCACTTCTATCATATCCTCCAATGTTATCATAACCGAACCTGCCATCAATTTGAGATCAGGAAAAACCATAACACTAAAACCTACTGATATTAAAATCAAATTCCATCAAATAGTCTGTATTCCTTTGTAGCTACTTGTGTTTGTAGAGTAGGTATTGAAGTCATTTGTGTGTGTCTTCATTTTTGTGTTTTCTTGTTGTCATTTCAACTTTGGGGGGTAATTTATCAGTGCACGGTGTTGTTGTTGCTCATTGCAGTCCTCAAAGGATGTGGGGATAACATGTTGATGTCCATTGTCAACATATACAATCCAAACAAGGCAGGGAATATAGGATGATGTATATGTTGACTTTAGGGTTGGTGAGATTTCTGCACAATATCTTGAGAGTCTGATGATAATTGTTGCAAATCCTAAGCAATTCAATATCCCATATTGGTTTTTAAACAGACAGAAAGACATCAAGGATGGCCAAATCACTCAGGTGGTATCCAATGGTCGACATGAAACTCAGGGATGACTTCGAACGCTTGAAGAAGATCAACTACTATGATATTTTTCATGCATTGTTATGTGTCATAATTGAGTTTATATTATTAGGTTGTTAGTGGTGTTCACAGTTGGTGTTAGTAAAATTGTTTTTATTCTAAATGATATAAAATGGAAATGGGGCAGTGATACATAGTCACATGCATTTTTGAATTTGAGGGATTTGAATGTCAGTCAAATTATTTGTAAAATGACATAACCTACAATATTATTGGGCAAGAAGGTGAGGGACAAGATAACTTATGTAGTAGTTTGAGATCAATGATTCATTGATTAGAAATTGCCTGCGGTATTTATTTATGAAAATGCATCTTATATGTCATTGATTATTAATAAATAATACAAGAACTGTATACCAGGGGTAGGCTATGATTATGCAGATCACTCATAAGGAGAGTCATCATTTTAAAATGAATTATAGCCAGTGCTAGATGAAATTGTGCTGCTCATTGTGAACTAATTGTGGTGATCAAACATTAAAGGGGTAGCATCACTCAAAAGGAATATGCCTGTAAATCTGATTTCATTCTAGATTCTTCTCCCATAATTTCTGATCATTTACCTGCCCCCAAACATCTCTCTTTTCCAATTAAAAAGAGGGGTGTCAAAGAATGTTGGATTCATCAACAATGCATTACCTAAAGATCTGGAAGTCATGCAACCCCAAAATACATGTTCAACTGAATTCAGTCATGCATTCGACTTTTGGCCTTTACGATATTGATGCAATCAAGTGAAAACCATGAAGAATTGGGGGCATTTTTTTCAAATGATCCTGAGTTTATGAACGATTTGATGAAGGTGTTGCAATCTGAGAACTTTATACTAGATAACATTATATCAACCTCTATTTGGGCTTTAGGATACTAGTTTGCGGTAATTTCTGCATGTCATGAGAGGAGTTGGGTGTTAAATGTTCCAAATATTGTTAGCAATGCAGAAAATCGTGTGTTTTTATTGAGCTTGCTGAAAAAGGATGTCATGTCATTGACTACTATGGAAGCATATCTTGTTGCATTATTAGAAGGGGATTTATATTTTTTTCTGGCATATGTAACATCATCCTCGACTTCGCCAAATCCTATGAGAGAAACTAGACTAATTCTTGCCCTTTTGCGTTTGTTAAAAGGCACCAATTCTTGTCATACACACCTTGTCATATTTGCTATAAACATTCTCCAAAATTTTATGGATTACAACAATCCAGCAGTCAATCTGTTCAGAGATCTTGGAGGTCTAGACAATACTATTAAGAGACTACAATTTCAGGTTACAATTATAGTCTCTGAACAAGCAGTGATATCTAAAACTGATTTCATAGAAGACAAGATGTCTAAAGATGAAATGTTCTAGTTTAGGTTCCTGTATACATTGTACAAGTGCAATAATCCCTTTGAAGAGGATGCTTTGTCTTTGTGTAGTTGACAGGAATGAGCTTGAAGCTAGGCTAAAGGAACACTAAGGCTGACCACAAACTGATGGTGTTCACAAGAGTTGGCCAATAAGCTATATTTTGATTCTTTGTTCTTAATTACTTTATAATTTCCACTGTTAGTGTAGAATTTCCAATAAGCACGTCAAGGTAAGAGATTGAGTTATTTATGATTGGGAATTTCATAGTGGGTGAAGGTCTGGATTGTGTATTAGATTAATATATTGGTATGTTTATACTTGATCATAATTGTATTTTAATGGAAATGGAAATGCTACTGAGATATTATCGTGCACAAGATGATTCCTTAAAACACCTTTTTTGGTTTTTTCTTTTAGCCAAGTTTGCATGGACTTGGGTAGACTCACTGACCAATTCCTCTCAGCTTCCATCTCTTGGAAAGCTGCCCTATTAGGAGATTGTCTTCCTTGGGCGATAGAGTTCCAATATGCTTGGATACTTTTTTGTTTTGAAAATATTTTCTTTCTGTGGAAGGAAAGCAACGAAGTTATCTTAACAAGAAATAACCTCCCCAATCTTCCACATGGTATGACAGATTTTGATTTGTGTGAGCTTCTCCTTGCAAATTACAATGCACATATATGGAGATGACCCGTCTGAAGCCATTGCTAGAGTTTTAAGTGAGCCCCCCTTCAACATGAGCAAGAAGCCACTTGGCACTTCCCCAACCAGTTAGCACAGTCATGGTGTGGTGATGATAGGCCTTAGTCTCACCACAGGGTTGGCACACATGCTTGTGAAAGGCAGGAATGCAGACATAGTTGGTATCCTCCTCCTCAGACACAGTTGACCAATTTCCAACATTGGATTTGGTCATTTCCTAAGTAACCAAACCTCCTAGGCCAACCAATGGAAGTTGGAAGCCAATCATGGTCAAGCATGAGCCACCTGCTACTGGTTGATGTTCAACCCCAAATGATTGTGATGATCCTCCATCAGATGTTGGATTGGTGCCCACTACCAACTGCTGCTTAATATTGTGTTTATGGTTAGGCATAATGCCTTATCTTTCTTTGGGATTTTGCTTATGCTACTTTGCTACGCAGCTGTGAGTCCATGACGGATGCATGTGCGACCTTCTTTTTTTACATAAAATCTATGTACATATTATTCATTGATAGCCAAAAACGCTTCTCCCAAGTGAACCAGTCACATGAATATATATTTGGTAGCATTCCCTTATTTGGAGCAAAGAGAGACAGGGGGCCAGCTCGTCCTTCCTTCAGCCACATAAATATTCAAGTTTTAAGGAGTGCTTGCAACTTCCAAGTCAGGAGCCAGTCCCGTATATCTCTTTGCTCCAAATATAGATACGGGACTGGTACCTGACTTGGAATTTGCAAGCACTCCTTAAAACTTGAATATTCCTGTGGCTAGTGCCACACTCCAAAATAGGAGTTAGTAGAGACTTGGAAGATATTCACTATGCAAAGAAAACTCTAAAACCATATCCCACATCTTTGTGCCCTGTCATTTTACCCAAGAAGTTTGGACTCTGGAGTGCTGTTAAGGGATTGATAGGCGGGGAAGGGAAATGGGAAGGACATTTTGTTGAAAAGTCATCCCTGAGTAGAAGACTAGGTGGTAAGGGAGGAAAACCATTCCCTTCATTTTCTTTTTATGGGCAGGCATTCTGCAAGATTAAAGGAGCATATTAAAACTATGAAAAACATGAGAAGAAGAAGAAAAAGAGGGAGGTAAAAGATACTGGGATAATCACTACATAGCTATATGGGTTTTTTGATGGAGCAACCATGCAATCCCTAGGGATTAAACATTAATGGACTAGGAGGTATTCTGTTTATCTCTGATTCTCACCAAATTAGATCCGAATGTGGCCTTGGCAATGAGACTAATAGCTTTGCGGAGATAAAAGCATTTTAAATTTTAAGGACCATTTCACTGAAAAGGGGATTAAGTCATTTAGCAATCTATTGCGACTCACAACTAGTCTGGAGGGGTTGAAGGGATCCAGGAGGCAAATAAGTTTCGATCTACACAGAATTTTGTAGCATTCTGAAACCCTCAAACCTAGATTTACAACAATTCATTTTCATGATGTATACAGGGAACACAACCAGGAGGAAAACTGGTTATCAAAGCAAGCTTGTAGCAGAGATCCAGGTTATTTTCTATTGAGGTCTTGGTGGGATGGGAAGGAGGATCCTCTGATCTGGTACAATTGTTATCTAGGGCCTTTAGTGCTAGATGCTGCATCATGAGCTGTCTCCTTTCATGTATTTGTTTATGTACTGAAACATATTTCATATCTGAATGTTGCTTTGTGTTGTTGCTTAGGATCCCTAGCTTGTGAAGATGTTTCTTAATAGTACGGAAAAAGTATAATGACTATTTGATGTATTGTTTTATCCTTAGCAATGAAAGGTCTATGCTTTTTTAATTTTGAACAAAAAAAATTCTATATACCCCCACACACACAAGATTTGCTTTTCTTTTAACACCAACGAACAATAATGTATCGTATTACTAATGTAATTGTATCAGTCATATCCAAAACTAACCACAATAATCGATAATGCCAGTGTATTAAAATTATTTTAATTTCACAAAATTCTGAGCTTGCTTCCAACATTTACAAATTATAGAAAACAAGAAAATGTGACATCCAGACCAGTCTTGAAAACCCACGAATAACAATATGCAATGCCTCTAATGTGAATGAATCAGCAATTCCTAACCTTGCTAAAAAATAGTTGGTGATTTGGGCTTTGTGAAAATTAGTCGAATATAAACATAATGCTTTGTCTAGTCACAAAATCATACAAAAACAAAATGTATAAAACACAAGTTTGCCCTCAACAACCAGAAATAACAGCATGCCATGTCACTAAAGTGCTCACAATAATTAAAACTACCCAAAATAACTGGCAATGTGGTTATGATAAAATTAACCCAATTTTACAGAAGTACCGATCTGTTCTCAACATCTGCACGTCATAGCATATTAAATTTAATACAGGTTTGTGAATAAATAGTAGTATGCAATGTAAAGAATTCCATTGGGTAAAACAGTATAAACCAGAACTTGGCCAACATTATTGAAATTGCATGTGTGTCAAATTTAGTTCAATTTCCCAATGTAAAGGCTTACAACCAAATAAATAAATTGTGTGTCAAATCATTGCAGGAGGGATTCCTTGTCCCACAAACAATGGGGTCTTATACATCAATTTGGTGTCTAGGGTGTGACCTTAAAATTAGATTATTATTATTATTGTGTGTATACACATAGAAAACCATTATGTTTATGTGTGTATATACACAGGGACAACCATAATAAATGTAGGGCATCTCACTTGTGTGAATGGATTTGCGATCATTGAAACTACTCCAAAATCTATAACAACAACATGGTTATGAAAAAACTAGCCCAATTTTACAAAAGGGCAGATTTGTTCCCAACACGGGAAAAAAATAAAGGTTTGTTGCATGAAGGGATCCATTTTCCCATAAACAAGGGGGTGTCATACATCAATGCAATGTCTAGCTAGGCTGTGACATTCAATGCGATGTTTAGCTTTTATGATTTTTGATTTTCTATGTCCTATTTTTCTAGCAGCAAAACTCAGGAGTTCTATGATGTTACAAATCCTTCACAGCAACACTAGGCACTTTGTTTACCTCCACCAGTGGTAGAGGTTTCCTTGCTTGGATCAGCTTCTTCAAGTAAATTGAGCAAATCACTAGCTCCTGTAAGTGACTTTAGGATTTTAGTATATTGTACTTCCGTCCAATTATCTTTAGCATTTGTTATTGATATCTATGTAGACATCTTTTTCTATGCTTCTATATTAGATTATTTAATAGCTTCTGATTCAGTCCTAAATAATCATTAGTATAGAAGCTAATGTGTATTTTCTTTAGACAACTTATGTTTTACTTTAGTGATTGTCTTCTAGATTCTTTATACATGGCTTCATTTCATTTCCTAATAATATATACCTATTCATATTTCCATGTGAAACTAGAACACAGGAGGTAATGCTGAGACTTCCCTTGCTAGTGGAGCTGCTGGAAGATCAGTTGTATTGCCAGCTAGTGCATCTTGGTATGAAATCTATTTCTTGTCATGGAATATTTGTTTAGTTTTCCAGCACCCCCCTGGATTGGTGCATAGTAACATTACACATTAAGTTTAGTGAACATAAGCTTCCATATGATTTAGGAGTTTGTGGTGGAATATTACATATCTTACTGAATATTTAGACATTAATGGTTTTTGCAAGGGCTCCCATGCTGCACAGTAAAATCATTTAGTATGAGGATCCTAGCTGTCAAGGGCTCCTCTAATCCTAAAACAAGTTCATCTCATTCACTTTCATTGTCTTCAACATTAAATCTCCCTGCCTTGGTGGTGGAAGCTGCGGCATCAGGGTTGAGTTCTGATGATGGCAAGCTGTTGGTGAATAAGGGTGGGAAATCATCAATGTTTATATCTAAAAAAAATATTGATGCCAAACCTAATGCAATGAGTGGAATAGATATAAAATTAAATTCACGTGTAAATACCACTGGGGAAGCTTTCCATGGAAAGAATTCCAGTTTAGTTGATCCTACTATGAAATGTAGGAGTCATGAAGGTTTTAAAAGTCTATTGAAGAATTTGTCCTCTGACACACAAGGGTTCATTTGAGCTAGGGAGTGGGCACATTGAAATAGCAAGAAGTGAAAGAACAGATGCAGCTTCAGTGTCATTTGGTATTGTCGGTGTTGGACTTTCTAAAGATAGCTTTCCAATCTATGTCCCTCAAAGCAATAATTATGTAGTTTGTATATTGATATCTATCATAAATTTGTTTGAATATAATCATTTTCAAGCAATAACAACTTCTTAAAGGGTGCTAGCTCAATGGTAGAGCGCCTGCCTAATTATAGGCAGGAGGTTGGTGGTTCGATTCCTCTGTGCCCTATCATAAATTTGTGACTACAAAAATGACTAAATTTGCATATATACGACTATTAGTAGCTAATTTCCCGTATCTTAGTCGTATTTAGCTTAGTCATTAATATGTTAACATCTAGTAGTTTATTTAGTCTTATATTTGGTCATTAATGGTTGCAATCAGTGACTAAATCAGTGACTAAATTAGCAACTAAATCAATGACTAACTCAGTGACTAAATCAATGACTAAATTTATGACTAAATCAATGATTAAATCATCAACTATCAATAACTAAAACAATGACTAAATCATTGACTATCAATGACTAAAACAATGACTAAATCATTGACTATCAATGACTAAAGCATTTTCTATCAATGACTATTAATTCAAGCTATTAATGACTAGTGAAATATGACTAGCTATAAGATAGTGGTAATTTGCTACTATTAGTCACCGACTCAAAAATAGTCGTTTATAGCATGATTTTAGTCATTTTTTTAGTCATTAATTTCTCATTTTCTACTAGTGTATGGAGCCATAAAAAACTTGAAGAATATCCCCATACGAATTTTTGCAAACTCCCCCATAGCCAGTCGTGCCTAAGTTTCCCTTGGCCGCTCCATCAAAATTGAGTTTGTAAACCATGTGAGGAGAGGGAGCCCAAGAGTTGGGGCTAGAGACTCTGTAGCTTTTAAATTTTCATCGCAGTACATCCATAGTTCCTTTATCCAGCCCCCAACCATCCACAATGATAATTTCTAGTCCTGTAAACTCTTTGTCTTCCTCACTCCATTTCATGCTTCATATGGTTTCCAGGAGATTCGTAGCCAGATTCCTCCATACCTCCTTAGTTTTTTGCTACTTTCCTCGGAATATTCGACCATTTCACTCCTTCCAGACTACCCACATGATAGTTATCGGGAAGGCTTGCCATAGGGCCCATAAAATGCGTTTTTTAAAATCTTTAAGATTCCAGTCCCTCAATTTTTGGCTCGGATCACCTCGACATTGGTTGCTCCATCTAAAGTCCTGAGAACCCCTATCCCATATCATCATAGTAAATGAACATGTATTGAGCAAATGGTTGATGCTCTCCTCTTGACGTAAGCAAACGACACACTATGAGGGACTGTGGATTCCTCTACGTCTCAGTTTTTCCCCAGCTAAGATTACCTGAGCACTAGCCAACAGAAGGTGGCAATATTTGGTGAGGGAGTGGTCTCCCATACATTCTTCCAAATTTCATCCTCCCCTTCCTAGCTCCTTATTCAAATTTCATAGGCTTATTTTATGATAAAGGACCCTTTTTGGGTGTAACCCCATCGTAGAGTATCCTCCCCGTATTTTTGCAAAATGTACCTTTCTTATAGTTCATCCTTGGAACATCAAAGGTCCTCCTCCTAGATCCGATCATCACCCCTATCCTGAATCATCCATCGTCGTTGATTCCCTTGATCTCCTTCCTCCCAATAGTGATGCACTTTGATCTTGTCGTCCTTCAGCCCTTTAGCTCGTATGTACTGCCAACACAGGTTGGTTTTTAGTTTGCGGAGCTGGTTCCATGAATCATCCCAAAAATTAGCAAAGTCACCCTACTTGAACTACTAGAATCTATGCTCCTGAACTATCTTGTGCCCCATTAGAGCCTTCACCCAAATATGAGATCCCGATGGTTCCTAATAAATCGAATCAGCTGGGTCTTGGGCCGGTCCCTAGAGTACTTAATGTGCCAGAGCTTAGCCCATGGATCCTACATATAGTTGCACCACCTCCATTAGATTTTGTCCCCTTGGATTTCTCCCAATGACTTCAGGATCGCGAAGACCCATGCCCCTTCTGTCCTTGGGGTAACAAATTTTATCCCATTTAACTAGAGAGAACTTGGCTTTAGCTTCTCTACCACCTCATAGGAAGTTTGGTTGAATATTCTTGATCTCCTTTATGACAGATTTTGGGGTAGAAAAGACAGAGAAAATATATACTGGCATGGCTTGGAGGACCGATTTTACCAGGACCAGCCTGCATTGGAAGGTTAAGGGGCCGTAGAAACCAACTTGAGAGTGCTCCTATGAGCCTATCCATTAGATCCTTCCAGGATGCACTCTTGATGGCTCCCGGCCCCAAAGGAACTCTAATATATTTGGAAGGGAAGGATCCCTTGTTAAAACCCATTCTGACAATATTCCTTTGGATGATGGGGGATGTGTTTAAGAAGAATACCTGATATTTCTCAACATTGACTGCCATCCCAGATGCTTTTGCAAAGAGTGTTAAACTCTTTTTGAAAGCACAAGCTTCTTGGACTGAAGGTTTCCCCATATGCATCATTTCATCCATGAATTTCTAGTGATTTTGTGTCTCCATACCATCATGAAGGAAGAGACCCCTGATTTCTCATGTTCCCTCCTAGTTTTGGATGAGATTACTCAGGCCCTCTGCCATAAGGATAAATAGAAAAGGTGAAAGTGGATCTCCTTGCCTAATCCCACAAGAAGGCTTGAAGATATTTGTCAGGGATCCATTTATCAAGATGGAGAAGAAGGGTGTAGTAAACAAATCCATGACCCATTCCACCCATTCCATGTTAAAACCATATGCTCTTAGCATGTTTTCCATATATTTTTAGCTGAGCTTATCATAGGATTTGGAGATATCAAGCTTAATGATCATTCCAAGCCTTTTTGTCCATTTTAGAGACTAGATTGCCTCATGGACATCAATGATTCCATCTAGAATCTGTCTACCCTCGACAAATCCTGATTGTTCCAGACTGATCAAACCCAGAAGAAGGGGTTTTAATTGGTTCGCAATCACCTTAGAGATAATTTTATAGATCACATTGCATAGGGATATTGGTGTGAACTTTCCTGGTGAATCCGTACCCTCCCGTTTTGGGTTCAAGGAGAGAAAGGTTACATTAAAGGCTTTGAGCACCCCTCGCTTGCGTCTTAATTCCTCAACAATTTCCCAAACCTCATCCTTGATCATATCCTAGAAAAAGTGGAAGAAGTTGGTTGCAAATCCATCCAGATCGGGACCCTTCCCTTGGGCCATATGGATTACCGCTTCCTCCACATCTTGCATGGAGATAGGTTTATTAAGCATCTCATTGTCCTCCTTGGTTACAGTTCTAGGGATGAGAGCAGTGATCCAAGCAATGTCCTACTCCTTGTCATTGTAATCCTCAGTAATTATCCCTTCAAAGTAGCTGGTTATCTCTTCCTCAATTTCTCCCCTAGTCTCCACCTGGGACCCATATGATCTTTTGATTCTATGGATCTTCAATCCTAGTCTATTGTGGACCATAGAGTTATGGAATAATTTAGAGTTTTTCTCTCCTTCCTAAAACCATTTGACCCTATATATCTATCTCTAGTATATCTCTTCTTTCCTTTCTCTTGCATCCAGTTGGCTAAGTATATCCTTCTCCTTCTCTTTCATATCCATGTTCGATACAGTTTCCATACCTTTCTGATGGATGAGTTCAATGTCCTTGATAAGTCTCTTTTTATCCTCAAAGATGTTACCAAATTTATCTTTGTTCCACGTGAGTATCTTGTATTTTAAGGCCTTGAGTTTCTGCTGGAAGTTGTACCTTCTTTTCCTCATAGGGGGGGGCAGCTCTTGCCACCACTATTCCACCAAAGCCCTAAATACCTTATGTTCTATCCAGAACTGCTCAATGAGAAAGGGTTTTCTCAGGAGGGCATTCGACCAGTCCCAATTGAGACTGATTGGCCAATGATCAGAGCTTTCCATTGGGAGAACACTTGCCCTCATCTCCCTAGTCCCTCATATGATTTTTCTAACACAAGTAATTTGTCAATCCGGGATGCTACGAGGTTCTCCCCACCCCACCTATTATTCCAAGTGAACCACCCATCTCCTGTCTCCATATCTGCCAGGGGGTTGTGGGCCAACAACCCCCTGGAATCTTCTTGGTATTTGTCCATTACCCTTTGGCCCCCCTTCTTTTCCCTAAGAGAGGTGATTAAGTTAAATTCCCCTCCTATGATCCAGTTCCCCTCATGTGCTGACACACTTATCTAGTGCAACAAGTGGAGGAAGGCCTGTTTCTGGGGGAAAGCACTGGGCCAATATACATTTAACAATGTCCCTGTGATCCCCGATCCTAAAAACTTGAATTCTTCCATTAGTGAGAAATTATTGGCTCTCCACTTAGAGAGATCACCAATACTTGGGTGCCATAGCAATTCCATCCCCCCTGCTATACCATCTGCTCCCGTTGCCATGACCCTGCTACCTTTCCAAATCCTTTGTCTGAATTTCTTCAAGGCTTCAAAAGTATATTTAGTCTCTTATAAAAATAGAGTGTCTGGTCTTTCTTTATTAACCTTCCTAGCCAAGTTTTTAATATTCCTCGGGTGGTTATACCCCCTAATATTCAAAGAAAATATCTTCATTGGGTAACCTTACTTACCTCAGAGAAGGACCCCCTTATCATCGGTTACTGGCATGGCTCGATTAGCTTGACCTCAATTGGTATGACCCTCTGCTTGTTCATATTTTGGCCTCTTTTCATATCCTCCACTAGGGCCTTCCTCTTGCTCCCCTTCTGAGCCTCAACACTGGTCCCAGATCTTGAATAAGCTTTGGATCATATGATGGCTTCCTGGATTAGTTCTAACTGCTATTGAGAGACATAACCCTTACTTTCCTTGTCAAATTCCTTTTCAAGCGCATCCATATCTAGTTCTCCATATTCCATTTTCTTCGCTTCATCTTCTTCCATGACATCATTCTGGATATTTATCCTAGTCCCGCTTGTGAGCTCCTCCATCTCATCTTCCTGAGATTTGGACATGACATATTCCCCTGTTTTCTCTTTCCTTGGGTCCTCTTCCACCAAGATCTGAAAGGGGTTGGAGCTGGTTGGGGCATTTCCTGGTGTGTCCTTGCGGGGTTTTGCCCCCCCATTTTTCTTTCCTCATCGCCTACTCTTAACCTACATGAATCCATTGCTGTCCTGCTTATCGTCCCTTTCGTGATTTGAGGTTAGCTTCTCCCAGGCCTATTTTGGGTAGTTTCTTCCAAAATGGCCATATTCATGATAGATCTTGCAGTGGAAAGGAAGATGCTCATAGTCAATCTATTGGATCCATTCCTCATCCTCCCATTACAGACTTACTGCCTTCAGGAGGTCCTTAGATAAGTCCATATATACGTAGATGCAAGCATAAGATGTATACCTCTTATTCTTTGTTTGCTCATATACCTTCATGAATTCCCCTAACGAGTTACCAATGTCTCTCAAGATCTCCATATCCCAGTACTCACATGGGAGGCCAACCAATTGGATCCACACCGGGGAGACTGTCGTATCCTCAGTTTCCGGGTTGAATTGTTCCTTCCAAGGTCTCAGGTAGAGCCCTACTGAGAAAAAGAAGTACGGCTCACCCTCCAGGACTATGTCCTTGTCTTTCAGGTTGAAAAATACTATGGTAAGAAACCCCTTTGCCCCCAGCTGGAGATCATAGTGGCCCTTAGGTTTCCAGGTTCCCTGGATCCACCATACCAGATATCATTCTCTTGGCGAAACCCCCACAAATTTCCCGATGAGGGCATTTTCCTTACACATATTAATTTTTTCTCAAATCATTTTCGATCAGATATGGATTGCTGGGATATTCTGGGCCTTCAGGAGATAAAATCCCTGACTCGATATTCTCCTCACTCCAGGCCCGTTTCTCCCGCTGTTCAGATCCCTCCTTGCGCTTTCGCTCCCCTCAGGAGCATGGCTCTGGGAGGTTGTTGTTACCATGGCCACTCAGGGGGAGTTGCATCCCCCACCCCAGGAAGAATGTGCATGTATGATCCCGTTCAGTAAAAAACCCTCAAACCATTCAACCAAACCCATGCTAAGGTATCCTTGGATCCGTGATTGTTAGTAATGAACTGATGTAACAATTATTATTTAGTTCTAAGTTGAATTCCTTAGGTCTACTTGTCACTGAACTATTATACAGGAATGATTTAGAATTTATGATTCTGCATCTAATGGATCGGATCCTTTGTTTTTACACGGTAACATATGTTACTATCATGTATTTCCTTTTGAATTCAATTCTGCAGTTCTTTCTTAATTCTGCATTATAATTATAGGCGCTAAATGAACTTTAATGCTTGTTTATAGTTAGAGATGAGTTATTCAATTATGGTGGTTGAGACTATTTTTGCATAGAGGAAACCTGTATTTTTAACTGTACAAATCCTATAAGTAATTTAGCACCGTTGGTTAAAGGTTCTAAAATCATGATCAGTCGATGGAACCAAGGGTTGGTTGCAAACACTGGGATAAATTTCTAGATCCAATTAATTTATTGTGAGTTAAACCCCAAATCAACTAGAAACCCATTGAATTTACAAAGTTAAACATTGATCCACAAAACTAGAAGTTTAGCGGTCCAAATCTAACCCACAGCAAGATCGACGGTTCTCAGAAGTGCAAAAGTCAGAAGACAGATATGTGGAATTCCCGAAGAGTTGAAAGGTAACCCAACTTCCACAATCCGTAGGGTTAAACATTGATTTCTAAGTTTAGAAGATGAATAGTCCAGGTCTAATCCACAAAGAAGATAAACGAATAATGTTAGCTGCGAAGTTCCATTGGAAATCCATACAAGAATTTAGATCAACGGTCAGGATTTAAGCCATAAAAGAGATCGACGGTCAAGGTTTTTTTTTCGCAAGGATAAATGGTGTGGAAAGAAGAAAATTCCAAGTGATTGTTTTAATGAAGTTTTTGACTTCTAAGTTCCGCAACCGAATCTAGAAAGTGGAAAGTTTAAGTGATCATTTAATTAAGTTTTCGACTTCCTAGTTCCACAGTAGAAGGCGGGAAGTGGAAGCCAGAAAGAAGAAATTTTAAGTGATCGTTTGATGAAGTTTCTGAATTCTGACTTCCGCAGCAGAAGGAAGGAAGTAGAAGCCAGAAAGAAGAAAGTTTAAGTGATTGTTTGATGAAGTTTCTGATTTCCAAGGTCCACAGTGGAAGGTGAAAAGATGAAGCCAAAAAGAAGAAAGTTTAAGTGATTATTTAATGAAGTTTCCAACTTCCGAGTTCCACAGCAGAAAGAGGGAAGTGGAAGCCAGAAAGAAAAAAGTTAAATTGATTGTTTTATTGATTTTTCGACTTTTGATTTTCACAGTGGAAGGAGGAAAGCAGAATCTAGAAAGAAGAATGTTCAAGTGAGCATTTTATTAAGTTACCCAAGTTCTGCAACAGAAGGCAGAAAGCAGAAAGTGCAAGTGATTGTTTCATGAAGTTTCTGACTTCCAAGGTCCATAGCGGGAGGTGAAAAGCAAAAGATAGAAGGGAGGAAAGAGGAAGACTGAAATCCAAAAGATAAAGTGATCATTCCATGAAGTTTACGAATTCCAAGGTCTGCAGTGGGAGGCGAAAATAAGAAGAAAGAAGGGTGGAAAGTGGAATACGGAAAGCAGAAAGTCCAAAATATTGTTTCATGAATTTTTCGACTTCCGAGGTCTGCAGCAAAAGGAGGAAAGTGGAAGGTAGAATGTGAAAAACTCAGTTGAGGGTGGAAATGTCTATTATGGTTGCAGAATAGACCATCAGTGGCGGAATGACTATTACAGGTGTTTTTACTCTTGAGAATGATTTATACAGGGACGAATTTGACCATTTAATATAGCCAAACTGTTTTTTATTTGTTTTATGTCATAACACTTGGGTATTTGATTAATGTGTCTACAGATATATGGTTATATAAATTTGTTTGTTATATTTTATTTTTGAGGTATGTTACACTCTTAACTCTTCTTTTCCGCTTTCCGCTTTCCACTATGCAAATTGCGGACCGTGGAAGTCTTAATATTCTTAAGCCTTTGCAGGACGTTTGACCCAAGGGTTTTTTCCTAACTTATCAGTGAATCCTTAGCACAACTAAGGAAGGATCCCAAACCTCAAAGGAATCCTGATTTTAAGCTGTATGAGTTACTTAAACTATCTTAGACTTAGGTGGTTTTGGTGAGGGCTATACAGTGGCAAGTTCTTAAGAAATTCCATAACCAAACTCTCCTTCACAGTTTCTCCCCATTAAGTACTTAGAGTACTACACAGGGTTTTACTAAACAGTGAGAAACAAAATTGGGAGAGAACGTTGGCTTCCCTACCAAGGGTCCCTTAGGTTGGATTTAACAACAAGTAAAAAATAATCTTGGTAAAACTTTAAAGGAATGGTGCTACACCGTTTGAGCCACCCAAAAAACACCAAACACAAGTTACAGTCATTTAGACAGAGTAGGATTATCTCTTCCCAGGGACTATGTCAACCTATGAGGTCTAGGGAAAGGAATCAGAGTAAGGGTACATTCTACCAATAAAAATCTCCATAACTAAATAAATACTAAACATAAGGGCACATCCCATTCATCCAACCTACTCTTCATCAACCATGATATAGTCCTACTTGATAGACAACACAAAATCGTAGAAAAGGAACGATAAGCTTTGAGTTGCAGGGGGAATTGATCCTTCCAATGATTATTTCCAGCGAAGATTAGAGAGTGTAATGAATGTAAACATTTGGTATATCTATGGTCAAGGTTGTCAAATCAACGGTCGAGAATAACTCCATTGAATGAAACTAACATCTAGGATAAGTGCTGGCAACGAGAGGTGCTCATGGATAAAACACCTTTAAGATCAACAACATGGATATATTGCGGAGACCTATATAACCTTTATAACCTTTCCACTCTCAAGGCATGCATAAAACTCACTCACTTATAAGACTTTTAGTTACAATTGCTCAGAAGTTGATAATAAGATTTAGGGATGAAGAACTCATCAGGCTGGTAGATTTACATACAAAACACATGCATATAAATGGCTAAATCATGATAAGGATAGCACTTATAAATCAAATTACACTAACAAACCAATAGGATGACAGCTATCAACTTATTAATCAATCTGAAAATGACCTAAATACACATTTAGGCATAAGTGACAGTAAAGAAAGAGATGATGGTTGAACAGATCATAGAAAAAGAGCTTATATTCATGAACGAGTAAAATGAGAAGCATGAAATCAATATAGGCTTATAAATCCCCGAATTTGAACCTTTATTATAAAATCGATATTAGGCTTTATACCCTTTTACAAAATGGACAGGTCCTAAAACTTGGATCTATTTTTTACAAAAATAATCAAAACGAATAGTTTTTTCAAATTAGGGTTTGAAACCCTACCTAACTACTTGTCTAACTATAATGAAGATTTAGTTCACTGACTAAAAATTAAATAACTAAAGTAGTTGTTGATGATCACTGCTACTGATCCACTGTCAGTTAACCCACTGATTTCTCCTTGACAATTAGGGTTGATGACTTTATGGCACTGTTTTGTCATAATAGATCTAAACAGACCCTTTCTGATACTTCTATCAGCACATTTCGTCTTTAACTTCCGTCCCTGAGCCATCTGTAGTCACCAAAATCTGGTTTTGTTTATAAAAAGTTCTCCTTTAAACCTCTATCCACTTTCGGTGGATAGAAACTTTGCAAAACCCTTTTTAACAGCCGAACAAACAACTTAAGCATCGGCAAGCAGAAGTTCTAGGCACCGAGGATCAAAACTTTAGAGCGGAGCGCTCCTGCAGTGTTGGCAATTCAAATCACTAACGTCGCGATGGTTAAGCATCGGAGGTCGAGAAGACTAACCACTAACCTGTCGAAGATAAAAACCTCTAACCACTAACCCATCGAAACTTTAACCCTGAGCGCTGCCGCAGTGTCGACAGTTCAAATCACTAATGTTGCGACGGTTAAGCATTAGAGGTCAGGAAGACTAACCACTAACCTGTCAGTGATCGAAATCTCTAACCTTTAAAACATCGAAACCTCAAACTTGAATGCTGCCATAGTGTTTGCGATCCAAACCACTAACGTCGTGATGGTTAAGCATCGACGATCGGGAAGACTAACCACTAATGCGCCGATGATCGGAACCTCAAACCACTAATGATCGACGATTAGAACCTCAAGCCACTAGTGTGTTGGAAATTCAAACCACTAGACTCTTCATAGTGGTGGCGACATAGAGGACTAAACCTCCGAAATGTTAGCGTTGTGGAGGACTAAATCTCCGACCGCTGTTAAAAAATGTTCCGATGGTAGTCAAAATATTTAGCAATACGCCTAAACCGTCGAAAGGGTTCTCCACCCGTTATTTATCTTCCAGCTTTCGGTGGCTAATGAGATGTTTTAATCCTCACCTAAGCCACTGAATGTATCTTTCTCGGTGCTGCTTGCCACTCGCTTTTGGTGGTTTAAACCCCTTTTTATCTCTCTTTCCAGTCTGTCGAAAGTGCCCCCTTTCAGTGGCTAATGAGTTTCTATAGTCTCTCCTAAGCCACTGAAAGTATTATTTTGACTCTGCTTGCTCAGACCGCTTTCGGTGGTTTTCCTTTGGCCTACATTCCACTATTTAGCCACAGAAACATAGCTTTTTGATGGCTAATGAGTTATGATAGTCCTCTCCTAAGCCACCGGAAGCTACAACTTGTAAAAATTTTCATTTAAAATAAAAACAGAGGCTTTCAAACTATCAGTGATATTCATATCCTTTGTTGCATGAGTTAAATTCTTCATACTGTCAAAATAAATTATTTTGGGAGATAACATCTGGCTCCTACTTGGGATGGGAACCTCCTAGCAAGGTCCCAAGAACCCAGACCAAAATGCCTTTCCCTAAAAGAAACTAAGTAACTTAACCCTATCTTTTACCATTCCATTGGGCATGGAGTTTATTCTGAAAGCAAAACAACCTACTATCTACTAATTTACAATAAGGCCTCAGAGCCTCAAATGAAATAGAGTTTCAAGAACTACCCATTTACTGGGCCATCAAATACCTCTTCACCTTCCAGATTCTACAATTTGAAGGTGTTATTCTTATGTACCTGGGCTATCACAAAAGGGCCAATCCACAAAGAGTCGAATTTTCCATGTTTTCCCTTGTCCTGTCTGGCGGCATCCCACTTGAGGACCTAATATCCCACCTGGAAGTTGTCTACTTTTACTCTTTTTTTCAAACATGCACTTTATCCTCTGTTGGTGAGCTTTCGATTTTCCTACAACTTGCTCCCTTATTTGCTGTAACTCCACCAAATCCATCATCCTTCTCACCATATCATTTGGTTCATCTTCCTCTTCTTGAAATAACATTGCCACTGTAAGGGTGAGCTAGATAGGAAAAATGGCCTCAGTGCCATAAACTAGCTTGAATGGAGAAATCCCTATGGATCTTTTGTCTGTTACCATATCATCCCATAAGGAAAACTTAAGCTTTGAATCCCAACTTTTCTGATTTGTCTCTAGCTCTTTCCTGATGATTTTGACTAAGATTTTGTTGGATGACTTAGCCAGGTCATTTCCTTGGGGATAATAGGATATGCAGTGAACTAGTTGAATACCCATTGATTCACACATTTCAATTAAGGCCCCGGCCTTGAAAGCTGGTGCATTATTTGTTACTAACCTTACTGGGCAGCCAAACCTACTAAAGATATTCTCATATAAAAATCTCATGATGACTTGATGAGTGGCATTCCTGGTGGGTACTGCTTCTATCCATTTGGTAAAGTAGTTAGTGGCTACTAAGATCCATTTATGCTATCCACTGGAAGATGGATTTATCTCACCTATGAAATCCAGACCCCATTGCTAGAAAGGCCCATTCACCACAATAGGCCTAAGGGGCAAGGACTTGACTTGCTGCTTCCCTATAAATATTTGGCAATGGTCACAGGCCCTTACAAAAGTGCATACATTAGCAAAGAGGACTGTCCAATAGTATCCTGCTCTCAAGATCTTGTGGGCTGTGGTTTTCCAATAGTGGTGGCCCCCACATGTGCTGAAATGAAAATGATGCATGACCTGCTCTACTTCCTCTTTATCTAGACACCTTAGCAAAATTCCAGACTGATCTCTCCAGTACAACAGTTTATCAATTATGTGAAACTTAATAGATTTCAACTTAAGAGCTCGTGCTTGGTTAGGAGCGAGATCAGGGGAAACTTCTAATTTTTGAAAAAATTGAATGATACCTGAGTACCACTCACATGAAGATATGTTTTCAGCTACTGATGGAATGCCATTCTGATCTAGATTTACTTTTGTTTTTGCTGCTACTATGGTCTAAACCTTTGCAGATTTGACACATGTGAAATTTATTCCCATCATTTCATAGTTTTCTTTGGCCATGAGTTTGGCCAGACCTAGTTCCTTTACCAGTTTGGTGAGTTTCACCTCTATATCAAACTCAATGAGTTTGGCAATCCACTTAGCTCTCTTCCCATGAATGCCAGGCTGAGTCAAAACATCCTTCACAACAACTGAAGGGACATATGCAATGACCTTTGCATGGAGAATGTAGATTCTGAAAATCTTCAAAGGTTTTACGAGAGCATAAGCCTGCTTCTCAATTGGGTCATACTTCAGCTCAGCATCTCTCATGGTTTTGCAGAAGAATGCAATTGGATGATCAATACCCTCATCATTCTTTTGTAATAGTACAGCTGCCACTGTGTCATAGGATGAAAAAGAGAACATGTAAAATATATTGGTGTAATCAGGACTAATTAGGGTTGGGGCCTCCATGATAGCCTTCTTAATGTCTTCAAAATAATTTTTTTCCTAGTCAGTCCACTTTATTTCTGCTTTTTTTTTCAGCATGACTGTTATATGCTTTACCAACTCGGAGAAATTTGGAATGACCTTTTGACAAAGTTTATCTTGCCTAAAAAGGAATGAATGTCTCTTTTTGACCTTTGTATTGACAGGTTTTGGATTTCTTCCACCCTCATCGGATCGATATTTACACCTCCAGCTGAGACTATGTGGTCTAGGAGCTTTCCTTCATTGAGTGCAAACTGAGACTTCTTGGGGTTCAGTGATATTCCATACCTTCTGCACTTCATAAACACCTTCCTTAAATGCTGCAAGTGGTCATGATGGCTGTGAGAGTAAACTGTTAGATCATCCAAATATATCAACAGAAACTTATCTTTTATCCCTACAAAAGCTAGGTCCATGGTTCTCTGAAAAGTAGTCCCGACATTCATTAGCCCAAATGGCATTTTAGCATACATGAAGGTGCCCCAGGGGGTGGTAAAGGCAGTCTTCTCTTGGTCATTCGGGTGCATAGAAACTTGGTTGCATCTAGAGAAGCCATCAAGGAAGGACATAACCCTAGCTCCTGAGACTTTCTACAGTAGGTGTTCCACTTGGGCAGCGGATAGTTGTCTTTCTTGGAGCACTTGTTCAGGTTTCTAAAATCCACACACAACCTGATTTCTCCATTTTTCTTTCTTACCACTACTAGGTTTGCAATCCACTTGGAATACCTGAGGGGGATTATGATCTTGGCCTTGAGGAGCTTGTGGATCTCTTTTTTAATCACTGGTAATAGGAGAGGGTTGATGGGTCTCAGCTTCTGTTTGAAAGGAATGGCGTCCTTCTCCAAAGGAATCCCATGCTGGATGATATTGGTGTCATAAGTTTTTAGGTCACTATACTACCATGAAAAAACATCAGCAAACTCTTTTATCAGGATGCAAAATTTAGATCTCTGACCAGCAGTTAACCCAGTGGACAAATTTATCAGTTTTGGATGGCTTTGGCTGCCTATGTTTTGCTCTTGGAAAGAAGGATCTAGCTCCTTTTTGGCAGGATTGAGAGGGATATCATTGTGATCAAACAATTCTTCCAGTGGTACTAGACCTTGGGGTATGTAGTTGCAGGGAAATTGGACAATGTTCTGATAAGCCACTTTATCTTTTAACTTGAACTGTTTGGATTCCTCCATGTTTAGTTTTTCCCGGTCTATGTGTATGTCAGAAAATTCATCTACTAACTAAAGGAATTTACTAAGCTCATCATCATTCTCAAACACCCTCCAAAATTTTACATTATCTGGAAGAGAGGGTCTGTACTTGACCTGAACATCATAGCTGAGCTTAGGGAGTAAGGGAGGAACAAATAGACTTGCAAATACATCCAGTGAATTAGCAAGGTGATTCAAAGCCCTAGGAATATATGACAGTTTAAAAAACATAAAGGAGTATTTGAATTTTCATACCTCATCCCTGTAGGCCTTCAGTCTGATATTTTTTGTCTAAAAAGTGTTGTTGACCTGCTGTATGATGAGGTCTGCATCTCCAAAAATATTCATGCACATGATACCCATATCCTTGGTAGCTTTAGCTCCTAGCAGTAAGGCTTCATATTCTGCTATGTTGTTAGTGGTTTTAAAATCAAGCTTATAAGACAGGTGGATGTTTTCCTTAGATGGGGAGATCAATACTACACCTGCACCTGCTAAGATTTGAGTGCTAGCCCCATCAAAATACATGGTCTAGATTGCTGTGGTTACTTCTTTGGGCTACTGACAGGTGGGCTTAGTGAGCTGGACTGATGTCTGCTGAGAATCATCTATTTGAAAAATGCAAGACCCAAAATTAGTGTCCACTGCATAGATGGGGTGATTCACTGAGTTGCTCTCCTTGCTTATAATGTATGCTAGCTGATTTTCCCTGTACAGCCTCTTAGTCTCTCCTCCAAACATGGGAATGGTGGCATATGTGAGATCCATCTGAAGGCTGCCACCTAGTCTTTTGCTCCATGAACGAGACAACAGGAGGCCAAATTTTGGAGGGATATCAGCCACTACAATGTCCATCATGAAGCTTTTCGAAGATAGCTGAGTCAGGTTCACAACAAGGTCTTTGATGAGGCCCAAGCACTTGACCTTCCTGGAGTCAAAGGAGAATAAATCATGGTAGGGCTTGGTGATGCTAAGGCCAAGCTCATCCATCACAGCCTTTGGCATTAGGTTATGAGAGGCCCCTAAATCCAGCAGATAGTTATTAAGGATTTTATCATGGATATTCAAGGATATGTAGAATGGTGGGCATGATTCCTTTAGGTATTCGATCATGGGGCCCAAGGTTACAATAGGTTTTTGATATTGCAGGTTCATAAAGTCAGTGTCAATGTGCACCTTGGGTTGAAGGGAATTCAGAATGGAGGACTTGAATGCATCATTCTTCATTAGCTCAATTAAAGGGAAAGGGATTTTCAATTTTTGAATTTCAGACTCAAGGTCGAAAGAATAATGCAACCTATGTGGAAATCTTACCTCATGGGCTGTAGGTTTGATTTGGACTTGATCAGGTGTGGCTGAAGATGTTGGTTTCTGCAATTCTTTGGATGTGATAGCCACCTTCTTTGGTAAAACAACAACCTTTCTAGCTGGTGCAGCAGGATGCTTGACAGGTACAACATTTTTCTTGAGAGGAGCAACCATCTTAGACCTCACATTGTAACCTCCCTGACCATCACCCTGATAGACAACCTCTTCAATGATCTGCTCATCAATTAGGGCTTCCTCATATTTTGCCTGTGTTAGAAAAGAACAATCCACCTCATCCTCCATGCAGTGGATGTTGTCTTTAGCTTCTCCTTCTTCTTCAATGAAATTTGGCTCTTCTTCTAGTACAACATTTTGAAATGGAGCTCTTAACCTCTGATCTTCCCCTTGGTTCCTCTCGCTTCTGAGAATCTGAACTGGGGGGTTTCCTCTTTTATAAGGAACAAAATTAGGGTTTCAAGGAGCAAAGTCACTTGTCCCTTTACCCCTCATAGGTGGATGTCCTTGTTCCTTCAATTTAGACATTTCAACAGTCAGGTTATCTAACAATTTGGTCATTTTGTCAATCTTGTCCTCTGATGCAGAAGCCCACTAGGTTCTACTAGCTGCTTCTTCCTGTCTATCTTCCCTTTGAACTTTTGAGATGCGAGAATGCTTGACTATAACTCTAGGGAAGCATCCTGCATGAGTGATAAGGAGGAAAACCTCCTTTCTCTGAGAAGTAGGAAGAAGTTAGAGTCAAAGGAATTTGCATAAGTTATCCTAGCTGAGGTATCAGTGGGCTTAATTTCAGTAGGTATCTTGCTGTACATATTGTTGAATCTCTTGGTAAAGTTGGAGACAGACTCCCCATTTTCTCTTTTCAGGTTGCTGAATTCTGTTATATAGTAGAGGTGGTCTCTCCTTTCTCCCCAATGATTTAGGAAAATGTCATCTAGGGCCTCTTTTCCTACCACTGATCCAGCAGGAAGTTCCTTAAACCACTTCCTAGCCTGGTAATCTAGGCTTTGCACAAAAACCCTAGTCCATACATCTTCTTGTTCTATGTTAATATTTTCAGCATAGCTGAAAAAGGCCTTTAGATGTTCTTCAGCAGTGAAATCCCCTTCCCCTGTAAACTTAGTCATATACTTGAGATAATCCCTAGTAGGCAGCGGCTGCAAGAGGATTTGGAAAAATTAGGGGTGCATACCTACCTACCAGGATCCTTTCCATCTGGGTCAATTGAGGGGAAACCATATTGGAAATGGGTATGGACAGGGTAGTGGGAGGCAACACTGATGTAGATACTTGCTGAGAAGGTGGTGGTATACTTATCCCAGTGGAGTCGTTAGGGATTGGATCTTCACAAGCAACAGTTCTTGAAGATGCCCAAACCCTAGATTTTTCTGATGTATCTAAATTTTTTTGAGAATTAAGAATTTCAGTAGAAGAAATAGTAGTAGAAAGATTTCTTAAAATACCCGATATAGCTTTTTGTGCATCACTGCTGGTCTGTCTTAATTATACTTGTCTTCGGAACCTCAAACCTGAACGGCGCCATAGTGTCGGCGATCCAAACTACTGACATCACGACGGTTAAGCATCGACGATCAGGAAGACTAACCACTAATGCGTCGGCGATTGCAACCTCAAATCACTAATGATCGGAGATTGCAACCTCAATCCACTAGTGCGTTGGAACTTCAAACCACTAGACTCTTTGTAGTGGAAATGACATAGAGGACTAAACCTCCGAAATGTAGGCATCGTAGAGGACTAAACCTTCGATCGCTGTTAAAAAATGTTTCGATGGCAGTCAAAAGATTTAGCAACACGCCTAAACCGCCGAAAGGGTTCTCCACCCGTTATTTATCTTCCAGCTTTTGGTGGCTAATGAGATGTTCTAATCCTTGCCTAAGCCACCGAATGTAGTGAAAATATTTAGCAACATGCCTAAACCGCCGAAAGGGTTCTCCACCCGTTATTTATCTTCCAGCTTTCAGTGGCTAATGAGATGTTCTGATCCTTGCCTAAGCCATCGAATGTATCTTTCTCAGTGTTGCTTGCCACTCTCTTTTGGTGGTTTAAAACCCTTTTTATCTCTCTTTCCATTCTACCGAAAGCGCCCCCTTTCGGTGGCTAACGAGTTTCTGTAGTCTCGCCTAAGCCACCGAAAGTATTATTTTGACTCTGCTTTCTCAGACCGCTTTAAGTGGTTTGCCTTTGGCCCGCATTCAACTGTTTTGTTGGGAAATAGGGCAGACCCGGGTTTAATCCTTATATGTCGCACCAACAAAAGACCCACCGTGTTGGCCCTTTCGGCAACAACCTGCGTGTAGGTTGCAGTCTCACCCGAAACAGCAATGGGGTGCCGCAGAATCAGGTTTCTGCAAGCAGAGAGGGGTATTATTGTACCTTAGCCTTTAATAACTTATTAATCAACAGTTACACAACTTTGTCATTCGCTTATAGATATATAACTTCTTAGATAGATAAATAACCGTGACTTGCTTAACCCACTACAGGGAATTCACAGCGAAGCTTATTACTAGCAGTGATCTACGTTATCAGATGTATACAGTTTTTAATGCATAACAATAACGGAAATAGAAACAACACAATAAACCACAACACCAAATATAACGTGGTTCACCCCCAGTGTAGGGGCTACGTCCACAAACTGTGTTTTATTCAACTTACTTCAAAACCACAGTTTGATCTGTGCACTCAGCTGTAGATCCCTTCAGTCCTTAACAGCCACGTACACAGTAGCAGGCCTCTGTGCACATAACTGCAGATCTTTCTTTTTCTTCTTACAAAACCCTCTGCACACACAGCTGCAGAGGTCGTCCACACACACAGCTGGGACTTAAACTTTCCTTACAAAACTAGCCTTAACTTCGCCTTGATCTTTCTTACATCATAAAACCTAACCTTTCTCATTTACACAAGTGCCTATTTATAGCGCACTATTTACAAAAACATGGATTCAATACCATGGACACCCAAAACCCTAAACCCCGGTCTTAAGCCGTGGGTTTATTACAATAGAAGACTTTGATTCAACCCCCGACACCCCTAAGACTATTTTCAGTCAAACCCACGGGGTTACTCATCTTAAGGACCGTTGAGGTGCTCGCGTGCCCTAACAGGCCCCTAAGACTCACCAGTGTCCTGTCACGGGGCACTTATCTACTCGAATGGTGGTAAATTTTGCTTGGTGAAGACATTTGTGCGCTGGTTCCTGGAGTTCTTCCTGCTAGTGGTCGGTTGCTCGCTTATTTATATGACTGGATATTGGTGCGGAAATAAGGCCTTGTGGATCCATCTGCAACCCCATCGTTTGGTCAGACTGGCGACACTTAACTAGCCATAGCTTGGGGTCCCCTGGAATTGTGTGTCACGCTGCATAAGACACACAGCTGCCAAGGTTCTGCTATGCTAGAAGCTTCCAAGGTTGGGCGCGCCAGAGTCATTTGGCGAGGTCTTATGGCCATCGTGGCTCCATGTTAGAGCAAATTTGTGCCTGCCTTCGCCTGGTTTAGAGAAAAATTCTCCTTGCCTTCGTACCTAAGTCGAATACGACTTGTGCTGGTGGGCTACTCAAAAGTTTCTGTAGGCCTCTTTCTCTGAACTCGCGTACTAGCTTCTGGACGTCACGATTGTTTGTCATGGCTCCAATCAAGAAAACTGCAAGAAGTGCTTCGAGGAGAATGCCACAAGCCCATGTAGCTAACTTATAGAATTTCGTTACAGCATCTGTCATCATAGTGTAGTAATGACATCAAATCTGCTTGAATACCAGAAATCTCGTCACACTTAGCCTGAGATTTTCCTGAAATCTCATAATTATAGTTATGAAGAGTAGCTCACGTGCCGCCTCCGTCAAATGTATTTTGTCCCATCCATCTCATACTAGGCTGTGACACAATTCCAACCTACGACATATCAACCACTTTCCACTTCGACACAGGATGAACCTGTGTCCCCTGACCAACCTTCGGCTGTCCATACTTTATCCTTCTGGTTACAACATTCCCCAGTGTGGCGAGAAGTTGTGCTGGGTATGTAGCCTTCCTGTATTGGTGCTACCTTCAATTCTGAGGACTTGGCCGGTCTCGGTACTTCTTTAGCCGACTCCCCTTGATCATAGAAGGAAAGAGTTCTCCATTTAACTTGGCTAGTTGGACTGCGCCGCCATCAGTAACTTTCTGTACTATATACGGTCCCTTCCAACGTGTCTGAAACTTTTTGGGGAACTTCATAAATTTGCTATCATAGAGGAGCACAAGATCACCCTGCTGGAACTGTTTCTTCTTAATGTGTCTGTCATGCCGCACTTTTTCCTGAGCTTTCTGCACCTGTTGCTGGAAACCTGCAATAAATCTATCCTCCTCAAGTTCTAATATCTGTTTCAGTCTCTCTTTTATTATGGCTGGGTCATCCATCTCGGTGAAAGAAGAGATTCTGAGGCTGGGAACAATGTATTCCATAGGCATGACGGCTTCTTGCCCATAAACAAATCGGAAAGGTGTATGGCCTGTCAACTTTTTGCAAGTAGTTCGGTAAGCCCAGAGCACGGCTGGAATGCGAAGGTCCCAATCATTTCTGTTAGCATTACAAATCTTTGTCAAAGCATGCTCCAGGATCTTATTAAAAGCTTCGACAGTCCCATTAGCTTGTGGGTGATAGGCTATACTTTTATGATGGTATACTTGAAATTCTTCAGTCAGTAGTGCAATTGTTTTATTTAAGAAATGTGATCCTTGATCGCTCATAAGAAAGTGAGGACACCCAAACCTGGACAAGATGTGATTGAAGATGAATTGCGAAGCTGTAGCAGTGCTACAGTTCTTGACCGTTTGGGATTCATCCCAACGGGTAAGGTAGTCAGTTGCTGTAATAATATATCTCGCACCAGAATTCTTCGCAGGGGGGTTGATGGGGCCGACAAAGTCAATGGCCCATTTGTCAAAAGCTTGTAAGATTACCTGTGGCACTAGGGGCATTTCATCCCACCGAGATGGTTTTCCTATCCTTTAACAGATGTCCCAGCTGTGGCAATATTCTCTTGCATCCTTGTTAACGGTGGGCCACCATAAGCCGGCTGTCAAAATCTTCTGTGCTGTATCTTTTCCTGCATAATGACCTCCTGCCACGCTAGAATGTGCCTCATCCAGAATCAGGGGTCGTTCATGTTCCAAAACACACCTGTGTAGTATTTCATCTGGTCCCATCTTGTATAGCTGGCCGGATATTAGGGTGAAGTCTGTTGCGCGCACTACCAGCTGCTTCTTCTGTTGTGTGGTCATTTCAGCTGGTGGGAACCCTGTAGACAAGTACTGAGTGATATCTTGGAAATAATCATCGATTATCTGGATGGTAAACAGTTGTGCGTCAGGGAGGCCCTCATCCAGACTGGTGGGTTCTTCGCCTGACTCGAGCCTCAACAAGTGGTCAGGTCCTAGGTTCAATCTCCCCGGATTAACGATGATTTCGAAGTCATATTCTTGAAACAGGATCAGCCATCTGCATATTCTTCCTCCTAGCACAGGCTTATTAACCAGATATTTCAAAGCAGAATGGTCATTAAACATCTTAAAGTGCGATCCTAACAGATAATGTCGGAACTTCTGTAGTGCATACACCATAGCAAGGCCTTCCCGCTTGGTTGTAGTATAATTTTTCTCTGCAGTGGATAATTTTCTACTGGCAAAAGAAATAGGGTGGTCGATCTAACTTGCACCTGGTTGAGCTAGTACCACCCCAAGAGCAATGGAGGATGCGTCAACATGCACATGAAACTCTTTGTTCCAATCAGGAAATACGAGAATGGGGGCAGTGACCATTTTTTTCTTCAAAATATCTAAGCTTGCCTGGCACTCCGGTGTCCATTCGAACTTATTATCTTTCTTCAACTGCCTTTCCATCGGAGCGGTAATTTGAGCATATCCTTGGATGAATTTTCTGTAGTAACCAGTGTGACCGAGTGTCGTACGCAGTTGTTTGACAGACTTCGGTGGTGTCAGATTTACAATAATAGCTATCTTCACGGGATCCATCATCAATCCCTGCTTACAGACAACATGACCAAGGAGAATTCCAAAAGGGGCACAAAAGATGCACTTTTTTAGATTCAAAGCAATCTGGTGCTGTCTACACTTGTTTAACATAAGTCTCAAACTAGTGAGGTGATCTTTCACTAGCCCAAAAATAGTCCAGTCATCAAAATAAACTTCTAAGAATTTATGTATATATTCTTTGAACGCAGAGATGACGACCCTAGAAAATATAGCAGGTGCATTCTTCAGCCCGAAGGGCATGACAGTATATTGAAAGGATCCCATTTCGGTAGCAAATGTTGTCTTATGTTGATCTTCAGGAGCAATTCGGATCTGATGGTATCCAGAAAACCCATTAGTGAAAGAGTATATTTCTTGACCTCCAACATTGTCGAGCACCTCGTCTGTAAAGGGGGTAGGAAAGGGATCATGCAGACAGGCATCATTTAATTTCCTGAGGTCGACAGATATGCGGATTTCACCCTTAGTCTTCTTCTCCTGGACCACCATAGGACTGACCCACTCGGATTCTTCAACAAGCTCAATTATTCCCGCGGCGAGCATCTTATCCAGCTCCACCTTAACTTTTTCTTTATACTTCGGATTTAATCTATAAGGCCGTTGTTTCACAGGTTTTGCATCAGGTTTCAAAGGGATCTTCATTACGCCAATATCACCCAAGATACCCTTCATTTCAGAAAACTTTGTTGGAAAGAGATCTTGGTACTCATGGAAGAGTTGGGTGACCTTGCTGACCATTTCATCGTCCCAATAGTTGCCAATTGTGGCGAGCTTAGGCTGTTCTTCAGATCCAATGTTAACTGTGCGTGTCTTCAGGGGTTGGTGTACTTCCAGGGTTTCGATGGTTGGACCTTGCACATCGTAGCATCCTTCTGACTCAGGGATAGCAATATTGCGCGGGTCCTCATCATCCTCAATGGCGAAGTTATAACATTCTAGGGCGTGGGCTTCCTGTACTGTCCAATCTGGACGCTATTCTACTAGTTCTCGGTCATCAAAGACCTTGGTATGGATGATCCTAATAGCTGCGTCTAGAGCTGGGCAGACATCATTAGTAGAAAAAGTATGTATAAAACTATCGAGAAGACAATCCCAACTTACCGTATCTAGGCGGAGCTTAGCTTCCTCATACCAGGTCTGGGCTATCGGTGCCAGTGTATGGATGAATCGATGTACCCATTCGTTCCGAGGTACATACCTCCACACTTCATAGCAGTTTGCCAAATGTGCCTGTGGGCTAGATTTTCCATCAAACTTGCTTTGCACCTCCTTAGGCTGTTCCTTAAATCGCAGCCAAAGGAGCCTCTTACAGACTTCCCAGCTAGAAATTTGTGGCTTATGGCTCTTCCACCATCTAGCGGCTGTGACTCTAAGTGCTAACTCCAGAGAAGTCATCTTCTATGACTCTGGTATCTGACCTGAAAATTGTATGATAAATGGGTTCGGGTCTGTCGAACCATCAAAAGTAGGGAGAGTGCTTGGTTGTGAGCTGAGCCATCTAAGAGATTTAGGAGGTCTGGTACTACTAGGTTGGTGCCGCCATTCTTCTAAGTCATCCTCTGAGTCGGTCATACAGGAGCTTCCAGACTCCCAACTTGTGGTAGGAGGATCCTCATAACCCCCGTCCTGCGCGGGAATAGTGTGGATAGGCTCCACGTCATCCTGATCCTTTTGTCGGAGTGGTTCTGAGTACCGTTCCCCTTGTGAAGGATCCAGTGGTAGGGTGACTCTCACATCTTTCCCTTCGAAAATCATCTATCTCTATTTTAGGTTAATAACTGCAGCATTTTCCATTGCCCATTCAATTCCTAACAAGGTCGAGTAGGGGTCGCTGTCATCAATAATCTCAATTACTTCAAAGTCCACGACAGTACTGACCCCAGCAATATCTGTTTGGACACTCAGGAAACTTCCTAGAGGCACAATCCTTTGCTGGTTAGCTAGACGCAATTGGATAGGGGACCAGGCGAGGGGGGGTTTTCCCATGTGTTCCCAGGTTTGTTTAGTTAACACATTTACATCGGACCCTAAGTCCAAGATAACATCAGTCAGATGATAGGCCCCTACCTGAGCATTCAATCGCATTTCCCTGCCGGTTCTGTTCACCCTGTGAACAGTTTTGTCTTGCACAGGACTGTGGTAAGGGCTGCAGGAAGCAATGATGTCCTGTAACTGAGTCGGAGCATCTTGATCGCGTAGCAGTTTGAGGCAACTCTGTAAAAGGGAGGATAAGGTACTTACGTTATCCCTCGGAGCTTCCGGGGGCCACGAAGATAGTTGCTGAGGTTGTGTTGGTGTAACGGATGTGCGAGGATCAGCAAAATCTTTCTTAGCCTCCATAAATGTCTCTCTTTCTCTTGTGAGATCAAATGCTGGGGTTTTCACAGGGGCCTTACGAACCCGAGCATCGGCGGGCTGCATTTCTGTATCTGGCAGGTGTGTCGTAGCTCCACTCCGTGTGACAACATTGATAGTTGCGGCTGGTCTGGGCTCAACTGAAATCATCTGGATATTTCGTGTGGGGACACTCTGTCGTGCTTGAATCTTAGCTATGAGCTGTGGACACTGCTCGATCACATGATCTACTGCGCGGCAGTATCGACATGTCGTAGTGGGGTTCCGACAATCACGGGCCAAATGCCCAGCTTGGTTACAATTGTAACATACCAACTGGCCTCGGCCTCCGCCGGGCATACCACCACAGCCTCCAGACGAACCTCTACCAGAGGCACCCCCTTGGTAATCGTAGCTATCACTACTGGGGCCTTCATTGTGTACCCGGTAGGCATCATAGGTGCGGTACTCATCCTCATTATGACCTACGGACTTGCAGAAATTACAGTAGAGGGTATTAGGTCCCTGTCCGTACCGTTGCAGCAGGTGACAGTTCTCGGGTCGGTGCTGACCTGTTGTTCTGCATAGCTCACAATATAGAAATTGTGGTGGAAATGGGTCCGGCGCACCTGTACGCAGGTACTTGCTTACCAGAGGGCACCATTCCTTGTCGTGACCTTCGGTTCGACATTGTGTACACCAAACCTCTTCGCGATCAAGTTTGCCTGTTTTCATCTCGCGAAGTTCCAGGGCCATCGCTGCTAGCTGCGCTTGGATTTGAGCAATACCAGAATCATCTCTGACAGGGGCATTTTCCAGCTTCATTGTGATTTCCAGGGCCTCTTGCTGGTCAGCAACCTTCTATTGCATGAGCGGAGTTCTGATATGTGGTAATAATTCCGTGATAAACCATTCCTTGTGCTGCGCAGGACTAATGGTAAAGCTGACTTGGTCGAGGAGGATTTTGAATCTCTCGTCAAAGTCCCACACAGATTCGCGACGCCGCTGTTGAATCTCTTTAAGTTCAGTGATGATCTACGATTCCGATTTGGGATTTTTAAATTCTTTAGTTATGGCCTCCTTAATCTCAGCTAACGTAGGGCTCTGATTACTGGAGAACTTCATGAACCAGGTCAAATCCCTCTCTCGGAAAGAAGTAATGAGCTGCGCGGCTCTCACATCTGGGTCTGTAATTTTCTTCGCATTCCATACCGCTTCACATAAAAACCAGAACTGTTCGGGGTCCTCTGATCCCGTGCCTTTGAAGATGGGGAGCTTAATGTCATCAACCAGGTGGGCCATGGCGGTTTTGGGGGGGGGGACAGGACGTTGATGGGGAGGGATTTATGGGGACAGACTGGCCTGTGGCCGGAATATTTGGACTTGGTTGACTGGCAGACTGCAACGAAATGTCAGGGGAAACAGGTCTTCGCTGCGGGGTGACCAGAGGGTTGCCAAGCAAAGGGATTTATTCAGAGCCGGACTCATCAGAATTGACGGGGGAGGACGCGATAGCCTGTCCTAAGGAATAGGAGTCAAAATCTCTCTTATACCTTTTTCCACTTCGCAGCAAACCGCTTTGCTCGTCGAAGGTATTATCACTTGCAAACATATGTTAGTACTATCAATCTAGCAATCTAATTCAAACAACAATATACCCTTTTCAGCCAATAGTATTTTCATTTGTAAGCTTAATGAATTCAAAAACTTACCACGGGGACCGTTGAAGAACTATTGTTCAGCTTCGTTGAAGGAGGTACTTGTGTCAAGGGCAAACTCTGTCACGAAGGCTTCCAATGTTCGCGTCGTCCAGAAATCAACAGCGCGGGATACCTCGTTGTGCACGTGTTGCACAATATTGACCCTTGCGGGGGTCCACGTGGGAGCCCATTGAGCTTGGCAGTTCATCCTTCTTTCTGTTAACCTAGACAACCACTGGTGCAATTTTATGTGGAGATTACCAAAGAAAGTTTCATAAGTATCACAAAAAACATACCTCTGTAAAAAGTCTCGTGTGCTACGACACGGATTTGTGTTCTCTTTCTCAGCAAATTTCAAATAAGTTGCATCAAGCCAATCACCAATTTCTGTCACAGAGGGCCTCCAGCACATAGCCCTCAAGGTACGGCGTAAACCCCTCTTGAGCAAATACTGAGTTCAACCGGAAACGGAACCAATTTGTTGGGCAATAGGGTAGACCCGAGTTTAATCCTTATATGTCGCACCAACAAAAGACCCACCGTGTTGGCCCTTTCGGCAACAACCTGCACGCAGGTTGCAGTCTCACCCGAAACAGCAATGGGGTGCCGCAGAATCAGGTTTCTGCAAGCAGAGAGGGGTATTACTGTACCTTATCCTTTAATAACTTATTAATCAACAGTTACACAACTTTTTCATTCGCTTATAGATATATAACTTCATAGATAGATAAATAACCGTGACTTTCTTAACCCACTACAGGGAATTCACAGCGAAGCTTATTACTAGCAGTGATCTACGTTATCAGATGTATATAGTTTTTAATGCATAACAATAACAGAAATAGAAACAACACAATAAACCACAACACCAAATATAACGTGGTTCACCCCCAGTGTAGGGGCTACGTCCACAAACTGTGTTTTATTCAACTTGCTACAAAACCACAGTTTGATCTGCGCACTCAGCTGCAGACCCCTTCGGTCCTTAACATCCGTGCACACAGCAGCAGGCCTCTGCGCACACAGCTGCAGATCTTTCTTTCTCTTCTTACAAAACCCTCTGCGCACACAGCTGCAGAGGTCGTCCACGCACACAGCTGGGACTTAACCTTTCCTTACAAAACTAGCCTTAACTTCGCCTTGATCTTTCTTACATCATAAAACCTAACCTTTCTCATTTACACAAGTGCCTATTTATATCGCATTGTTTACAAAAACATGGATTCAATACCATGGACACCCAAAACCCTAAACCCCGGTCTTAAGCCGCGGGTTTATTACAATAGAAGACTTTGATTCAACCCCCGACACCCCTAAGACTATTTTCAGTCAAACCCATGGGGTTACTCATCTTAAGGACCGTTGAGTTGCTCGCGCGCCCTAACATGTTTAGCCGCCAAAACATAGCTTTTTGGTGGCTAATGAGCTATGATAGTCCTCGCCTAAGCCACCGGAAGGTACAACTTGTAAAAATTTTCATTTAAAATAAAAACAGAGGCTTTCAAACTGTCAGTGATATTCATATCCTTCATTGCATGAGTTAATTTCTTCATACTATCAAAATAAATTATTTTGGGAGATAACACCACTCCTGGTGCAATTTGCTAAGAGTGACCCTTCACATCCCCCACTCTCACATGCATAGTTTCCTTATTCAACATGGTTGTCCCTATCATTCAGATTTTTATTACAAGCATAAATTTTTAGTTATGATTTGTCCTTAAAGGATGTATTGGCATATTCCAGGTATTCCAATCACATTCAAACAAAGCAAAAATAAAATAGTATTTTAAAAATTATTATAAAATTGAAGGATATTACATCCTTTCCCCCTTAATGTAACACTGTCTACATTGTTCTCATTCATCTTCTATAATTTCTAGAAACATACCTGGGTACTTCTTTCGCAAGGCATCTTCAAATTCCCATGTCGAGGCCTCCTCCGGGATAAAGTGCTTCGATTGCACCATAACCCGAGTGATGACTCAGTTATAACTCTTTTAGCGATCCTGTTCCACCTTCAGATTCTTCTGCTCTTCATGAACAATTTCTTCCTTGTCTTGCAAGATTTTAGGTCCTGTCATCAAATGGTCCACAGGGCTATCCCAACTAACGGGGGTAGTACACTTCCCTCCATACAAGATTTCAAATGGAATCATCTTAGAAGAGGCCTAATAGCCATTATTCCATGCAAATTCTGCCAAATGCAGTTAGTCTTCCCTCTTGGTGGGTCTCTCTATGACATACATCCTTAACATGTCCTCAATGACTTGGTTTGTTTGTTCTGTTTTCCCATCTATTTCAGGGTGATAGCTAGTGATAAATTTTATCTTGGTTTCCAACCCTGCAAACAATGAACTCCAAAATTTTGATGTAAACTTGACATCCCTGTCAGAAATTACCATCTTTGGCACTCCATGAATTCGAAATATCTCCTTCAGGAATATTTCTACAACATTGACAGCCTTGTAAGTCGATTTTCACAAGTATAAAATGAGAAGAATTTCTTAATTGATCAAATACAACCATAGTTGAATCATGTTGTTTTTTAGTCAAAGGCAAATCTGTGATAAAATACAAAGATATTACCTCCCATTTCCATTCAGGAATTGGTAAGGGTTGTAAGAAACCTATTGGATGTTGGTATTCAGCCTTCACCTGTTGACATTCCAAACATTTAGAAAAGTAATCAACTAGACACGCCTTCAAATTAGGCCAAAAGAATTGCTTCCTGGGGGATGTTATCATCTTTTGGTAACCAGGGTGTCCTGCATACGGAGGTTTGTGCATTTCATTCAAAATAAACAGTTTTAAATATGCAAGATTAGGCATGTATATCCTTCTTTTATACCAAATTAATCCTTTCTGGTCTACTTTGAATTATGTCCCATCCAACTTTACCTCTTCTGTTAGTAGCTTATTTAGTAGGTTCCCATATTCAACATCTTGGATGCTAGCCATTTTTATTCTTCTTAACAGATTACCTTCTGTTTGACTCACGGTGATCTCATACACTTCGTGATTTCTTCCTCTAAGTGCATCAGCCACTTTATTTTCCTTACCTTTGATGTGCTTCACTTTAAATTCAAATTCACTTAAGAAGGCCATCCATCAAGCTTGTATGGCATTGAGACCAAACTGAGTAAACAGTTTCTTTACAGAGGTGTTATCTGTCAATAAAAGGAACTTTTTCCCTAATAGGTAGTGACGCCACATCTTTAAGGTATGCACTACAATTTCCAATTCTAGACCATGCACTACATAGTTTCATTCATGATCCTTCAACTTGCGAGATTTGTAACATACCACATTCCATTCTTGAGATAGTTTCCCCCTAATCCCTCCTTGCTAGCATCTGTACATACTGTGTAGTCTTTATAAGGGTCAGCCACCTTCAAGATCAGGGCCATGGTTAACAACCTTTTTAGATTTTCAAAGCTCTCCTGACACTTTTCAGACCATATAAACTTTACCCCCTTCCTTTGTAAGGAATTAATAGGATAGGCTATCTTTGAGAACTCTTGAATGAACCTCCGATAGTACCCAGTGAGTCCCGTGAAATATTGAATGTCAGTGACATCCTTAGGCACATGAAATTCCAAAATTGATTTTATCTTCGGTGGATCTACTGCAATCCCTTTTTTAGAGATGACATGTACTAGGTATTGAATTTTTTTCTTGAAGAATTCACATTTCTCGAACTTAACGTACATTTGGTGGTCTCTTAGGGTATGCAACACAATTCTCAAGTGTTGTTGATGTTCTTCTTTTGTCCTTGAGTAGAGCAGGTATCGTTAATGAAAATTAACACGAACTGATCCAAATACTGTTAAAGATGTTATTCATCATACACATAAATGTGGCAGGGGCATTGGTTAAGCCAAAAGGAATTAGTATGAAATTGTAATTCCCATATCAGGTTCTAAAGGTTGTTTTGTTAACATCTTCTTCCTAAATCCTGATCTGGTGGTAACCAGATCTCAAATCCAACTTGGAGAAGACTTTTTATCCCCCTACTTGATTGAATAGATCATTAATTCACATCAGAGGATACTTGTTTTTTATGGTCACTTTATTTAGTTTTCTGTAGTCAATGCACAGTCTTAGAGTCTCATCCTTCTTCTTGACAAATAAAACTAGGGCTCCCTAACGAGGTACACTAGGCCTGATATAACCCTTATCTAATAGTTTTTGTAACTCGATTTTTAATTCAGTTAACTTAGGGATACTCATTCGATAAGGTACTTTGGATGCTGGGGAAGACCCAGGTGTGATTTCAATGGATAAATCTATTTCTCTTTGAGGGGGCAGTCCATGTATCTCTTCTGGGAACAATCCATGAATTCATTCAACACCGGGTGGTCCCTTACAGATGTTGGGTTTTCATTAAGGAGTAGGTAAACAAATTTTACCACATAGAGCTTACAACCCTTCCTATAATAGTTCCTTAATTGCAAAGGAAGATATCTGTCTTAAGGAAACAGGCTTACTAAAACCATTTACCTTCCTAACAGTTTTATCTTCGGCAACATAAGTAAATATTTTATCAAAGAAATTTAATACTACTTTATACTTTTCTAACTAGTCCATGCCAATAATCATATCATATTACCACAGAGGAAAAAAATTCAAATTGATCCTAGTTGCATGATCCTGTATTGAGATTTCACAATTAGCAATAAACTGAGTTACCTTCCCTTTTGCTCCAATGGCTAGTTGGACTGACCAAGGCTTTGCATGGCTTACCTTGGTGAGATGACAATTCTCCATTATTTTGGGAGTGATGTAGCTTAAAGTAGCTCCTGGATCAATTAGTATAGAGAGATCTCAGTTAGAAATAGTACCTTCAATCTCAATGATTGCATATTGATGATCTTCTCATCAATATTCAAGAGGTGCATTGATTTGGTGGAACATCTTGCCAATTTCTCCCACGGTGGAAGCTTCTTGCAGGTTGTGTATAGTCTTGTTGACTCACCAAGGAGTGGGGAGTTCCTTCGTACATGGGTACCTTCACATTCCCAACATTTAAGAGGTTATTTAGGGGTTCTAGCAGTCCCTTTTGGTCCAAGTTGCACAGGTTTATTGTCTGTATGCCAAAACTGCAATTTTTGTTGTAGGAACTTCCTTGAGGATTCCTTGGCATGTTCTTGAAGGGTGGTGGTTGGAATCCCTTCTTCCGCTGATTGAAATTTTCTTTCCTCTTGTCCTTCCAGGTTTTGGAGATGTCATTCCTTTGTTTATACTACTCAAAGCATAGTCTTGGTTTTCTTAACACTTCATCCAGCATCTTGGGGTTATCAAATTCAATCTAATCTTTGTAAGACTGTGGAAGGAAGCTTAATAATCACTATATTTTTACCTTTTCATATTTAATGTACGACATGAACCATAGCATATCTAGAAATTTATTGATGAGATCCTTCATGGTCATCTGACCAAGTTTCAATTTATAAAATTACTTGGTCTTTCATTCATAATAGATTTTTGACAAATAATGTTTCTTGAAGAGTTTCTTGAACTATGACTATTCCAGGTTCTTCTCCTTTAATCAATGGGAGATCTTTAGGTCTTTCCACAAAATTATGGCCTTTCCCTTTAGGTTGTAAATTGCCATCCTTACTTTCATGTTGATGGAGTAGTTATATCTGAGAGTACTTTTTAATTTCCAACAACCAAGCTTCCGCTTCTTCTTTGGTCCTTTATTCCCCATCAAAATTGGTGGGTTTAATTTTCTTGAATTCTCCTTCTATGTGGTCCACTTTTCTCTTACCGAGCTTTATTTCCATATTTTTGAGTTTCCTAGGAGGAACTTCCTTTTCTTTTGGCATTGTTCCCAACTTCTGCATCCCTCTCTTCTTTTACGGGTTGTTTTTCTCCATTGTTCCTCTCCTGCAAGCTTTGCAATAATATTTCATTGAGATCCTGTTGTTTTTCTTTAGCCCTTTTCAACTCTTCATTTACTACCATGAAGCTTTGTAATTCCACTATCAAGTTCTTCACGGTTTCAAGTACCTAGATAGATTTCGAATGCTTTGGTTCTGCCTGCTTTAGGTGAGTTTCTAGAGTACCTTCTTCAGGTGGGTACTCCTATTCATTTTGTGAGGCCATCACTGTATCCTATTACAGAACAATTCTCATTTATACACAAACATTCCAACAAAAATATTTACAACAAAATTTTTCATAGTGAAACGAAACTAGATCTTCCCCAAAAGGCGACAGGGTTGAACTTGTAGCTCTGATACCATATGTAACATCCCCAAATAACCTATAAAAATGCATATATGATTTTCTTTTTTGCAAACATAAAATTCTTTCACATGTATTCAGCTATATCCTTTCATAAACAATCAACCTTAGGCTAAAATAGTAAACAACGTTAACTTTTCATACAGGCTACCACTTAAGGAGTTAGAAAGTTGTTTCCACACTATAACTGGTTTTTCGACTTGCACCTTCTGCCTCTCTGATATGGAACTCGGAAGTCAGAAACCAACTTTTCTTTAGAGCTTTTGGCTTCATTTTCACTTTCCTCCTTCCACCCTTCCCTTGCAAAACTTGGAAGTAGGAAAACCAACATTTCCTTAAAAATTTCTACTCTTTTGTTCTTTCCACGATCCACCCTTCCGCTAGGGAACTCGGAAGTTGGAAAACCAACTTTTCCTTAGATATTTCGGCTCCCTTCCGCTTTCCTCCTTCCGCCCTTCCGCTGTGGAACTTGGAAGTCGTAAAAACAACTTTTCGATATCTTAACTTAAACAATTTTTTCCTTTCTCCTTTCACCTCTCTGCTGCGGAACTCCAAAGTTGAAACATAGAAAAATGATAAAGTCGTTTATTTGTATCTCTACCTTCCGCCTTCTGTCTTTTTCTTTCCGCTATGTGGATCGCGGGAAAATTAACGATCTCAACTTTTCTTTTACGCTTTCCACTTTCCACTGTGCAGATCGTGGATTGCGGAAGTCGTAATACTCTTATTAATTAACTTTTCTTTCTACTTTCAGCTTTTCACTGTGCAGATTGCCGATTGTGGAAGTCTTAACATTCGTGAGACTTAACTTTTCTTTTCCACTTTTCGCTTTCTTCTGTGCAGAAGTCTTAACATTATTAACTTTTCTTTTCCTCTTTCCTCTTTCCATTGTGTGGATTGGGGATCATGGAAGTATTAATAATCTTAAGAATTAATTTTTCTTTCCTCATTCTACTTTCCATTGTGAAGATCGTGGATTGCAAAAGTCTTAACACTTTTGACTTTTCTTTTCCTCTTTCCACTTTTTGCTGTGCAGATCATGGATCGTGGAAGTCTTAATATTCTTAAGCCTTTGCAAGCCTTCTTACCCAAGTGTTTTTTCCTAACTTCTCAGTGAATCATTGGCACGACTAAGGAAGGATCCCAAACCTCAAAGGAATCCTAGTTTTAAGCCATCTGAGTTACTTAAACCAGCTCAAACTTAGGTTCTTTTGGGTGGGGGGTGTATAATGGCCAGTTCTTAAGAACTTCCACAACCAAAATCTCCTTCATAGTTTCTTCCCCTTGGGTATTTAGATTATTACAAAGGGTTTTACTAAACAGGGAGGGCCAAAACTGAGAGAGCACGTTGGCTTCCCTACCAAGGGTCCCTTAGGTTGGATTTAACAACAAGTAAAAACAACATCCTGTTAAAAATTTAAAGTAACCATACTACACCATTTGAGCCACACAAAAAACACCAAACACAAGTTACAGTCATTAAGACATAGTAGGATTGTCTCTTCCAAGAACTATGCCAACCTATGAGGTCCAGGGAAAGGAAACAGAGTAAGGGCATATATACCAATAACAACCTCTATAACTAAAGCAATCCTAAACATAAGATCACATCCCATTCATCAACCACGATATAAGCCTACATGATAGAAAACTCAAAATCGTAGAAAAGGAACGATAAGATTTGAGTTGTAGGGGGAATTGATCCTTCTAGTGATCAATTTCAATGAATATTGCAGTGTAAAAAATGTACATCTTTGGTAGATCTATGGTTAAGTTTGTCAGGTCAACGGTCGATCATTACTCTGTTGAATGAAACTAATGTCTGAGATAAGCACTGAGAACTAGAGGTGCTCATGGATAAAACACCTTTAAGATCAATGACATGGATAGATCCCAGAGAAGAGCAACGACTGTGAGCCATTTTTTTGATTCAAATAGCATGGATTAATAAAATCTTGGTGTGCGCAAAATTCTTATCAAATTTTCCTTATGGTCTTTGGGGTCCACTATTGATCTTGATCCGACGGTCCTCGGTGATTTTGCATGTTCAATAAGCAAGGGAGTTAATGGCGGAGGGATGCATGAAATTATTATCCATCCACCTAATGGTGTTTGAGATCCACCGTCGATCCAGATCCAACGATCCTCAGGGATTTCAAACACTCACCAAGTAAGGGAGTTAACGACGGAGGGGTGTGCAAAATTCTTATCCATCCTCCTTATCACGTTTGAGATCCATCGTCGATCCAGGTATGATGGTCCTCATGGATTTCACACATTCAACAGGAAAGGGAGTTAAAAGCAGAGGGGTGTGTGAAATAAAATGTAATCCAGTTCAACGCAGACTTAATGTCCTCTCTTCATTGAGCGTTAGAGGGATCATAAGTCGGGTTGGTTAACTTTAGCGGCTCGGTTAAAGCTGGAGCCTTCTAAAATCCTGTATCAGTCTATCTAAGGATGTTATATAAGCACTCAACACCTTCAGTATACTCATAAAAATTTACAATATATAAATTAAGAATAACCAGAGTGTACATAAAGGAGTACACACCTGTTTAACAACACTGTTCTCATCAGCAGACCTAAGTCATTCTATTAACATTGCAGTAATATGTAAAAAATATGTTCTTACATATACCGATGCGCCTTAATCTCATCAATCAAAGGAAATCGTGCAACCTATGTCTGATATGATTTTACCATTACCTTCATGGTTTTTCATTTACCTTCCTGGTTTGTGAGATATGCTTGTTTGAAGCAACCTATGTCTGTACATAGTGAGACCTCACGTACAGAAACTTCAAACAAGTACCACACACTCTACAAAACATATAATAGGCTCTACCATAGCTCATTGGAAACATATTTCCATTATCTAAAATGGGTATTTTGTGTTTTTTGATTTGGATCTCTAGTTTGAGAGATATCATCGATTGAAGCAACATTTGTCTGCAAAACCATTGCGTGCACGTATCTTGAGATTCAGTCTCACTCCTTGGGCCACCACAGAGAAAGAATGTTAAATGGATGGAAAGGTCTCTTCAATATCTCAGATGGGTCTTCAATGGAATTCAATTTCATCACCTGCATCAGAAGATATGAATGGATTTACAGTGAGACATCAACTTCACCAAAGACCATTTTTGGAATTTTATGAAATCCTATTGTAATCATGGTTATGGGTTAACCACACAAACCCATGGTGATGGTTCAACCACGTAAAACCCACAGTTATGTATTGTAATCATGGTTATGGGTCAACCACACAAAACCCTCAATTATGCTTATGGGTCAATCACGCAAAACCCATGGTTAAGGGTCAACCACAAAAAACCCACAATTGTGGTTATGGGTTAACCAAACAAAAACCACGGTTATGGTTTAACCACAGAAAGCCCTTCTCTTCATTAGAAATTGACACATTGTAATCATGGGTCTCTTTCTAGCATAAAATGATCGGGACCATCATTTTCTAAGGGGGGGAGAATGATCCAAATTTCAGGGGACATATGGTCTAAATTTAGATGTATGAGTCATAAAAGCATTAAATGGAGAGACCACCCTCTCTCAGTCATCATAAAAGAATTAAATGGAGAGGTCACCCTCTCTCACCCATTGTAATTGACAACCCATGGTTTTGTTCCATGGTATGGCTTCAAGGCACATTGTACCTCTCTCATCCCTATGGGTGCCAAAATAACCTCATTTCAGTAGAGGTTGTGAAGTGGTTGGGATTTCCAACCACAACACACCCACATCCGTACACCATTGGATGGCTTCACCAATGACGAGATCTCTATGTCAGCCAGCAGTGTCGCCTTCCCTACAGTATCAATCCCTTCACCGATGAGGTATTATGTGATATTTTTCTTCTTGATGTTTGTGATGTATTATTAGGCCAACCATACTTATGGACGAGAAATGATATGTATGAGTCCCAGCCTTGCACTGTTATTATTACGTTGGGAAATAAGTTGTATAGGATACCAGAGGTACAACCGCCTTCTGCTCTCTCTTTGGTTACTGCAAAACAATGTAGTAAGCTCATTTCCAAAACCAAGAAATTTGTTTTCTTGATGATATGCCCTCAAGGAAAGAAGAAGATCATGGCCACAACCTCCAAAGAGGGCTCCTCTGCTTGGAAACGACAAAATGACAAGGTCATGGAGGAGTACTGGGACATATTCACCTCACCCACATGGGTGCCTCTGCACTGTCAGGTCCAGCACCCCATTCATCTGACCCCAGGAGCACCAATTCCCAATGGACCAATATATCGATGCTCTGTTCTAGAGAACAATGAAATCAAGAGGCAAATTCAGGAGCTGTTGTAGAAGGGTCACATTCAGCCAAGTTCATCGCCCTGTGGGAGCCCAATCGTGTTGGTACAGAAGAAGGATGGGACTTGGAGACTCTATATTGACTATTGGGCATTGAACAAGATCATTGTCTGGAATAGGTACCCGATCCCATAGATTGATGACGTCCTGGAACAACTTAAAGGGGCAAATTATTTTAGTGAGATCAACTTAAAGTCCGGGTATCACCAAGTACCGATCAAACCCACTGATGTGTGGAAGACTGCCTTCAAAGCAAATGAGGGCCTTTTCGAATGGTTGATGAATGCTTCCGCAACCTTCATGAGACTGATGGATGAAATCTTGCAGCCATTCACCAACTCATTTGTAGTAGTGTACTTGGATGACATCTTAATATTTAACTAGACTTGCGAAGAGCACCTCCACCACATTCGCCAGGTCCTCCAAACATTGCAGAAGCACAAGTTTTGTGCTAATTTGGACAAGTGAACTTTTGGCATGACCCAGGTTCAATATCTGGGATACATTATTAATGAGTGTGGGGTACATGTGGATCCAACCAAGATCCAAGTCATTCGAGATTGGCCAGCCCCAACCACTCTAACAGAACTTCATAGCTTTCTGGGTCTTGCTAATTTCTACCGCAGGTTCATGTTGGGATTTTATCATATCACTTGTCCCTTGAGTCAAGTCACCAAGGGAGGAGCGAAAGAAAAATTCTTCACCTCCAGGATGCACTACTATGTCACATGAGACACCTTTATGTTCCTTCAAGAGAGCGTTCCAAGATGATTTGGGAAGCACACTACAGTCGGGCCACTAGGCATTTCAGGGTCGAGAAAATAGTGGCAGTACTGCAGAAGTATTTCTATTAGCCGAACCTTTGACAAGACTTCGGTAAGTACATCCGATCCTGCACTTCCTACGCCATTGCCAAACCGTCCATCAAGAAGCAAGGCCTCTATACTCCGTTTCCTACCCCTAGTCGAAGTTGGGAATCCATCTTCATGGATTACATGTCAGGCCTTCCTTCTACTAAGCACGACAACGATTGTGTGTTCGTGGTCACTGACAGATTCTCAAATATGGCCATAATGGCAGTGTGCAAGAAGAATATCACAACAAAAGCCACTGATAAACTCTTCTTTGAACGAGTGTGGGTACACTTTTGGATCCCACAGTCTATACTCTTAGATCAGGACAACAAGTTCCTTAGTACATTCTGCTCTAGCCTATGGTCAATGCTATACACCAAGCTCACAAATTCCACAACCTTCCATCCCCAGATTGATGGCCAGACAAAGGTCGTCAACAGGATGATTGTACACATTTTGTGCATGTACAACTCAAAGAATCCACACACATGGGATGAGATCCTCCCCTATGTACAACATAGCTATAACTAGGCCCTCCACAGCTCAACTGACCACAACCCATTTCAGGCGAGCTTGGGATTCCAACCACTATGTCCCATTGACGTAGCCATGCCCTTTGCAGCTACTCAGGCCGATTCATCTCATGTCCAGTCTGAAGTTTCCAAGGTGCACATCTTCATTGAGCATATTCAACACATTCTCCAACAGGTTCATGACATATTGGATAGATCCAATGCTAAGTACAAGTAGTGGCATGATCAACATCAGTACAACACAACTTTCAGGTGGAAGAAAAAGTGTGGCTACATTTGCAAAAGGAGCACCTCGCTGGACCCCACTACAAGCTTCACCCACTCTGATATGGGCCATACACCATCACCAAGGCCATCAAGGACAATTCCTTGGTTTTCACCCAATATTCAATGTGGACTGCTTTCGGTCCTACTTTCCACCTCTATAGGACACATCAGACGTGGCAGAACAACTCACACCAATAGAGTTAAACCCAGGCTACATGGAACAAACCACTGTTGATCAGATTATGGGCATACAAATCAAGAACACCCTTCAGTAGAATATCCCGCTATATTTAGTTGTTAAAGTAGGCCAACTCCTTCATTAGGGAAAGTGGCTAACTAGGGACCAAGTTCAATAGAAGTTTCCTCATATCATGGAGGAACTCAATGCAATGGGGACCATTGCTTCCTAAGGGGGGAGGAATGATCCAGGAGGATATTGGTGGCCACCCTCCTATTTCAATTGGACCCCCACCATTGTTTCTTTCAGTTTTTTAGTTTCCTTAATTGTAGCACAATTTACTATTTTCGGCAGTTTTTGGGTCCTAAACTTTCAGAGCCATTTTGAGGACTTAAACGACGTTTTTTCGGAATCGAATGGTCAAAATATTATGAGTCCATTTTATATTTTATATATCTTGTTTGTGGATGTAGTCCTTCAATATATGTTTATAACGATGTATCATGTGTGTCAAACGGAGGTAGTATGTCAAAGTTACGACCCCAGGAAATGGATGTACCAAGTTACCCAATGGGGCACATATTCCGGCTTTTCACCTCCTAGGGTTAGGTTTTTGGACTTGTAGGGTTTCCATTGTTTCTCAATAATATATAGCCCTTCGAGCCTCATTGTAACACAGAGTTCAGAGGCATGTAGCCGCCACATCTCTTCTCAGAGATAAGCTACCAATACTCTAGCTAGTTTATTTCCATTTTGTATGTAAACAAGTTTTAGTTCTTTGATTAATGAAATGAAATGTTATTTCCACTGCATCTTTTCTTTTTTTGTTATTTGTGTGTTATGTTGCATTCCTGCATAAATATGGATCAACCTCTTACTTAATAATGATATCTAGCAATGATGTAAGAAGTTGGTTATAAAGTTGCTTGACCAAGGAGTCTTTCCAAGGATGATTTGACGAATAAACCCTTCCACTTCAAACATCTCAATAGGCCTCATTATACTGTCATTTTTTTCTTGGGTTTCCAAGGAAGGGATATATTGTGTAATCTTCCTTATTTCTTTTGATATATTAAGAGGAGGTTCAATCAAAATCTCTTTGAACAAAGAGACCAACTCTTTCTAAATGTTTTCATGTTTGGGAAGGTTTTCATCTTGATGATATTTAAAAGAAAAGATCATATATTTTTGTCAACATTCCAAGGAGGATTAATAAAAGAAGTGGGTGTTGCATTCTCCCTCTTGTAGCATGTTTACTCTATAATTTGGTTTCTACAACCATTCTTCCTCCATAACTAGCTCTTCAATTTGAGTTTGTATTTGTGCTTCCTCTTCCACTAACCTTTCATTGAATCCATAAGTGACGATTTGTTGTTGAATATTAAACTTTTTTTTCCAATTTCTACCATTCAATGAATATGTTCCCAAATATTTCTCAATCACACTTCTTGAGGTAGGCATTTACACTTTTGTGTGTTTGTTGTAACTTGTACATGTGGGTTCCCCTTTGTGTTTCAATTTCATTCTACCTTTTTTTAATGTTGTCATGGAAGGTTGGGTGATTAAGACAAGGCTTTTCAATTTGAAAAGACCACCGTGACAAGATTGTGATGCTGTTCCATTGTAGGCATATTGGCCAATGGTCATATCCCACTAAAGGCATGATACAAGTTGTTAGTTCTCCACATACAACTAAGATTGAATACATGATTAGGAATATGTAATAACATGAGACTATTTTATGGGTGTTTCCCCTTTTGTTGTTTCAGGTGAAGGTCGCATTGTTAATATCCATGTCGATTATGCCTAACTGGTCAATGGTTTCCTTAAATGAATTACCCTTTGGTTCTAAATTCCTTCTTCGTCCTTTTTTTTCTATGAGTGAGGTGATCATATTGAAAACACCTCCTGAGATCTAATGTTTGTCCCCAATTTTCTTGTTTTGTTTTTGTGCAGGTGCATGCAGGACGTAGACATTTGTGAGTACTCATGTTACTTTTGTCCCTATAATGTGGAAGGTAGCAGTTAGAGAATAAGCATGAGAAAATAATCTTGATAGATGTACCTCATATGAGTTCCATATTATCACTATTTATCCAGCAACACTGCTTGCATCTATTGATGTGGAGGATCTTTCTTTCCAAATTTGGTTGGCTAGATTCGAGACCATGTTGTTGGAGCATTTGTTTTCTTGTAGCATCATGATAGATGTTTTTTCAATGGAGATTTTCTTCTTCAGTAGTATTCTTCTTTTAGGACCATTGGTTCCTCTTACATTCCATAAGATTAACTTCAATGAGAATGGGGAGTGTTGATGAAGAAAGCCTCCATAAGTTGTAGGTATTTTTCAGTCTATGATCTTGGCCCCCTTTTATTTAATTCATTGCTTGTTGCTTTGTGTCCCCTCTTTTCTATCCTCTTTAGTGAACCTTTTTTTATTTCTTTGAGATTCCTTCTATGGACCAACAATTTAGGGGTTGTTCTAGATTTGAGCAATGCCTCTTTCAATAGTTGAAGTTGTTTGGGAGAGATGGATTTGTGGCTCTGGTTATTACAAGATTCCCTACAGTCCTTTTAGGTCCAACTATCCTTATTCCATATCTTCCCTGTATTCTTCCATCATGTTAGCCTCCACTTCATTTCCTTGAGATTCAGATGCATGGGTTTGTTGATCCATGTTTTCATGATTTTTAATTTTCTTCTTGCATCCGTCTAGTTCATCTTGATTTGGTGCTACTTGCAAATGTGAATCCTTTCCATTACTTGTCTTCTTCATTGATGGTCCATAAACATGTCTTGTAATGTGACTCCATTTGTCACGTCCCCATGCCTCCGACCGGCAAAGAGGGCGTGACTACGAGCTCTATTCGACCGGGCTAACCGCCCATGAACATGTACAGGCTTAAGAATCGCCCAAAGCATAGAATGCTGAAAGATGATTTAAACTAAAATATGCACACAGGATTATTCATCATGCACGGATGCAATTTAATCCTCATTCACAGCGGAAACAACAGCATTCAAACAAGCATTCATTCAACATGTAAACATCAGTCATTAATTAAGACATTACAGAACATGGGAATTAATACAACCCAATTCGTAAACACAACGGAATAACCATATTAACATACAGGTAGAAGGGGAGGCTTCAGCCTATTTCATTCAGGCAGAATAGTGAAACAATCACATAATAATCAATTCCATTCTCATGCTATGCACCAGCATCATACCAACTAATTTAAGATAATCAAATCATCCAAGTAACATGAGTAATTTAACGCACAGGGAAGACCACAGATGAACATCATTCAAACCACAGAGAATACTTATCTTTGAGATGAAACTGTCCAACAACTGGCTATGTGAGAGCAACGTTCCACCCAACCATAGATCTCTGTCCAGCCTCTATTCTTTCAGCTGAGAGATCACCCCCAAGCTGGGCTGTGTATCCACTAAGGAGTAACTATATGGGCTCACTCAAATGGTCATGCACATCCAACACAAGGAAGGTCCCCTTCTCTGCTACACAATCCCTCAGGCAACTCTTCCCTCCAGTTCTCTTCAGGATGGGCATAGAAAGGTCCAGCTGCTAGCTTCCTGAGATTCCAGTCTTCACTGGGTTTATCAAGCAAACCCAACCTCTGTTCCAACATCCACACTTGGATTTCTCACCATTCTGTCAACGAATAACTCAAATCCGTCACTGATTTTCTGGGCTGCAAAAACTGGGTTTTCCCATGGATTTCGGGGTAGCTAATGCTCCCAAATTCACCCTAAGGTTCATACCTATGGATCCCCCATTGGATTTCACTGTCCAATACCAAATCTGGGCATTTTTGGCTCTTCAAAACGTGGGTTTTTGCACAGTTGCGATTTCTGGTTGTTCACCCTGCTGGGAACTCGTTTTTGGATGGAAAATGATGCTGGGTCCTTTCACAATGGAATGGGGATGAGGAAGAAGCAATCCCTAAGAGGTAGAGTGACTTGTGGTACAAGAAAATAGAGCCCATACTCTGCCATACGAATTTCTGGGCTGCCCATGCTCCATTAAAGCCATGGATTGTTTTCTTCAACCACTTCCTTACAACAGAGTTAAATGTCAACAAGGAAAGTCAAATGGGTTATCACAATGACATATGGCAGCCTAGGGTTCAATCCCACAACCCCTTCACCACTCCCTAGTGGATACACACGGCCCCTTCTCATTCGTTGCCTCCATAGTCAGTTTTGGTATTTTGCTTCTTGATGTTTATTTACATCATTTTTTTACAATGTTCCATGGTTAAATAGCACATGGGTAACATCAGGTCCAATGCTTTGCCATTTTAAATAAAATACGAACATACACTAGCGGGGCCTTGGCCTTGAGCTCCACGCTAGGTATACATACATCATACAAACGGGGTCAAACCCGGGGACATTACATTACCCTCCCCCTTGGAATAACACCGTCCTCGGTGTTCCATTACATATGTACAATACATATACAATTGCACATCAAAAATTCCAAAATTGCAGATCTGCCCCACGTTCAATCATCTACTTCGAACGTTCACGACCAAGCCTCTCGGCTTCCATGGACTTTTCCTGCTGGTTCTCAGCTTCCTGCTGATCCCGAAGTCTAGGAACTTTGTGGCTATCGCCTTCATAATGTTCCCTCATTGGACAGTCCCGGCGTAAATGATGTCCTTCGCATCTCCAGCATCTCACTGGCTGCTTCATCTTTACCTGCTCAATTTCCTTTGAGTCTTCATGCCTGGACCGTTTCTTATCGGGTCGCTCGGATGAATGTCCCATCGCTGATCCACCTTCCTTTCCTTTGCCAATTGCTCCTAGAAGGCTTTTCACCTCCCTTTGCAACCCGATAGAGTCTTGCAAAATCTGGTGGTTCATTTCACTTTGCCTTTTCTGTATCTTGAGCATTTCCCCAAGATTCTCTTGGGTCTTGGCAATCATTTGAAGGAGACTTCCAGCCAAGTCCAACAACTTTTGATTTGCTGCCATAATCAACGTGCACCACCTGGTATCACTTTTCTCACCTGTGGAATGCACCATTGAAAGTCTATCAGACCAAGCATAATATAGATATCAAAATCAGTTAGTTAATTACCCAATTGGAATGACAATTCAGGTTCCATTAAGGAAACATTCATATCTTTCATGCCTTTCCCCAACAGGCACATGAGCTCATTCATGTCCATTCCTGGGCAGGGAATTAACCATTCCAACATTCACAAATTTGCTTAAGCAAATACACACATTTCATTCTCAATCATACATGCATTCAACAATCTTTTGTTTTCACAATGCATAAACATATATATATATATATATATATATATA
>LPNX010099071.1:141598-166193 GCA_001517045.1 Pseudotsuga menziesii | reverse complement strand
GTTGCAAGTTAAGCAAGGAGATGTAGACATACACAACAAGAAAGACAATTTGAAGTTTTGATACAATATTGTAAAGACATTATATTCCTCACATAATTGACCATTACATTATCCGCATTTCAAATGTAATCATGGAAATTATTCTTCTCTCATCCAAATGAGAGTGGATTGTTAGTTTTTGTAGTTCTTATGTTACAATCAAGCAACACTCCATAAATCTATGGATCTATCTACTAAATAAATAAAAATATTCCAAATTTATAAAGAGAAACAATAAATAAGAATAAACAAATTTTTGTGTATATTTATTTTAAATTTTGGGTAAATTTTTTTGAGTTCCCAATATTTAGGATAAACACTTCATCCATCATCAAGAGAGAACTAGTAAAATGTTTACCGTTCCCAATATTTAGGGTGAACACTTCACCCATCATCAAAGGAGTTTTGGAGAAAGATAAAACCAGTTTGTTTCTCCTTGATTATGGTAACTGTTCACCCGTTATTAGGGAAGAAACTTAAACAAACTGTTTCTCTTTAAATATAAAACATTGATACACATTTCACCCAAACAAATGATCTTCAAATATAAATTTTACCTATTGCATATTCACTTGTGAATGTAACTACATTTTCATAGATAGCACACAGATATATGAAATTTCATAGATAACACACAGATATATGAAACAGGGTCACCCAACATAAAAATGTAAACACAAAAGGTCTCTAGCTCTTTACTATAAATAAGACAACACACAAAATGTCGGTTTCTACTGAAAATCATGAAAACTGTGTGCAAATGAAACATATTTTTGAAAAAAAAAAGCAGATGAATGTAATGAACCCGACCAAAAATAAAAGCATGCACAAAAGGTATCATTAACCCAACTAAGAGAGATGAAGCGCAAGTTCAGCCATTCATGGAAAGCAATGTATGGACAGCATACATTTTCATAGTATATGATGATTCTAGTTAGAGATTTGTGGCAAAAGCAGGAAACCATAATTTGCCACTTTCCAAGTCTGAATACATACTCACAAAGCGTTTATTCAACTCTTCCAATACTGATTTGTCATTATGTCTTGAAAATGACCAAATACATGTCAGAGGAAGCAAAAACCGGTATGTGCTGGTCGAGTTTTATGCAAAAACAGTGAGTGATATTATATTCTTTTTTTCTATGTTTACTACAATAATGATTGCCAACAACGTGTTGTAAAAGTTAAATGAAGGAACGGATGATGGCTTGACATTTGAATTCCTTCCAATGTTAAGAACTTAAAATATAATGTATGGTAATGGATTCACACCAGATAAAATAAGAGAACCATTACCTTTGCATCCTTAATTCTTGCTCGAGACTAATGGGAAATTGCAGTTTCTGGTTTATCAAAAAATGAAACAGTACTTTGCCTGAGAGTCACAAAGTCTATGGCTTGCCACCTGCAGTTTGGAAGTCAACAATACATACATTCAGTTACCTATAGATAAAGACCTCATTTGCTTCCAATCTAAAAAAATCATAATATTTGCAAAATGCCTCATCACAACTAAAGCAGGCTAGATAAAAATACAACAAAAGTCTTAAACCATTAAAATTTGAGAGTGGCTGGTGACAAACCAGAGTTCCTCAACCAGCACAGCACAATCTGCAAGATTACGTCTTGTGCGGTAACTTTTATAAACTTTTTGTAGTTTCACTGCAGCTGCTTCCTCTTTGAAACTACCCGATCCCACATAAGAAGCTTCAAAAGCCCTTTCATTCGAGCTATCCAATCTCATTGAATCTACTTCCAACTCCCTGCCTTTGAAACTAATGGATCCAATGGCAGTTGTTGCCAAATCTATGCCTTTGAAACTAATGGATCGTAGTGGAGTTATCTCTTTGTTGGTACCTTTGAAACTAAGGGTTCGCAATGGAGTTGTTTCTCCATTAATTCCTTTAAAACTAATGGATCCAGATGCATTTCTTTCCAGACTACTGCCCTTGAAACTAATTGATCCAGATGCGGTTCTTTCCAAGTGTCTACCTTTGAAACTAATGGACCCTACTATCGCTGCTTCCAGAACTTTTTCTATGCAGTCATCCGATACGTAGTTTCCATCGGGTGTTAGTGTTCGGTTATCCCAAGGGAAGGAAAGTGAAATCCCCATCAAAGTACAACAATTTATTTCCTCTGGGAAAAGATTTGATGAGAAGTTCAAAATGATTGTAAAGAGACGATGTATGCTTTTGTCAATATGAATGTCTTGAAGTCCTCTGTAGCAGCTGATATAAATAAAAAAGAAAAATGTAAGTTTCTGACTCTTTTGTAACATGATAAAAAATAAGCTTTAAAGAACATAGAATATCATGAGAAGAATGCTGCAATCTTTTGCCAATAACAGTTAACGGAAATTATTGTTTTGCAATCTTTGGACAATACTTAAAAATCTCCTAACATGTACAAGTTTTTCCCATCTAGTAACAGATGTTCAAAGCTATGTTGAGCTACAAATAACAAACCTCAGAAAAGTCTTAATTTACAGAGTAGAAACGTAATGGATTTCCCGATGAGAGCAACAGATGTAGGCCTTGTGGAGTCTAGAAATTCTAATAAAAACCACAGTGGTATTTGACTATAAACCCTAGAAAAATGAAGTTCAACTTAAACCAGCATAACCCAACTGTGTCTTTTTTTTGCTTTCCCCACAAGGTGTCAGGATCACAATCAGAGTTCCCCATCTGTGACTTCAACAAGCATAGAAATCCCTTCTTGACATGTGAGGATATACAAAAAATGATAATCTGGGCCTCTCTCAAAAACCCTATGCCAATGGACCAAGCAAGGATTTGCGGCACTATCATGATTTATCCCATAGATTTTAGGTGTACAAGAGAAACACCCATAAAAGTCTTTAAAGAACTGTAAAGGAAAATCATAAATACAATAGAAGGTTTGATAGAGATTTGAGGCCAACGTTGACAGGATAGCATTAGATGAACTGCAGTACTACTAGAAACTTGCTTGAAGCATCATAGGCCATCTGCAGCCAGAGTTTGGGACCAAGTGAAAAATGTGTAAAAGCAATGAAAATAGAGAAAAAGTCAAAAACATAACATAACTAAAAAGTTCATGTATTTTTCACCTGGTAATATTAACAGAACTGTTTAAATGGTTGCAAAAATGCAGGGCATGTAAATACAAAATCCAAGTAACTTTGTCTGTGAAAGAACCACAAGCATAGATAAACATAGAGGTAGAAGCAACCTAGTTTCAATGCAAATTACAGTAACAAGGGTACAAGAAAGGTGTTCACAACAGACCCAATAGAGGCAGGTGCAGGTTCAAATTCAATGGCTAAGCCATATTCCCGCCATGCTGAAATGTGGGAAACCTACAAAGGTTTACCAAATCAGAAACAGTGCCAGTTTTTTTATCGATATAACAATAAAACTCCCAAACCACAGAGAACTTGTGGTACCTAATAAGCATTGGGTTAGGTTTGAGTCTTGCGGGTGCCTAATAAGCATAGAGTTAAGTTCAAGCCCTGAGCTTTCTAGGACAAAACCAAATATAAATCTAATGAAAGAAGGTGCATTGGGCATCCACAAATAGAAAAAACTCAGGGCAATAAACAGCCATATGAATACTTGTACCAGTACCCGTAAAAACAACAAGTGTTCAATGCTGACCTCTACCTAATTATCCATTCCAGCATTCATGGTGTACTGAAACATTCGAATCACCAACATGTAAACAATTAATCATTGAAAACTTTGATCTGACAACTATTATCAGAGGTCTTTGAAGGCTTGTAAATATAACTGCAAATTTTCTCATATTCTTCTCATAAAAAGAAGTAATAATCTAATTCAGACTCTGACACATATCTGTTGGGGCACGCACCTCAACGGTCCTTAAAATGGGTAACTCCGCGAGTTTTGACTCAAAATAGTCTTAGGGGTGTCAAGGGTTGAGTCAAAGTCCGCTATTGTAATAAACCCGCGGCTTAAGACCAGGGTTTAGGGTTTTGGGTGCCCATGGTTTGAAGCCATGGTTTTGTAATAGCGTGATGTATAAATAGGCATTTTTGTAAATAAGAAAAGTTAGGATTTTGATGTAAAGAAAGAAAGGCGAAGCTAAGGCTGATTATGTAAGGAAAGGTTAAGTCCCAGCTGTGTGCGTGGACGACCTCTGCAGCTGTGTGCGCAGGGGGTTTTGGTTGTAAGAAGATTAAGGAAGATCTGCAGCTGTGTGCATAGAGGCCTGCTGCTGTGTGCGTGGCTTTTAAGGACTGAAGGGATCTGCAGCTGAGTGCACAGATCAAACTGTGGTTTTGTAGCAAGTTGAATAAAACGCAGTTTGTGGACATAACCCCTACACTGGGGGTGAACCATGTTATATCCAGTGTTGTGGTTTCTTGTGATGTTTCTTTTTCTGTTGTCTTTTATGCATTAATAACTGTATACATTTGATAACTTAGATCACTGCTAATAACGAGCTTCGCTGTGAATTCCCCGTAGTGGGTTAAGCAAGTCACGGTTGTTTATCTATCTGCGAATTTGTATATGAATGAATGACAAAGCTGTGTAATTGTTAATTAATAAGTTTATCAAAGGCTAAGGTACAGTAATATCCCTCTCTGCTTGTAGAAACCTGATTCTGCGGCACCCCATAGCTGTTTCGGGTGAGACTGCAACCTGCACATAGGTTGTTGCCGAAAGGGCCAACACTGTGGGTCTTTGTTGGTGCGACATAAAAGGATTAAACCTGGGTCTACCCTATTGCCCAACAAATTGGTTCCGTTGCAGTCTAGTTGGTTAGGATACTCGGCTCTCACCCGAGAGACCCGGGTTCAAGTCCCGGCAACAGAACCAATTTGTTGGGAAATAGGGCAAACCCAGGTTTAATCCTTTTATGTCGCACCAACAAAGACCCACAGTGTTGGCCCTTTCGGCAACAACCTGCGCGCAGGTTGCAGTCTCACCCGAAACAGCTATGGGGTGCCGCAGAATCAGGTTTCTGCAAGTAGAGAGGGATATTACTGTACCTTAGCCTTTGATAAACTTATTAATTAACAATTACACAACTTTGTCATTCATTCATATACAACTTCACAGATAGATAAACAACCGTGACTTGCTTAACCCACTACGGGGAATTCACAGTGAAGCTCGTTATTAGCAGTGATCTAAGTTATCAAATGTATACAGTTATTAATGCATAAAAGACAATAGAAAAAGAAACAACACAAGAAACCACAACACCGGATATAACGTGGTTCACCCCCAGTGTAGGGGTTACGTCCACAAACTGCGTTTTTTTCAACTTGCTACAAAACCACAGTTTGATCTGCGCACTTAGCTGCAGATCCCTTCAGTCCTTAAAAGCCGCGCACACAGCAGTAGGCCTCTGCGCACACAGTTGCAGATCTTTCCTTAATCTTCTTACAACCAAAACCCCCTGCGCACACAGCTGTAGAGGTCATCCACGCACACAGCTGGGACTTAACCTTTCCTTACATAATCAGCCTTAGCTTCGCCTTTCTTTCTTTACATCAAAAGCCTAACTTTTCTTATTTACAAAAATGCCTATTTATACATCACGCTATTACAAAACCATGGCTTCAAACCATGGGCACCCAAAACCCTAAACCCTGGTCTTAAGCCGCGGGTTTATTACAATAGCGGACTTTGACTCAACCCCCGAAACCCCTAAGACTATTTTGAGTCAAAACTCGCGGAGTTACCCATCTTAAGGACCGTTGAGGTGCGCGCCCCAACAATATCCCAATCCAATTGCATAAAATCACGAAGACAAATTCTATGATGGATTCTCACCTCAAAAATCTATGCTAGGCATTAGCTCTGCTGCAGCTACTGCTGAGATCTCCCACAACCCAAGTTTAGAAATTGTATATCTTTAAATTGTGATTTAAACGTATGGGGAAGTGGGGATTATATATATATACAGACAAGGGTACCAACTTATAAATAGAATGTGGGCCTGGTCTGAAACAGATCACAGCACATTAACGGAATTCAATAACACGTGGATCGCTATCCGAGATTTCAATTTGTTCAACCATGGTAACATACGAAAATAATGAGCAACTACATGATGAGACTTCTTCGGTTTTGCGTTTGCGATTTCGAAAGCGTCAATCCGTTGAATTGAATATGGTGCGGCCATTGCCAGCACTTCTGGTGCGGCAGCTGCTGACGAACGTAACGAGAGGTAAAAGGGAGCAAGAGGCCGCACCACCTAGCGATACCCTGTCCATCTTTTCTTAAGGGGAGTCTTTTTCAAGGCCATGTGGGTCAATGTTGTGAAGGCATTCACACAGGTGAGACTCCCCGCTCTTGTTTTCCACACCCTTTCCACCTGCCAACTCCTCCCACAGTCCTCCTCTTCTATCCCTTCACTGTCCCTACCTCCTTCACGCATGGACATGTCCTACCTCCCCCCAGTCTCCCTACCATTCTCTTTCTACGCAGGCAAGCCACCGCCCAGCTGCCCAAGGGATCCCACATGAGCCTGGGCTGCATGCACACCATGTGTGGGCAAGCATGCAACCAGGCAACCAGTACCTGTTCTTCCAAAATAGGCTAGCCCTCACCGGCACGAGGCAAAGTTCAGTGATTCCTCCAGGATCTCAGAAAGTAAAACATACCATCATATGGAAAAGATGTCTCGATGGGCAAAGTTCAACATTGGACTGTGTTGTATCACTAAAGGATCCACTCTAGCAAGAGGAGCTCAGGAAGGATCTTGGCATCATCATTACTAGCTGAACTGGAAGAAAGAGTAAGCAGAACCAGAACGGAGATCATGGCTGAACTGGAAGAAAGTGAATTTACTCATACTAATTATTTTTTTAAGTATGTGGATTATATTGATTAAGTTTTTATTTGTGAGTGTGTGAATCCAAGGAATGCTAGGTGGAAGTTAACAGCAGGTGAATCATTTTACGACATTACAAATTTTCTCACAGGATGCTTTGAATCAGATGAGGATTCAATTGAGATGCCTCTTGGTATGAAAGAATTTGATGGCCAGGAAGGTATTGGAGCACTTACGGATAAAATGATACCCTCTCCATCTGAACGCTCCCGTTTTCAGCATTATTTGAAAGGTACGCTCCCGTTTTCAGCATTATCTTTATTCAATTCATCCTCACGCTCCCCCGTTGCTCCCATTGTGCACCTAACCTGATACCAAGAAGAGAATCTCTCCACCAAGAGCAACCTTTTACTGCAAATGAATCCTGTTCACAAGATGATACCAGTCCTCATCCACAATGGCAACCCTGTCTGCTTGGACAGCTTGAGTTTCTTATGAGTCCTTTTCACAATTTTCTTCTCATGTCTGTCAAAAGCAAAGGAGCTCAGTGAAGCAAGTGCCTCTTCTTTTGAAGGCATGTACAAGCTGAGGCCGAGTTACTGTAGAGGAAAATATCCTCCGGTGATAGTATTTTTTTGTGCTGGGTCAGTGAAGGAGGGATCTCCTCCACCAGAAGCTTTAGCATTGAATTCTTATTGGTTCCTTTCTCCTCTTCTACTTTCCGCTGTGCTTCTTCGGCTGCTTTCTGGGATACTTCTAACTTTCTATTTTACTATTCCGGAGTCTCTCATCATTCTCGAGTACATCCATGAGGTCTGGCATGCTTCCAATCCTTTTATGCCTGACACCGCATATGGTTGAGCTCGTGCAAGATTCTGGGCAGACTTTGTAGACAAGAAGGTATTTCATCTCATTACCTGAATCAATTCTTCAATATTTCATCTCAGATCAATTAATTGTGCTGACTAAATCGCTTTGATTTGTGCAGGTTTATAATAATGGAGCTTCTCACATTATGAGATTCAAAGGAGAAGCCCATGAGGAAAAGATGGAAGAAGCACGGAAACTTGGACTATGAGAGGATGCCTTGGAAGATCAAAAAATTGAGAAATATAGTCAGGTAGCTGGCTTACCAAGCACAGACATTCATTGTCCATGACAATCAGGAATATGAAAGCTCGTTCCAATGAGGGACTGAAAGCGATGGCTTAAATGACACCAGTAGACGATAAGTTCATGGAAGAAGCTACAGCAGTGCAAGCCTAGATGACCACCATCTCTCTATCCTTCGCTCCATCGCTAGATATTCATGGTTATCAGTAGACACAGTTCCTATTCCCCATACCCCCTTCTATCCTTCTATCTTTCCTAGTATACTTCCAATGAGCTATTGTGCACCTAACCTTATCAACGATGGTAATCTCCGAATCGTCGAAATAGTCAGTCGGTCTACCTTACATTCACATTCAATGCAGGTTGGCAAGTTATATAAATGCTCAGATAAGTATTTACGTTGCCTGTAAGAGAGAGGGTGCCCATTTAAATGGCCTGGCCAATCTTTGCAACTGACAAAAATCTGCCAGGTAGCAGATGAAGATCAATCAAACCAAGCAAAGCAAATCAAATCAGGAGCAGGAGCAGACCAAGCAAATCAAATTAAGATGAATATGAAGGAGCCAGATGACCCCAATCGTCGGACGAAAGCATCCTATGGCTAGGAAAAAAAAATGGACCCCTTGTAAGGCCCAAAAATTCATAATGAAATGCATGGTGAAAGGTTAAGATACTCGAGTTTACGTTTCTTCCAAGATGCCTTGTCTTGCCTTGTAAGTTTTTTCTTATCCTTTCTTAAATTTATTAAAAGATCCTTTTATGGTTTAATTCGTTCGAAATAGAGCTATAAATGTATTCCTATTTATCCTTCTTTATAAACCGAAAGCATTGCATCGTCTTGTGCATTTAATTTTGACAGATATTTTTCTCCCAAAGATCATGACATTAAAGGTCACCCCTGTGAACCTCATGAAACCTTGCTTAATAACGTATCTATTGTGCCTAACCTAGTCTCTCCCAGTATACGAAGCCGGTACAAACCACTAGAATTACCTTCTATCCTCCATGATTTTCTTGCGAAACATTACAAGTACCTCCCCAAATTTGATGGAGAATCCAAAGATTTCACTGTTGAGAAACATTTGCAAGCCTTTGAACATTTCTCTGACCTTTTTGAGATAGAACATGATGATGTTCACATGAGGACTTTTGCCCATTCTTTGCAAGGAGATGCTAAAGAATGGTTCAAACACTTGTAGCCTCAGTCCATCAATACCTGGGAGGATTTTTCTTGCACCTTTTTAAAATTTTGGGATAGGATAAGGCCACTGGATCAAATACTTTCAGAATTTTATTCCCTGAAGAGGCATGAGAGTGAGGCCATATCTAGTTTTAATAGAATATTTGCAAGCTTTTATTATAACATGCCCAAGGAAATCCAACCTCTTGAGAATGCTGCTAAGATCTATTATGCAGCCACCTTTCCTCTTGAACTGGCATTAATTCTTTTGGAAAGAAAATCAACCACTCTGCAGCATATGTTTACTGATTGTTTGGAGGTTGAAGAAAACCTTAAGATGTCCAAAAAATTGCCAAGTCAGGAGAGTGGTGGTGAAATAAAAGATACATTAAAATTGGTTGCGCCCTACAAGCAAAGGGAGAGTCCCTATTCAGCTAAATATTTCCCTTGTTAGACAGAAATATGATCAGCCTAACATAGAAGCAAAGGGTTCTGCAGGGTTTTTTCTAAAGGTTGCAATATGCTCAGCACCGGGTCCATTAATGAGTATTTTAAAATGGATTTAGGTGTACCTCTGTACGATGAGTTGTTGGTTGTGGAGCCTAATATTTTAAATCCAAAGATATTATTTAGTTGTGATTGTAACCCAAGAGTATTGTACACTCAGTCCCCCTGCCTTGGGGTTCGGGGCGGAGCCCCCGAGAAATTTTTTTTGGGATGTGTGTTGGCCAACAGTTTTGTGGACCCATGGTATTGGGTTAACCCTAGAATTTTCCCATTGTATTTCTCCTATAAAAGAAAGCATTGTAAAATTACTGAGCATGGTATTGTATTGTATTGGAAGAGAGACTGTGAGAGCATGAAGAGGAAGTGCGATAGTTTTGCTGCAGGGTGTATCCCTTCATCTTTCTGGACTGTAATAAAAGGACTGGAAATTTATTTGTGGACATAGCCCATCGTTTGGGTGAACCACGTTATATCTATGTCTCTCTGTAATGTTTTAATGTGTTTTGCATCTTGTTTATTGATTTAACTGTATATATGTTATTGCTCTGCGGTCCTGCTTTCTAACAATTAGTATCAGAGCCAAAAGGTCTATTTGGTTGGTAAAATCACAGGAAAGAAGGGTTCCTAGTTTGAGTGGGAGAAATGGTAGAAGAAGTAAAGTTTAGGGTCGATAAATTTAACGGAAAAAACTATTAGTTATGGAAGTTGCAAATGGAGGACTATCTGTACCTGCCATTGGGTGGAAAAGAAAAATAGTCGGTGGCTATGAAGGATGAAGAATCGAAGGTTCTTGACAGAAAGACACTGGGAACAATACGGTTGTGCCTGGCTTCGTCGATGGCCTTCAATATTTCAAAAGAAAAAACAACAGAGGGTGTGATGAGCGCATTGAGTAAGCTCTACGAAAAACCCTCGACTTCTAACAAGGTATTTTTAATGAAGCGTTTATTTAATATGAAGATGTCGAAAGGTGGATTTGTTGCTGACCATTTAAATGAGTTTAATACACTTACCAGACAGTTAAGTTCTGTAAAAGTGAACTTTGATGATGAGGTTAGGGCTCTTCTAATCTTGTGCTCATTACCAGAAAGCTGGAATAGCTTGGTCATGGCTGTAAGTAACTCTGTCCCTAGTTCAAACACTCTTAATTTTGATGATGTTGTTGGTGTTATTCTTAGTGAGGAAATGCGAAGAAAAAGCATAGGTGAGACATCATGTAATGCGTTGACCATGGAGAGCAGAGGGAGACAAAACGAGAGAGGAAGGAGCCCAGGAAATCGCAGCAAGTCTAAAAAGGGAAGATCCAATTCCAGATTCAGAAAATAGAATGTTGGAACTATGGTAAGAAAGGACATCTGAAGAAAGACTGTAGAGCTCCAAAGAAAAAAGGAGACAGACCACAAGAGACTACTCAGGAAGCAAATGTAGCAGGTGATGTGTTACAAGATACTTTGATTCTTGCATTAGATAATACTACTGATTATTGGGTAGTAGATTTAGGGGCTTCATGTCATGCTACACCGCATAGGAAATTCTTTCATGATTATGTTTAAGGTGATTTTGGGCATGTGTTATTAGGGGATGATGAACCATGTAAAATTGTTGGAAAGGGTAAGGTACAGATTAAGTTAAATAATGGAAGTGAATGGTTGCTAAATGATGTAAGGTACATTCCCGCTATGAAAAGAAATCTGATCTCAACAAGGCAATTGGGAGATAGCGGTTGTTTGTCTACGTTTGGAGAAACGTGGTGGAAGATCACTAAAGGATCAATGGTAATTACAAAAGGCGATAGGATAGGTATGTTATATTTATGCCTTCATAATACTAATTATTCTATCTCTGTAGCTTCTACAGAAACAGGTGCGGTGTTGTGGCATCATAGGCTTGGCCACATGAGTGAGAAGGGGATGAAAATTCTCCACTCAAGGAAACTGCTTCCTGATCTGAAGTAGGTAAGTTTGGAAATATGTGAGAACTGTGTTTATGGAAAACAAAAGAGAGTTAGATTTCTCAGGGTTGGGAAACAAAAGAAGAGTGAAAAGTTAGAGCCTGTCCATACAGATGTATGGGGACTAGCTCAGGTACAATCTCTTGGTGGCTCTCGTTATTATGTTACTTTTATTGATGATGCAACTAGAAAAACTTGGGTTTATTGTATTAGACAAAAATCTTATGTGTTTGATACATTTAAGAAGTGGAAATCTTTGGCTGAGAATGAGACATGGAAAAGGTTGAAATGTCTCATATCTGATAATGGAGGTGAGTACTACAGCAAGGAGTTTGAGAGTTACTGTTCACACAATGGGATTCGCAGAGAGAAGACAGTCCCTGGAACACCCCAAGAAAATGGTGTGTCAGAAAGGATGAACAGAACAATCATGGAGCGTGCAAGGTGTATGAGATTGCATGCAGGGTTTCCCTTACAGTTTTGGGTTGATGCTGTAAACACTGCTGTTTATTTAATAAACAGAGGGCCTTCAAGTGCTTTGGATGGTGGCATTCCAGAGGAGGCATGGACAGGTAAACAGATAAAATACTCATTTCTGAGAACTTTTGGTTGTGAAGCATTTGTCCATATTGATAAAGATGATAGAACAAAGCTTGAGGCTAAATCCAAGAAATGTACCTTTATTGGATACGGGGTTGATGATTTTGGTTATCGCTTATGGGATCTTAAAAATTGCAAAATCATTAGGAGTAGAGATGTAGTATTCAATGAAAAGGTCATGTACAAAGATCAGTTGCAGGGAAAGAAAAGGAAAACACAAAGTACACAGTGCTTGATGAAATCAAAGAAAATGAAGTTCCAAAAGCACCAAAAAATCAAGAGCAGCAACAAATACTTAAAACTCCTGCAACTGTAAGAAAATCTAGCAGGTTAAGTAGACCCCCTAAACGATTATCTCCTTCACTGTATTATTTATTGATGACTGATTCTGGTGAACCAGAATGTTTTGAAAAAGCAATGCAGGTAGAAACTAGAAAGAAGTGGGAGCAAGGCATGGATGAGGAGATGGACTCATTGGTAAGAAACCAGACTTGGGATCTGGTTAAGTTGCCTACAAAAAAAAGGGCATTGCAGAATAAATGGGTTTATAGGTTGAAGGAAGAAGATGGAGGAAAGAAGCGGTACAAGGCTAGACTTGTTGTAAAGGGGTTTGCACAAAAGAAAGGTATAAAGTTTGATGAAATATTTTCTCCTGTTGTTAAAATGACTTCAATTAGAACTATTTTAAGTCTAGTGGTGGTAGAAGATTTGCATCTTGAACAGTTAGATGTAAAAATGACTTTCTCCATGGGGATTTGGAGGAAGAGATTTATATGCAACAGCCACAAGGGTATGAGGTCAAAGGAAAGGAGAATTTGGTTTGTAGGTAGAAGAAGAGCTTGTATCTGAAGCAAGCTCCAAGGTAGTGGTATTTAAAATTTGATAAGTTTATGATAGAACAAGGTTATGATAGATGTCATTCTGACCACTGTGTTTATTTCAAGAGGCTAGATAACGGAAGATATATTATCTTGTTATTGTATGTGGATGACATGCTTGTTGCAGGGTCTAACATGCAGGATATAAATGTGTGCAAAAGAAAACTACCTAAAGTTATGAGACAAGATATTGCAATTGTTTGACAATAGAAATTGAACCTTCGTTATCGTTCTCCTAACATTTAGAAACGTGGTTCAAAAGCTTCAACCCTGTTCTCTATTAAACTTATATCATAGATGTGGTCCCTTCGTTCTCCTTTGTTCAGATCAACAAAATTTATTAATCAAACAAGTTGAGCTGTAATTCTAATGCTACACTGGCGTTAGTTAAGTTGAGCTGTAATTTTAATCCTAAAGTCAGTTTATTACCATCTCAAATTATTGTTGACATATCGTTCTCACATTCCAGCTTTAAGGTTGGTCTTGACTTGACTTTTTGGTTATCACAATTAGTAATCGCTCAAGTAAAGTAATGGTGACTGAAGTAGTTGCGCGAAGGATGGATTAATAGAGTAATTATAATTTTTTTTTTGTTAATTTAGCATAACTAGCAATTGTACCTAGGGGTGCAATAAAAAAACGCCGTGTTGCAAGCTAAGCAAGGAGATGTAGATATATACAACAAGACATTATATTCTTCACATAATTGACCATTACATTATTGGCTTTTCAAAAGTAATCATGAAAAGTATTCTTCTCTCATCCAAATGAGAATGGATCGTTAGTTTTTGTAGTTCTTATGTTACAATCAAGTAACATTGCATAAATTTATGGATGTATCTACTATCTTGTTGCTTATACTAATGATTGTCAAATTCCAATTAATTAATAAAATCTTTGTAGGCATACTTACATCCTTGTCTTGACACACTTAATCATTCTTATTCTATTTTTTTATTCATTCAGCTTTATAACAAACTATATATATATAAGGACTCTACATTTTATTAATTGTTGCTTATACTAATTATTGTCAAATTCCAATTTATTAATAAAAATCTTTTTAGGCATACTTACATCCTCGTCTTGACACGTTTAATCATTCTTTTTCTATTTTTTTATTCATTCAGCTTTTTAACAAACTATATATATAAAGACTCTACATTTTTTTAACTTACATATTTTTGACGAACTTTTATACGGCATACAATTAGCTTTTTGATGTACTATTTGTAAAAGTAAACTAGCTTCTTAGATACCATCATTGTGCTTGAATCTCATACCATATAAAGTTTGTACATACAGTTCTGCAAAATGGTCGAAAAGAAAAAGAGACTCGACATAATATTCAACATGTAATAATGAATACATCAAATATGAAGTCCCCTTACATAGGGATACAAATGTTCAACACTAGACATATAGACCATAAAATCAAGACACTTCAAGATACACAAACGCACACAATTTCAAAACACCAAGGCGTTGGAAAGGGATGAGAATCCTCACTCTTATATACCATGTGCTCATATCTTGTAGAGAAATGAGCGTTGGTGCTTCGTGATACTATTGGATCATCCTTCACACCCATCCCCCAAAAATAATCATCATGAAATTCTATGGCAAAATTTCCACTATCAACTCCAAGAAGGGATCAATTGCATGTAGACAATGAGATATGCATCAAGGATTTTGTTCAACAATTGGTTGTGCATAAGTGAAAGGTTGCGATGCATGAAGACAAGATCATTCAACCATTGTTATTCCAAGTAGTTTCTCTTCTCCATGTGAATGCATTCAATGACAGAATATTTATGCTCACACTCTAAAACATTGCAAATTTGACTAATTGCATAATTTTTGCACTTGAGGGCATTGTCCACCAAATGCTTTGCCCCAATTTTCTATGATAAATCAAACTCTAAATCAACTATCTTCATTGTAGCTTCAAAAACTCCAAATGCTCACAATGAATGAAAGAAAAAGGTGTGAGGATAACATGGGAGATGTTTGTATATAACAATAATCTAATAGCCCCGAGGGTTAGCTTAATTGATCTTGAGCCAAACGTGAGATCTCTCCCCAACAGTAGGGGAGGTCACAAGTTCGACTCTCTTGATCCCATTGGAGTGAGGCTCAATAATTATGGCCGACAGCTTACCTCATTTACCATCCATGAAAGTACTCAGAGTGTTCCCCAAGATTTCTTCCATCGAAAAAAAATAACAGTGATCTAAGGTTTGCGGGGTGGGCTTTAATTTCCTTTTTGCTTTTGACTTTCCTCTTCTTTTTGCGGGGTGGGCTTTAATTTCCTTTTTGCTTTTGACTTTCCTCTTCTTTTTGCGGGGTGGGCTTTAATTTCCTTTTTGCTTTTGACTTTCCTCTTCTTTTTGTTTCAAGCATGTGCACATTTAATGGTAGATTTTTTCATGAATTCATATGTTCGGGATTAAACTAACATATTGCCTCATTTCAAAGCCTAATTCAACACCCATACCAACTAAACCGGTCCAAACGATCCAATTCAAATCCGGTTTGGCCAATATAATATTGAAAAATCTGAGCTTAAGACTCAAGTGAGCCAACTGTTGAAGAATATACTCGATACATTGCAGAGTTGGAAGGGTCGAAACCCATAAAACAAATTTGCAAACTCTTTTCAATAAGCTGAAGGGTAATCAGCTACACCCCCCCTAAATATTTTGTAGTTGTATAGAACAAGTAAAACTCAAACAGTTGGAAGCAGGAAAGACACAGATTTTAAAAAACAATATAAATAAATAAAAAACTGGCAATAGAACCAGAAGATCATGACAGCATCAAGGACAGTAAAGTTTTTTAAAACAGTGAAAAGGAGAATGGATAGATCTCCTTTCACTGCTATGATCATCTTTTAAGTAGTATATTTGCAGATCAAAACCAGATAATGTTCAGATTTTGGCTTTATTTCAGATCTTATCTTAGGATTGTAAGGTCCAGATTTTGCATGAAAGTAAAGACTGTTTTCTGGTTTTTTTATCCTTATCTTTCTTAGAGTTTATACAAATTTTTTACTTGCAAAATAAGTATAATTTCAGAATATTGTTCTGTTCAAAATAAAAGTTAAAAGTTACCAGTTTACATTGTTGAAATAAAAACAAACTCTCTTAAACTCCATAGTGAAATAAGGTATTGGACAAAATCCTAAGACATTCTGAAATGAAAGATCATTATCATTGTTGTGATATTAAGAAGATAGAAGATGAGAAACATTTTCTCTTAAATATTTTATATATCCACCTTAAAATTTCTATTTCAAAATATTCTTACCTTACCAAAATTTAACAAAATTTATTTCCAATCTCTTCAATCATAAAAACACAATATTAAAACAAAACAAATAATTATTTATCAGTTTTTTCAAAATTCCAAAGACCAAAAAAATAATCCGTCAATTTATATAAAATAAACCTAATAATATAATAATTATCAAAATAAACACTAACAAAGTTTCCTATGACCTTTCTCAGGAAAAAAAGGAGTTTCCTATGACCGCTCAAAATATACCAATTGACACCACAAAACTCTGTCATTCACATGAATAGATAGAATAATAAATTTCATTTTAACTGTCAATGGGATGAAAAAATTTCATATCGGCCATTAAGAATATACCATTTAACACAACGAATTTTTTTTGTATATTTGATATTTTTCAATGAATATATGATGAGAGAGTCTCTACATAAATTCCAATTAAAAAGGAAAACATACATGAAAACAAATGGTTTCTTCTATATATATAGTTATTTAGAATATTTCTGAATGTCTCCTGAACTGTACAAATCTTGTCATGCACTCACACGATACATAGTATAATTGCGTTGTTCTATTACATTTCTTAGATTTTATTGCGTAAACACGTTCTACATAAATTTGTTGAAAATAGATGCATGTAAGACGAACTGTAAACCTGCACCACAATTTATTGAAACTAGGTCTGCAGCAACAACTTTCAACAAGCACCACCAGTTATGGAAGAATATAGCTTTGAAGTACCATTTCTGAGGACAATCTTTGAAGTACTATGTATGTAAGATTGGTCTCCAAGAGCTAAACTATAGATCATTTGTATTTTTGTGGTTTAAATTTGAGGGTTGGAATTTTTGCTGAGATTTTGGTTGCTGAAGCTGAAGTTATAATTTTATTTGCAAAGATGGACCTCTGGCAACCTTAATTATACAATTTCAATAAACTGAAATTGCAATTCTAAAATTTTTTTTTCCTAATTTTAATCCAAATTTCCCAATTATACAATTTCAATAAACTGAAACTGAAATTTTAAAGATTTTTTGCCTAATTTTAATCAAAATTTTCGCTGAAAAAATGGTTTAACAATTTTTACCAATTTTTAATCAAATTTTTTGCCGAAAACATGGTTCAAATAGTTTAGAGTTTAACTCACTCCACTTTAGACAGGTCGGGCAGCAATGGTGACTGCCTCTTGCATACTCAGTCTAATCTTATTAATATTAGCGGTATTATCTGAAGACACGCCGCAATATCCACTGAAAATATAACTAAAAGAATAGTTTACCTCCAATGGAAGAGTTGCAATCAAGGGTGCACATAACTCAGCCGTCAGGGACTTTTCAGTTGGGACAAATACTGACTTAACCTGCACAATTGTGATTAGCAATACCAATTTCGAAACATGTTACCACAGTGAAGATTCAAAGCTAACTGAGACAAAGTAGAATGATATAATCAGTAGTTAATGGTAGCTACTCAGTACCCAGAAAACTCATGTACCTATACAAAGTTCCTGATCAACAAGAGAACAATAAAATTATAGCAGTACATTTGCATGAATTACGCTACATAGAAATCTAAATAATATAGAGGCTATTAGGGTACCTTGTCCCAATTTTCTTTGATTTCAATGCCTCCACACTCTGAAAAGCTAATGGTTGAACCGAGGCGCTCTGACATGATTGACATATAAAACTCATCATCATGAGGTACAAATGGCTCCACAATGAATGTTGATATAGGTGCCCTTGCACCCCCATCTCAACCTGAAAAACATCAAAATATTTTATGGCTAAATACATGTTTATGTATATATGATCAACAATCACAGTTGAAAAAAATGACAATCCATTACCTCCTTTCCTAGCCATTCCTTGACAAATGCAATAATCTGGGCTAGGTCCAGATTCAAGGCTACCAAGCCACTCTTTCCTCGCTTTCCGAACAACATGTCAGGCTTAACTACAAGTCTGCTCGAGGATAGCCATGGTTCTCTGTCTGCTAGTTCATTGAAATCAGTCGATTCTGTTACCTATAACATCAAGAAAATTGGAATGAATTCAGTATTGGACTCAAATTTTCAATAGCTTGGGTGTAAAAGTAGCAAAAGGAAGAACAACTAAAGTATGCCATAGTCTGTATATATTGATAAATTTAAGATGTATTAATCTCTCTAGCTTTGAAATGGAATCCTTTGTACCATTGCATTTCCAGTTGCCTCCAACGAAGAACTTCTTGGAATCCTGGAATCCTTATCAAACATAGAATCCAGGTGTCTCAATCCAGCAAACTCAAATCAAACCGATGGCGAGAGTTTAAGAAAACAGACTTCAAGTAGCCAATGTGGACTGTCGCCGAGCTGGAGCTGATTGCCATGGACGCCAGATCCTCCCACCATCAAAGTCTAATTTCTCAAAAATTTAAATGTTATTAATACAAAAATAGAATAAAAATAAAAGTTGAATAATTTTTGTTACACATTTACTTTAAGTGTCCTCTTGCATGAATCCCTCCCAGCAGGCAGTTCACGTGGCATCCAAACATGAGGAGCACCTGTGGGAGGTAAGGATACACTAAAAAGACAACCTACCTCTCTCATTCATTTTTTTTCATCGATAGTTTGGAGTAGTGGTTGCTCAATGCCCCCTCCTCACTCCCAAACATGAGGAGCCCTAGCGACTGACTGATACACAGCCCACAACTCACACAGCTCACCCTTTTTCTCTTCTGTCTGCCCCAGCAAGTCATTAGTGGAAGAGGGGTGAAGCATGGAACATCGATATCTTCTAGAGGGTTTCGGCTAATGGAACATCCTTATCTTCTAGAGGGGTTCAACTTATGAACGCGGCCTGCATGGTTTGCATCGCATGGTTATTTAATCCTTCTCATAGCTTCTTTCTCCATGTTGTAGTGCTCATTCTCTTTTCAGCATGAGACGCTTAGGGCAGAAAATTTGAATGACGAGCTCTTTCTTGGCAACTCTGCCACTTGAACTTGTATTGGAGCCACACTGGGTGAGCTTTAAGATTAACCTAAAAATGGATTTTATTTTATTTTGTCATTTTTAAATTGGTTTAATTTTGGTTTTTTTTTAATGGGTGATAAGTTCTTTCTAGCAGGTTTGCCAAGGGTAGATAGCGGCCAACTCCTCCTCCCCCAGTGGAAGTGGAAGAAGAAATCCATAACATTTGGCAGTCCTTGAGGCGTCTGAAGAAATCCATAACATTTGGTAGTCCTTGGGCATAAGAATAAATCCATAACATTTGGGATAACATTTGGCAGTCCCTGGGCTAGGCGTCTATGATAGAAGAAATCCATAACAGTTGGAAGTCCCTAGGATAGGCGTCTGTTAGAATCCGGAGCATTTGTACAGACCATACAAGAATTCAGGATGGCAATGTATCCAAAGAACCATTTTTTTTTGAAGGACAAAGACGAAGAGAGGCCAGAGAAGCCTCGCCATTATGGACTCACAGAAATCAGAGCCCTAGTTATTCTTTCACGGATATTGCTCTCCTCCAAGTTTGCACTATTTATTTTCCTGTTTTTCCCAGTCTATTACATTGTATTGAAGCCTAGACCTTTGCTTACATACAAATCACTCGGTTTTGCCTCCATGAAAATACCTCTAACAAAACATAGATGAATCAGAGCAGTAACAAAAAATGCAAAAAAATTTAGTTTCAACTTTGTAAAGCAGTGAAGTTTATAATATTATCCAACCTTTTTCCTGTGCAACAATGAACTACTTCAATCGCTGAAGAAACCCTCTTACCGTGCCTGTAATCTCGTCCTTCAACATAATGTTTCTTTCTTCCAGAAGTTGTTGTGTGCTTTCTTCCAGCTCTTCGGTCGCTCTTGAGACTGAGAAGAAGACTCGATCCGTTGCCACACCAGAGTCTTGTGCTATTGATTTTTTAAGTTGCTCTACTTTCGTCGGGCTGTACTCAGGCCAAATGGGGGAATTCTTTGAGCCATTCAGGACTGAATCCACCCTGTTAATAACCAACACTATATTATCACACATTCGGGAACAAACAATCCTAGGAAATGTCTGCGCTGCTCGCGATGTGTCTCCCCCAAAATTAAGCACAACCACGGACAAGTCGGGCACCTATTCATATTCTTCTCATATCTTGGACAGTTGAGCCCTATCTCTACCCCCAGTTGAGCAGTAATGGTGGACTGGACATCAACAATGAAGATTATCCGAATCGTCGGACGAAAAAAATCTACGGATGAAAAAAAAATGCATTAATTGGGGGAGTCGACTCCCACTTGTTAAACGCCTAAGGCATTCAACAAGTGGGAGTTGACTCCCCGAGTTAATGCTTTTTTTTTCATCCGTCGATATTTTTCGTCCGATGATTCAGATAATCTGCATCATTGATCAGGTGCGGTTAGGTGCACAGGTGCATAGTGGCACATGTGCCATCACCATCAATCCACAGTGGCTGCTTCTTTCTTCTTCGAGCCCTTCTACATATTTTCCTTCACGAAATCATTTTGGCAGAAATCATTTTGGCAAGAGCCTGAGCTGCTGCTGTTGCAGCTGCTGCGTCTGTGGATAGCTCATTGAGAGCTCCTTCCAACAATCCGAGGTACTCCAACATGTTGCACTTAGCTTCTTCATGGGCTTCTCCTTTGAATCTCATAATGTGAGAAGCTCCATTATTATAAACCTGCACAAATCAAAGCAATTTAGTGAGCACAATTAATTAATCTGAGATGAGATGAAATATTGAAGAATTGATTCAGGTAATGAGATGAAATACCTTCTTGTCTACAAAGTCTACCCAGAATCTTGCACGGCCTTGGCCATATGCGGTGTCGGGCATAAAAGGATTGGAAGCAGGCCAGACCTCGTCGATGTACTCAAGAATGATGAGAGACTCTGGAAGAATAAAAGAGAAAGTTAGAAGCAGCCCAGAAAGCAGCCGAATAAGCACAGCCGAAAGCAGAAGAGGAGAAAGGAACCAATAAGAATTCAATGCTAAAGCTTCTGGTGGAGCAGATCCCTCCTTCACTGACCCAGCACAAAAAACTCCTATCACCGGAGGATATTTTCCTCTACAGTAACTCGGCCTCGGCTTGTACACGCCTTCAAAAGAAGAGGCAGTTGCTTCACTGAGCTCCTTTTCTTTTGACAGACATGAGAAGCAAATTGTGAAAAGGACTCATAAGAAACTCAAGCTGTCCAACCAGACAGGGTTGCCATTGTGGATGAGGACTGGTATCATCTTGTGAACAGGATTCATTTGCAGTAACAAGTTGCTCTTGGTGGAGAGATTCTCTTCTTGGTATCAGGTTAGGTGCACAATGGGAGCAACGGGGGAGCGTGAGGATGAATTGAATAAAGATAATGCTGAAAATAGGAACGTACCTTTCAAATAATGCTGAAAACGGGAGCATTCAGATGGAGAGGGTATCATTTTATCCATAAGTGCTCTGATACCTTCCTGGCCATCAAATTCTTTCATACCAAGAAGCATCTCAATTGAATCCTCACCTGATTCAAAGCATCCTGTGAACAAATCTGGAATGTCGTAAATAAAATGATTCACCTGCTGTTAACTTCCACCCAGCATTCCCTGGATTCACACACTCACAAATAAAAACTTAATCAATATAATCCACATACTTAAAAAAATAATTTTCATCGGTTTTTGAGCTCGTTAACAATCGCATGCATTCCCTTCGGGTTTCTTGCAAATAGCTCCAAGATTCCTGTCTAGAGCCCCAGCTTAGAATTGTATGTGAAATGCCAGTTTTATTACCTTGCATCCAAGGATTTGAGCCATGCTCCATCTGAAACTTGATCAGACGCCTCAGGGACTGCCAAATGTTGTGGATTTCTTCTTCCACTTCCACTGGGGGAGGAGGAGTTGGCTGCTATCTACCCTCGGCAAACCTGTTAGAAAGAACTTATCACCCATTAAAAAAAAGTAAACCAAAATTAAACTAGTTTAAAAGAAGAGGGTAGTGCAATACAAGTTCAAGTGACAGAGTTGCCAAGGAAGAGCTCGTCATTCAAATTTTCTGCCCTAAGAGTCTAATGCTGAAAAGAGAAGGAGCACTACAACATGGAGAAAGAAGCTATGAGAAGGATTAAATAACCATGCAGGCCGTGTTCATAAGTTGAACCCCTCTAGAAGATAAGGATGTTGCGTTCATAAGTTGAACCCCTCTAGAAGATAAGGATGTTCCATAAGCCGAAACCCTCCAGAAGATATCGATGTTCCATGCTTCACCCCTCTTCCACTAATGACTTGCTGGGACAGACAGAAGAGCAAAAGGGTGAGCTGTGAGCTATGTATCCGTCAGTCCCCAGGGCTCCTCATGTTTGGTAGTGAGGAGGGGGCACTCCAAACTATCGATGAAAAAAATGAATGAGAGAGGTAGGTTGTCTTTTTAGTGTATCCTTACCTCCCACAGGTGCTAGCAGATGGATGCCACGTGAACTGCATGCTGGGAGGGATTCATGCAAGAGGACACTTAAAGTAGATGTGTAACAAAAATTATTCTATTTTATTTTTATTCTATTTTCGTATTAATAACGTTTAAATTTTTGAGAAATTAGACTTTGACGGTGGGAGGATCTGGCGTCCATGGCAATCAGCTCTAGCTCCGTGACAGTCCACATTGGCTACTTGAAGTCTGTTTTCTCAAACTCTCGCCATCGGTTTGATCTGAGTTTGCTGGATACACACTCCAACAAGATTATTACAGACAAAGGAGTTTTCTACAGGAAACAACCTCCTCCACTCACTCATTCAATGAGATCATGACTTAAGAAGTGACAACAGTTCCAATAGCCGCAACTGCTGCTCTTGAACGCACAGTATTTTTGGAGCTCTCTGCATCTTCTTCTTCCCATATCTCAGGCAGAGCTTCTCTAATGTTGTGAATACTTTCAAGGGCAAAATATGCTCCCTCTGTTCGGACCAAAGTTCCCACCTGATTATAACATGGAAACCAATATTAAAATTAAAATAAGATTGTACCATTAATGTTTTTTTAACAAAACCATCAAATCCCATTTGCAGTCATGTGGCCTTACCAATACAGTGTGCAGGCCTGCACTCTTTCCTGCCGCTATATTCCTGAGGGTGTCATCAAAGAAAATCTACAACAAAACATAACAGACTTAAACTAGGCACTGTGAAAATGGTATGCATAAGGTAAAGAAAAATGGATTTTATGCGGTGTGCAACATGCCAGAATAGGTGATTATGTGATGTGGAATTGCAAGGTTGCCATGATGTTTTGGGAAGGATTACTGCTAAGTAGAATATTTCTTTCTAGACCCTCTTTGTTAGAAATGGACTAAGTTTGGAGACAAGTGGATGATTTGGGAGTATGTAGGATGAATCAGAGTATTACACATCTCTTTCTTGTTGGATCACTACTGTCACACAACTTAATATATTGGCTCTGGACTACTGCTGAGTGCAATATTCTTGTCATAGTCTTTCATTGCTGAAAAAGACGTGGATGTTTGGGTAGAATGTGGGATGTGAGCAGATTAACATGTAACTTCTTTGAAATCCTGGTGTAAAACGCCTTTTCAAAATACAAGTCAGTCATTTCTATATTTGGATTAGCATTGACTCTCCAGATTTTAGCTAGGATGGCCTTTCTTGTACAGAAGATAAAGACACTCTTCAAGTTTGGGGATCTAATACGACCCCTCTGTGGCACCCGTCTTTGTATATTACAGGCATAGTGTGAGCCATATCATCAAGACGGAATGCCTCTAGGCTGGGAGTATCTCACTTCAGGTTCCAAACAATAACCCATCAAGTTAGGTTTAAAAGGAGCTAGTGTGAGATAATATGGATGATACTGATTAGTAGGCAGAAGAAATCGTAGCCTCACCCTACTCTCTCAAAGGCGTTGTTCGGGCCCGTGCACCTCTGGAATGATAGCCAAAACCGAGCCCACTAAACTTGGGTTTAGCGCTCAGTCAATTTTTAAAAGAAAAATAATTTCACTTTTTAACTCCGCTTGTTTTACTGCGACCACCTTTTTACTGCGACCAACTTTTTACTACGATGCGATCAAGTTGATGCCTCATGCGATCAACTTATCTGCGGTGCGATCAATTTGATGCGATCAAGTTGATGCTTGATGCGATCAACTTATCAGCGGTCTGTGATCAACTTATCTACGGTGCGATCACTGCGATCAAGTTGATCCCTGCGATCAACTTATCTGCGATCAAGTTGATGCGGCGGTCAAGTTGAT
>LPNX010099071.1:103227-139553 GCA_001517045.1 Pseudotsuga menziesii | reverse complement strand
AGATGTCCAAATCTGAAATGCCACAACCAGGATTCATCCTGAACTTCTGTCTGAAATGCAGCTTGCATATTAGCGCTGCAATTTTCTCTCTTGTCGAGGATCTCAACTGTTTCTTCACTTTCTGCCTTGAATGCAACTCCTGTCTTTGTCTTCCCTTTTATGTTGGGAACTATCCTCAATGGAAACAAGCGGTTGCTTGTCATTGGCACTTTTGCTATCAGTTGGTCGCTTGGACGCTTGTCTTTGATCACACAGTGTTCATCTTCCATGTAGACTCTGTAGCCTTTTTGTAACAACTGTCCAATGCTTAGCAGATTATGTTTCAGACCTTCAACATGATAGATATCAAGGATATACTTACTCTCCCCCTGTCTGGTTATAATATCAATAGTGCCTTTTCCTAAGACAGTGACTTTGGCATTATTTCCAAGTGTAACATCAGTTTTAATTGAAGTGTCTAGACTGGAAAACAAATTTAAATTACCAGTCATATGGTTGCTGCATCCTGAGTCTAAGTACCATATGTCATGTGGACTTTCTTGAACAACATTGCATTCATGTGGAGATGTCGATGCTATTAACATTACACCTGTTGAAGTGTTGGTGCTGGTTGACTGACTTGGGCTTTGTCTTCCTTGGTCATATTGTTTCTTCCTGCATTCATATGCATAATGACCAAACTTCTTACAGTAATGACATTGAATTTTTGATTTATCAAACCTCTGGCCACTTGGCTGACTTGGGTTCTAGTTATCTCCTCTGCCACCGACATTTACAGAACTTCTGCCTCGTCCTCCTCTTGAAGAACTTCTTCCTTTGCCTCTAAAGTTGTTTCTCCCCCTGCCTCTACCACGGCTTATGGATGACTGTGCTGCAAATGCACCTTCCAGTGATGTCTGTGATCTGTTGATTCTGTGTTCATGATTGATGAGTGAAGCTTGCAGCTCATCAATGCTGAATGTTGACATGTCTGTGTGTTCCTCTAAGGTCACAACCAAATTTTCAAATCTTGGGGGAAGACTTCTAAGAATTTTTTCAACAACCCTTTGGTCTGATACGGGTTCTCCATGAGATTTCAGTTGGTTTATCAACCCAACAACTCTAGTGTAGAATGTGTCTACATTCTCTGAATCTTTCATGCACAGAGATTCAAAATATTTTCTCAGAATCTGCAGCTTGGATGTCTTTACCTTGGTCAAACCTTGATAGGCAGTCTCCAATGTATCCCATGCTTCCTTGGCATTAGTCGATGCTGCTATTCTTGGGAGTATGCTCTCATGCATAGCTTGATGTATAAAAAATAGAGCTTTTCCATCTCTCTTTCTCTGTTCTCTCAAGGCATCTTTCTGAGCCTGTGTGAGACTGTTATATGCTGTCATGTCTGCTGGTTCTGCATAACCATGCTGAACTATTTCCCAGACATCTTGTCCTCTAAATAAATCCTTCATTGTTAAAGACCAATATTCATAATTCTTTCCTGTAAAACTTGGAGGTTGTAATGAACCGGAAGTGGAAGCCATTTTTAATTTTTAATTAACTTTCCGTAGAAAATTAATTTCCACTTTTTAAGACAAGATTTCTTTCCTAAAATCTTGGGCTGTTATAAACCTTGCTCTAATATAACCTTGCTCTGATACCAGATAGCCAAAACCGAGCCCACTAAACTTGGGTTTAGCGCTCAGTGAATTTTTAAAAGAAAAATAATTTCACTTTTTAAATCCGCCTGTTTTACTGCGACCACCTTTTTACTGCGATGCGATCAAGTTGATGCCTCATGCGATCAACTTATCTGCGGTGCGATCAAGTTGATGCTTGATGCGATCAACTTATCAGCGGTCTGCGATCAACTTATCTACGGTGCGATCACTGCGATCAAGTTGATCCCTGCGATCAACTTATCTGTGATCAAGTTGATGCGGCGGTCAAGTTGATGCGATCAACTTATCTGCGATCAAGTTGATGCGATCAACTTCTTTTGCGATCAAGTTGTTGCCTGATGCGATCAACTTCTCTGCGATCAAGTTTGGTGCTTGATGCGACTAGATTGATAGAATATGATTCTTAATCTAAAGACTTAAGAATTTTACAAATACTTTTCACCTGTGCGTAAGATGAAGTAAAATGACCACATTTACAAATCCAAATAACTTATGGAAAACATATGCCCAAATATGTAGGAATATTTGAGCCGAACAAAGTGCGGTAAAACCTGGAACTTTCACGCGGTGAGATTTTTATGGGTTCTTGTTCTTTTACTTATCAGTAACAGTAAAAGACATTTACCGAAGTAAATCTGGAAATATGAGCGGCCAAATAATCATGAATTCAACCACAAACTATTTCATATATTAACTATGCGTAAATACAAAGTAATACAAACTTGTCTGTTACAAACTCGTCGGTCCACAGAGCTTCAGCTCTCCGACTAAATCACATGTATAGAAGCTTGAGCTTCGACTTCACTTTCTCACCCTGAGTTCCTCTGCTTGTATCTTTTCCTTTTTCTGTCTCTATTCCTGTGTTCGTCTGTAAACTAAATTACAAAATGCTTCTTCTATTTATAGGCAATCTGAAAATTGCTTCAGCATAAACCGACTTAATTGCCGACTTACTTTGCATTAAACACTGCAATAACTATCTACCTACCAACTTAGCTTCTGAATTAAATTCGATTGAACTACGCTGCCTACATGTGGACTTTTCCTTCTTGTCAGACTGACAGACAAGATCGTGGCTTATCCAGACTCTGATAGAGTCAGCTAAAGATCAAATATAGATCTGCAAGTAATTACATTTTTCCAACATGAAACCCGCCTCGCTCTCTCAAAGCAAGCTTCAATGAGCGGCACTGCCTCCTGCAGCCGAGACACCAGTGGATCGGGATGTCGTTGGTATGAGCGTGGATTGAGATCAGAGCGATTGACCATATCATCCATGAATCCTTCTTCGCTTCTAGGTTCATGTTCAGAGCGAAGGGCGCCCGATTATTCCAAGAATCAAAAATCGCTTACCAGTTCTCAGCAAGAGCGGAATGCATATCTGCAATCCCTGAAGCAGACTGATGAAGCAGACTGAAGAGACTGATCAGTGGCAGAGACAGAGAATGGGTAGATAATTGGCATAGCGGGCGGTTGCAGAGGATAGGCGGTCCTATCACTGCATTCGAAGCTACTATGCCGCCAGGCTCAATTCAGCCAGAGTGCTCAGTTGGGTTCTAACAATTTCTTTGCATTGCAACTAAAGCCCTTTTGCCATATTGTACCAAAGTAAAGCGAATGCCAGAACTGTCGGTGAAATCAAAGACCACGTGGTGTGCATGTAGCCAGGCTCACGTGGGCTCCCTTGGGCAGCTGGTTCCAGAGAAGTTTGCTATTATGAAGCTTCATAAGTGATAGATTTTTTATAATAAGAAAAATGTTTGTCAGATTATAGGTGTCTGGGTATCAAATTTTTAATTCTAAAAAGTTTTAATAAATTATAATTCCAACTTTTTACATCAAATTCCAAATCCATGATGCAAGATTAAACCATCTAAAGAAAAAATCTGTATTTATGCATTGGGATTGAAGGATATTCCCCGTGGTGAGAAATATGTTTGTCCGATTGTAGGTGTTTGGTATCAGTGTTTGATACTTGGTGGCCAAAGTCTATGGTTAATTTCTTATATATTTTATTTTGCAATGCTTTAGGTCAAGGTATGTGGAGATTTTCTATACTTATTTCAATGCTTCGATGGGATGTTTGCGTGCTACACTGGGTTGCATCTGAAAAGTTAGCGGCGATATTGTAGACACGAACTGTGGGAGGGAGCAGAAAGCCATGGTCGCTACGAAGTTTGATTTATAGCTGATATTTGCTGGTATATAATCTCGATTGGCAAACTGTTAACAGTAAGCACCGGTCCCCAACTAATCTTAATGGTTAATTTTGCGTTGATTGTCTGATTTGTTGTGTGATTCTGATGATGCAAAAGCGAGGAAGCGATCTGAGCTTAGTACATTTCTAAAAACCCATATAGTTTGAGTTCTCATGTCAGCAAGGCCGACTGCTGGTGCTGCTGATTGGCAGATATACATAGCAGATGGGGTTGCTGTAGAGTTGCTGGAGTGGACGATAAAGCCTGTCTTTATCAGGCTTGAGCTGACTTATTTCTTTTTAGGGTTCCTGGGAGTTTCCCGAAGTATATATCAGTTAAGGACATTTTGTCAGTTGCTAAGCTCCATAGGATTTTGATGGAAGAGAGTCTTCTATTGGTTCCCAGGGATTCCAAGAATTTAACAGTTCAATGCATTCCAATCGTCGTTCGAGATTGAGAGAACATTGGATTGCTTAGGTTTTTTAGGTTAGGTCGAGAACCACCTTAGCAATTCACAAAAAACAGCCGAATAGACCAATGAATCTTCATCTGCAAGGGGATATTGGCTGAAAGATCCAACAAACATAAATAAGAGGTGATGCAGTCGTATGAAACTTAGCTTACAACACGGCGTTCTTTTATTGGACCCCTATGGACTCCTTATAATTAATTCATTACTTACAATTACCCATTTAGAATAAGCCCCAGACGACATAGTTGCACGATAGGAAGGGCGGGGGTTACAGTAAGAAAGATAGGTAGGGTGACATCGGAGACTGATTCATTTTATTGATTGCATATTCAATGTGGGCTACAACGGACGAATGAATGCCTCACCGCCCGCCAAGACGAAGGATAACACGATACACCTGTTTAACCTTTAACCATTCACAACCTTCAGTTAAACTACATACCCATTCAATATGCATTCCTGCCTAATGTAAATCCGAGGAAGCATTTAGTAATTTTATTCTATAAACTTACGAGTATTCCGGAATAGGTGTTATACCTGATTCATATCCCGGGAAAGCAAGTTACAACATTGATGAATGGATTCTCTAAGACGCTATATACCTACCCATTCCATCCTCACAACCAGCCAACCAAACTGCTGCTTTATCGATCTTGCCTCTTGCCTCCATATTGGTAGATCCAGGTTCCTGCCTGATCTCTCTACTACAGATCTATTCTTTCTCTACCTCTTTGACCTTGGCATCCACAAACCATCCCACCTAACCTGGACGGAAACACAGACAGTCCTCGATGATCCTTAACCTTCCTATTTCCACGCATCCCATCCCTACTCCATCCATCATACCATCCGCACCAACACACATTGGCAAAGGTGGAAACTGGAAACTGGAAACTGATTGATTCACTGATAGCACACATAGGCAGTCCAACGTACGGATCAATTGCATAAAACGTTTTGTATCAAAACCTGGCATTTAGTGAATCGCCACCTGTATTGAGTATAAGCAACATTGAGTCTTTTCCATTGCCGCCTGGCATCAAGTATCAAATGAATAGAAGCAGCATGGAGTGCCTCGACACCTTACATTTACTAGTGGCTATCGGCTATGCTCGGTTATCATAGAGAACCATTTTATTGAGGTATTCTCGACCTCCCTGAAGAAGCAATCTCATAAACATGTCCTGGGTGAATAAGTTAATTGGTGCACCTCACCCACAAGGGGAATCGTAAATAAAAAAATAAATTTCAATGTTTATTTGGGGCCCTGCGTTTGCAAAGAGCTAAATGTCAATATAATTGTCGTTATCTATCTAACTAACTCTGTAAGACCCCCCTGGCTATGATAAGAAGTAGCCAGATAAGAAGGACGGGAATAAGGCTGGATATAGTAATGGATGGAATAACGCTTGGCACTAATACAGGGATTATGTCAATTTATGCCGGCATCATGGCCGAAGTACAAATCCATCAAGGGCAGCTTTATTGACTTTGAATAAGGAGTATTATCGTAGGTACTACTTTCAGTTGAAGGTTCGTGTAGCTCAGGTAGGGAAGGGACTTACTGGTATTTGAAAGGTTGCACCAGAAGTAGACACGTTGGTTGGATGCCATGCCTATATGACTTAGCTTTACATGCTCGTAAGTAAGGTTTTACGCTTATATATGCCTGGCTGCAAGTAGGTAGCGGTTCGTAGCTTGGTTGAACGAGTGACAATAAGAAGGGAAAGGGTACAAGACCTGGCATTTCATTATATTGATTCTGAAGAATCACGAAATAGATGAAAAGGGAAATTGGCATAATCTCATATAAGAGGAGAGTCAATATTGTGCATCGGTTCCAAAACCTCCTCCTCAAATAAGACGTCCTCCATTGACAAGAAGACATCTCCAAAACATCCAAGAAGAAATCCAAGAAGAAATGCTCCATCGTTTTATAAAACCTACAAAAAGACCTCACCTCCTGGCGAATACTACCAGAACTGACTACCGGCTATTGGCAGTGACCCAATGGTGATGCCCTTCTTATGGCACTGGTGACCACTGTATCCATCTAAGTCGAGTATCCCACCCGGCCAGTCTGATTATCCAATCCAAGTATCCAAGCAAGCCGAGTCAAAAAGCAGTGTAATAGCGCAGTAGAGCAGCTCAGTTAATTAGCCAAGCCGAGCAACCCATCGATTTAGGACATTTGATGGGATGCAAGAGTGACGAAGAGTAAAAGTTCATATTAAGACATTAACGTGGATGCTTTCTTGGGCATTTTATTAGTTGTTATTTCGGATGTTATTTGGACATTCTATTGTTGCTTGGGATGTTATTGTGGACATTCATTGTGGCGTAGTAAGCATTTTCAAAATGTATCAAAATTCGAAATGGAAACATTACAGTATAGTAGTTGTCAAGATCCATTAATGAAATTTTAGAGACAATATCTAGGTGTTGAATTTATTCATTCACATATTGATCCTTGCCGTGAGCCGTGAGCTATTAACTCAGTAGAACAATAGTATCAGAGATCATTTGCAGACAATGTGATCTGTTTCACATTGAAAATATACTGATAGCTTTTGTCCTATATACCAGTGGTTTTATAAACTAATAGTTTTTGCCTTATATACCACTGGTTTCTTTCTAAAGGACCATATAACTGCTGGTTTCTTTTGAAAAGACATCATTTAACTAATGTGGTTTATGTACTAATACATATTATTTCGTCCTTTCATTTTGCAACATGCCTGGTTCTATGAAAGCTCCAGACTTTTTTCCCGGTATGAAAAGTGCAGATAATAGGTCATCCGATATAGTTAGTCAAAATTTACAATTGATCTGTAGGTAGCACCGGGTTTCCAATTCTGGGGAATGACATTAACTGCTGTGAGTGTTTTCCTAGTAGAGAGAGTAGTCAAACGAATAGAGAACGGAGCCCGTGAAGGCTGGCTGCCACTGATATACCAATCTGCACCTGAATTTCTCTGCATTGCTTGCCATAATTTAGAGTTTGCCTGCACACAACAACAGAAACTATAATCCACTACATGCGAATTAATACATTAAGACACCTCACAATTTAGGAACACAGGTGACAGGCCGATTTACTTACTTGCTTTAGAGAGACTGCTCCAAGATCGCCATCTCCATCCTCATATTCAACAAGGAATGCGAACCAATAAGGATTGGAGCCTTCGTTAATTTGGAAGTGAATCTTTTGTCTTGAATACTCGCAAGGTGCTCTGTGGAACATAACAATAAGTGATTAATAAAACCATGCATTGTATTATAAGCATATCATATATTCATATATTCATAGTTTAAGAAACATGAATGTATCTGATACATCCAGAAGATAAACTTTATATATATATATATATATATATAAATATTAAGTGGAGGTCATTTGTATTTTTTTTTTTACTTATAAGTGGATGGATATTGATCTCCACTGATCGTAGATTGCGTCAAATCTCAGACTTGAGCATCAAAATGTTTCTTAGAGAAACATCAAAATGTCTCTCAGACATACTCTCACACAAGTGTATGTGTATTGTCCAGCACAGATTAATTTCATTGGTGGGGGTGGTTGATGTATGAATAACCAGCAGTTTCTAGTTGATTCATGGATAACCTGTAAAACTACCCATTTAACTACTAGAAGAAGTTTCTTATAGGTTATAAGAGCCAGCTGAGACATAGACAATAGACAACATGTAGTTCCTAGTTGATTTATGGATAACTAACAGTTCCCTTAAGACAACTAATTTAACTACTAGAAGAAGTTTCTTAGACAACTCATTTAACTACTAGAAGAAGTTTCTTATAGGTGATAAGAGCCAGCTGAGACATAGACAATAAACAACCTGTAGTTCATAGTTGATTCATGGATATGTAGTTCCTAGTTGATTCATGGATAACCAACAGTTTCAAGACAAGGAATTTAACTACTAGAAGAAGTTTCTTAGACAACTCATTTACTAGAAGAAGTTTCTTATAGTTCCTAGTTGATTCATGGATAACCAACACTTCCAAGACAACTCATTTAACTACTAGAAGAAGTTTCTTATAGTTCCTAGTTGATTCATGGATAACCAACACTTCCAAGACAACTAATTTAACTAGTAGAAGAAGTTTCTTATAGGTGATAAGAGCCTGGACATAGACAATAGACAACAAGTTTCTTATAGGAGATAAGAGCCAGCTGAAACATAGCCAATAGACAACATATAGTTGAGACATAGACAATAGAAAACATATAATTGATGTATGGATGTTGATGTATGGATAATGGGAATTCTGAGGTATTAAAGGAAATGGATACTACAGTAAGTGGCAGTTCTGGTGGTAATGAACGCAAACTACATGCTGTCAAGTTGCGGATTAAGCCTCCAGAGGCAGTAGAAGATGAAAAGATTATGGATACCACTCGTAGTGGTGATCCAGATGAAAGAGGTTTTCCTGTGTACCCAGTTGCAAGTTCCTCAATGTCAGTCGAGGCAGGTTTAAGGGTTGATGCTACACAAGGAGAAAGTGCATGTACACCTGGAGGTGAGGCTGTGGAGGTTATTAGTATTCTGGAAATTGAGCAGAAAGCTAAAGAGGGCCCATATGCTTCCCATGTAAATGGTTCTCGATTAAATGTGAGCACCAGCAGTGGCACAGCAGATTCAATGAACCTTGTTTCGGTTAAAGGTCGCTCTCCGTTAAGTGTCAAGAATAAAGAGAATCTTGGAGGTAGACCTAGGAATGTATGGATAACCAGCCGTTCTTACCAACAGTTTCTGTAAGACAACCCATTTAACTACTGGAAGAAGAAACACTGGAAGAAGTTTCTTATAGGTGATAAGAGTCAGCTGAGACATAGACAACAAGTTCCTAGTTGATTCATGGATAAACAACAATTCCTATAATTCCTAATTGATTCATAGAAAAAGTTTCTTATAGGTGGTAAGTTACATCTGCCCATCTTCTCATAAGTTACTCTTTACAAGATCTCCCCCTTACTTTATACCTTTCCCATCTTCCCCTACTTTAGATACAGCGTTACACCTTACTTTATACACAGCGTTGCTGGGCTGTAGGTGGCAACAGAATTTGTTATTATTCTGATTCAAATCAAATCTCAAACATTGAGCTCACTCAATTTTCATTATTCAAAATGATTTCTTGCCAGTAATTAGTCTTAACTTTTCCATTCATCCTGATTCAAATCAACGTTAATTCCTAATATTACCATATAATATTAGAGATAAATAGCATGTAAAAAAGATAATAAATAATAAATACCGTCTGAACAAAAGAGAGACAACTCCAACATTACGCATCTGCCAAGCTCTATGAGGATCAGATGCCATATGGCCAAAGGCAGTACCACTGAGATCAAAGTGTGTTTCTCCATTAGACGATGGGCCACCAAGGCATTCGTCAGTAATCACCACAGTCACTGGCTTTGCTGAACACAAAAGATTGTCAATGCATTTTACCTGCATATACAGACAAACAAATTTTAGAATCTAATCCCTGGCTAATGCAAATTTTGTTATTGTTTTCACCAAGGTCAAGATGGGGATATTCTATTATTCAATTTAATATACCTGATAGCAAGCTCCACAGCCTCCTCCTCCTTTGAACAGATCTGCACTCCCTCCTGATACTTTTGATCTGAAAGGTTTCAGTTTCACTTGGCTGCCATATCCGCATGCACCGCCTGTACTTACAAAGCAAAACATAAATACCATTTTTTTTCAATCAAACGTCCATATATCTTGAATTTCCAAAGGACAACAGTCATATTGATATTACATATAAAAATAAGTTTAAGAAAATTACTATGTTTGCCCTTACCATCGTTTCCATCTCCATGTGGATTGCCATACCATGTACCAATGGCTTTCTTCCACTTTGTCTTCTGTATTGCTAATTTGTGTTTTCCAATTAGGACATCTGGAGCAACAGCAGCTTTAGAGCATAGCATTACACATGAAGTTCCAAACACAGCTACGAAATAAACTAAAGAAACTAGTCTCAACTTCCTCATTTTTTTAATGAAAGTAGTGGCATAAGCTTAAGCTAGTTGAAAGAAATCGGTTCGTCAGAAATTGAAGAGTAACCCCATTTTAAAGGAGAAAAGAACTGTAACGCACACACCTTCGGTGCATGCAGGAGATCAAGTGTAACGCACTGGTTGCTGCATGGTTTTCAAAGTGAGTGAGTGCAGAAGTTTTTGGCCAGCTGCCATACCAGATACGACGATGACCTAAAAGTACTAAGAATCCAAGACATGTGATCCGCTTAGGACATCCACCTGAACCGAATCCTAAAGTCATAAAATAATCACCGGCCCATTCATGATTGGCACTCGTGATTCAACCCGTGCTTTTTTGGTGGAATGCTTTTTATAATCCCATCTTCAAATATTCAAAAATTTATTATGAAACTAGGTTGGTTATGATGAAATTGTTGTCTTTATTTTTTATTCAAAGATCCCATAATTGTTTAACCACATTTTTTTAAATAAAACATTTTTGGTGATAGTACCAAAAAGTTATTAAACAAATAAAGAAGTTTGGTTTAAAAATGGAATTAAATTTTGTTTAAAAAATAGAATGGGATGAATTTTTAAATTTATAAAAAAATATTGAAATATTAAATTTTTTAAAATAATGAAACCTTATCTTATCACTCATATATAGATGATTAGATAAATAGATAAATGGATAAATTAATCACTATCTTATAAATATATAATTATATATAATTAATTAATTTATCATCAAAACATTACATAAAAAAATATATAATTAATTAATTCATCATCAAAACATTTATATTAAAAAATAGCCATTATAAAACTCTTTCCCAATGAACTCATTCTGGCATACCTACTCGGATCCAACAAATCGGACTGTTTGTTTCGAGGAAATGCTATTTGTTAGCCATTGTGCATGAGACTAGATCCACCATTAAATATTCTCCATAATGGCATAAATTGCACATAATAGAGTTTTTTTTAATGTTAAATGAACTACTTTGCAATCAATATTTACTATTGTTTTATCTTTACTTGTTAAAGAAGTTAAGATTGATTTCTCGTTGTGTTGTTTCTTATAATTTATTTAATTATTTGCTTAGACATTATGAGTTTTTGGTAATATTTGTATGTTTTAAACATGTGAAGAGAAGAAATACATACATATTCTTAAAAAAATGAAGATTAAACAACGATACACATATTCATATGCCTTAAAAGTTTTCTTTAGAATATAGGTCTCTTTCATCTAAGTCTGATGGTAACCTAAATGAAGGTTGAGTTTGGTGAAAAAGTTGGCCACATTGACCTCATCCAAAATATCATCAATGATTGGGATGGGAAATTGATCTTTGATAATCAACTTATTGATGGCACAAAAATTAAGACACATGTGTCAAGTGCCTTCGTTCTTTAAAACGATGACCACTAGGAATCAATATGGGCTAGTGATGGAATGGATGACTCTTTTTTTTTAACAAGAACGGTTGAGGGGCATTTATATTAAAAAGAAAAGCTGAAAGTTACAAATGCAGGATCATGGACTGAATCCAAAGGGATTCAAAGACCATAACAGCATGTTCTTTGGTTACAAAATGTAGCGTATCTCGAAAGAGTCTGAGTCTGAAATGACTATATGTTCTTACAAAATTCCCAAGGATGAGAATACAAAAACTAAACATATCAGAAATTTATTGCACCTGTCCTAAATTCTGAATGTAACAATGGATTCGATTTCTTTTGAATCTAAATAACATATAAGCTCATGAATCAAGGGACCCAGTAGCGTTGGGGATTGTTCCCATTGCAAATTATGAAACAAAAGTCTAGCTACACGCCCTAGGTACCCCATATTATCCTCCCTTATGTACATCACATAGACCCTATGAGATTCTAGTTATCCCTAAGTTTTTTCTCAATTCTAACTTTTGGTTCATTTCACTTTGCTTCCCTTCTATTCTTTAATTATAGATCCAAATGTTGTAACCATTCATCTAGCTCTTCCTTCTTATTCTTCTTTTCTCTGTCATCTTCGAGAACATTTACTTCCATCTATACTATTGTATGCATATCTTGCTTGTATTTCTTTGAATTCACAGTTGTTATTTGTTCTCTCATTGTGTTCAATAATACAGTACTGAAATAATCTATATTCATTACTTTTAGTACATCATATCTGAGTTGTTCATCCAAGCTATGGAATATGACATCATAGCATTCTATGGTTTCTCCTTTTCATTGTTGGGTGCCTTTGGCATATGCAAATGTCAATCGATTTTCTTGTGGGTATGTATAGAAATCATTTTTTTATGACATCTAGCCATGTTTGAAAGGAATGATTTATTTTGCATCAGATACCATCCTAGTATTGTTCCTTGGAGTTTCCTTTTGAAGACTTACCATTATGTTTTCAGGTACATTTCACTATCTACATTCCATATTGATTTGAGAATGAAGATGTGGTCTTGGCCATCCTTGGAGCTCAAATAACAATACCAGTGGTAGATTTGACCAACCCCTAGTTGTATTGGTGTTCCTAGTAGATTGGTTGTCATCAGTATTTTTTAGCTATGGTAGTTTGATTCGTCCTTGATCATACTATCCCGATACTTCTTCAATTGACTTGTCCTGTTCTATTTTCCCCATGGTATTTTTGGATTGGAAATTCCAGTTAGTTTGCTTCTATTAGTTTAGATGTTTGTTAGACCTATCTTTGCGTTGAAATCATTTGTGGTGATATTTTCTTAGTTGATTTAGAGACTCTCATGTGTTTTTTGTATGCTCTCCCCCATAATTGATATGAAATTTCTCCTATCAAGATTTTTCATCCTAAAAAGTGTGATGTTATGATTACTCTACTTTTGGTACAATGTCCGGATTCAGAATGCCCTTGAAATTTTGGATGCTTATTTATTCACAACAAGATTTCCTTAAAATTATTGCAAAACATCATAGATGACTTTTCTAGAGTGCTTCATAAATAGAATCAAATCGAAGTATCTAAAAGATTGTGATTAAATCGATGTAGTAATGAGCCCATCCTCTACCCCAAAATTTTGGGCTTGATTCAGGATTGTAGAGAACCCATCATCTACCCCTAAATTTTGGGCTTAGGTCAACATCTCAAAGATACAACCCTACAATTGCAAATTCTTTTTTAATGCTTGTATCCTCATCCTCCTAAGGAGGGGTCCCTTAATCTCATTTTGTCTTTCTACACCGCATCTCCACTCTTCTTATGTTCTTCTTGTTGGGTTGGAGGGTGGAGGGTGAAGGAATCCCTCACTTATCCTTTTACATTCCATCCTATACCCCAAAATCTTTCTCCTTTGTCCACCTCAAGACATGATTATTCCCCTTGCTCCACACTCTTCTTTCTTTCCTTCCACACTTCATTTTCCCTCGAGGCAGAGGGTGAAGGTGTCCTTCATATTCCCATCCTTGCATTTCCTTTGTCCCATGCTCTATTCACCTCCCTTCATATTTTTCGCTTGCTATACCACATATACCTAATTGGGGAAAAGGGTGGAGGTATCCTCCAATTCCTCTTCAATGCACTCTCCTCCACCCCATGCTTATATTCTCCCTTATCTTCTACTTACATTCACCTCTCCTTGACCCTGTGCATTTCTCATATTCCTTTCATTAGTGTCGAAGACAAAGGTATTCGAGAATATCATTTTAATAGTTTTCCTCCACCCCACATCAAATGCACTCAATAGCTTGACTTCAACATATAGGCGGTCATCGATGGCTAAGTGACAAGTGATAGCCCTTCAAGGACATGGTAAGATAAGTGGTAACCAATGAAAGGGTGGGACTTTTTAATAGGGTATTTGTGGGCACAAGGTCGATGATACATGGATGGAAGGTGGTGACCAATGTTTGAGTTGGCACATGAACATAGACGCGTGGGCCAAAAATGTAACCAAGGACTAAAGGCCCCAAAGGTTGGCTCAAGTGGTGATCATGAGACAACTACGAGATCTCTCCCTCCAAAGTTGGAGTGGCCATGGGTTCAACTCTCTCGATCCCCTTGGTGTTAAGATCTATAATCGAATTCAATCATTTATCTAGTTTATCATCCATGCATCATAGGGAAGTACTCAAAGAATTTTCCATGAGGTTATTCCTTGGAAAAAATGATACTAAGTATATTGTCCACCTAATCCATGTGAGATAAACATTGAAGTGTGAAATCCAACAATTGAGAATGAATGGGCTAGGATCTAATGATGGTTATGGCTTAGGCTTACAAAAGTTATATCTTGAGCCACACATTGCCAAATCAATTATGAAGGCTTATTGAAGCATTATTGATTTGATGTATGTAATGGCATGGCATATTCAACAAATAAATAATTGTCAATTATGGCTTACAACTTATCACATGTATCATCCACTATTGGTAATTTTGTAATAGATGTAGATGTATGTAATGACATGGCCTATTCAACAAATAAATAATTATCAATTATGGCTTACAACTTATCACATGTATCATCCACTATTGTTAATTTTGTAATTGTTATTCCTTGGAAAAAATGATACTAAGTATATTGTCCACCTAATCCATGTGAGATAAACATTAAAGTGTGAAATCCAACAATTGAGAATGAATGGGCTAGGATATAATGATGGTTATGGCTTAGGCTTACAAAAGTTATATCTTGAGCCACACATTGCCAAATCAATTATGAAGACTTATTGAAGCATTATTGATTTGATGTATGTAATGGCATGGCCTATTCAACAAATAAATAATTGTCAATTATGACTTACAACTTATCACATGTATCATCCACTATCGGTAAGTTTGTAATAGATGTAGACCCTTCAAGTTTGTAAATCATTTTGTATTAAAAATGTATGAATAACAATTACATAGTCGTTCACTTCAACAAGTTTTATGTAATCAAACCAAGCTTCAATGACATATATGTTTTTTGACATATTGTTTTTTCAACCTTTAAGATTACCAAACTTTAATATTGTTGGACAGTAAATAATTTTTTTGGATAGCCCATTTTATAAATAATATTTTAATTCTAACAACTACATATTAAAAAATGACATAAACTAACGATATTTATGTCACATCACTAGTTTGAATCAATAAAATATTTAATCCTTAAAATTACAAAAATTTTAAAATATATGTATTTTTTATTTTAAAAAACTTCCCAAATTATTAAAAAAAATCTTGTAAAAAGGATATATATAGATAACTTTGGATTAACAACAATAACAGTGATTTGGCAAAGGAGTAATAACGACGATTTCCATGATAAAACCTTTTACATGTTCTACGAAAGTCCATAAGTTTATAGGGCAAGTTTTCCTTCCGAGTCGTGCGCCTAAAAGTAATATATATTGGTTTTAATAAATCCGATATTAAGAATAAATATTGGTTTTGATAATCCCTTCCTCAAAGAAGTCTTCAAAATGGCTTGATCATATACCCTTAACGAGTTGACAAATGAGATTACAGCAAATAAGCTTATATTGAACGCCAATTATGATGAAATTAGAAGTCTTAAATTGAATTTGAAAAGATTGTGGACCAATGTGAAAGGAGTAAGTTAAAAATTAGATGATTTGCATCGATTATTTAATGATTTTTTTTTTTTTTGCTAAAATTTAGTAGGAAGTTGGAATTGTTAAAATGGTAGTTTTAGGTTGTAGTTTAGGTTGTTTGAATTACATAATTGAAGTGCCCCATGAGTAATTGAGGGTGTTGAATCCATTTTTGCAAATAAAATTGCAATTTAAACAATCAAATCGTAATTTCAGCAAATAATGAAATCGCTGGATTACGACGGAACTCACCAAAAAGGTGCAAATTGTCTAGTTTTTAACTTACTCCAATGTGAAAGGTCTCTTTATTTTTATAAATGATTTAACATGCCTATAAATGAACATAGCAAAACATCCATGAGCAAACCAAAAAAATCAAAAATCCTTTCCCTTTCTGTTTTTTTTTTATATAAATTTAAGATAAACATAAATTACCAAATTATATATAACATATTTAGCAAACAAAAGTGCAATGGATGGAGTTTTGACGACTTTAGATACCTTACACCTTCAAAAAGTGAAGTGGACACCAATACCTTTCCCTATTTTGATTGTCTAATTCAAGATTTCTCGTCATTGTACATGACCATAACTCCCAACAAAGAAGGGTGAGGCATTGAGTCTGTATACCCCATCACAACCCTCATAGGGAGGGTTGGGTATCTTAGTCAAGGTTGGGCATCTTTTTCAATGTGTCAAGGATTGAACGTATATTTGTTTTTCTTTAACTATATATGTTGATTTTTTCATCATTGGTTGTAATGTTATGAGTTTATTAATTTTACCTTCTTTTCATGGAGGAATCAACAATATTACACAAAATCCACCAATTTGACTTGTATGTTGAAAAATCCTACATTGAAAAGTCATATTCTTGTAATTCAAGACCTGAGGCCATTAATAGGATTTACACTACACCACGATATAATCATGTAGACCTACATTCAAATCAACCTCCACACATCATTTATTTGAGGACATGATTCCTTCCTTGGCCTAGTTAGAGTTCTTTTTTTTAAATTAACAAATAAGATTGTTGATTTCTTGTAGAATGTTGATGTTCAAAAAATACACATGTAGATTTGGAAGTTACACCTAGATTGAGGTTATATAGGTAGACATGTCATCTGAATTGAAATCCAGGGACCATGGCTTGAGCAAAATACTAGCATTGCCCAAAAACTATATTCCTATTTCTATGATTAATCTCTATTCTTCTCCATTATTAAAAATGCCTTCAATAATTTATACTTGTTATTAGTCTTCTAGTTAACAAGAGTTGCAAAAGTGGCTCATAGTCCATAGAATCTATGTCTTATATTTATTTCTAAGTAGTGTTGGATTGTCTGAGTAAACATCAGCAAATACTTTCTCAATTTTTGGATAACATCTTATCTCTACAATCAAATTTATTGATTGAAGAATTTTCAAATCCAATAACTTGATAAATAATTTTGTATGGATTTTAGAAGGAAAATGGACCAATGAAAATGATGCACCTTTTCTTGGAACCCGTCCATGAACATAATAAGAAGAAGAGAGTGGAATCCCTCTTAATGTCATCATGTTCTAAGGTACAACTATCTTCTAACTATCAATCAAAGAATATCGACCACTAATGGATGGGAAAGTCCTTATCTTTTAATTTATCATTTCCATTGTATATAGTATATGATGTCTTTACCTCTAAAGTGATTGAGATCCTAGAGAGGGTCTTTATAAATGTTTATCTATCCATTTTCTCATTGAAACCAAGAACTTTTTTTTGGAATTGCATTAAATAGTTGAAGAAAATCCTTCCACTTATAAATATTTCTTCCAAATTGTTGCACTACAACCTTTAACCTTCAACTCGTTGTTAGAATCAGTATTAGTGGCAATAAATATAATAGATATGCTCATATAGGAACACAATCACAATAATAAAAGTGAATTCAAGTCGTAAAAGAAGTTAGACTTGTGAAAATGTTATGGATTTAACCAGAATCCCAACATCTTAATTCTTTGGATTAAATCATTAACAATAACCAAATCACTCCTTAGTTCTCAAAGAATCCAATAAGCCTCTTTGAGATGTTTATTTGATATTATTGTAGGCTAGTACCTATGCTCTATTCTATAAAAAAATCCCTCACAAAACATAGACATAAGTAATTACAAATCACTCCATCTTCATATCTTCATTCAAACCTTTCAATAAACCTAGATTGCATGCACAATGGCCTTCAAAGTACCAAAACCCCCCCATAATTGTCTTTCTATGATTTTTTTAAATAATGTGTTCATGTCTTCATATATTGAAGTAGATCCCATTCATCAATAAATCCCTTATCCTATGAATATGTGTTTCAATTAAATGGTAAATTGTGTTGTAATTGTTTAGTTTTTTATCAATACCAACTAACCTACATAATGTGTTTGCAGGTAGTCACTTTTTTATAAATAAAATGCTTCATATTCCAATTAAAACACACAAAATGTACATTTTACAAAAGGGTCACATAGTAGCGACAAAATAAACGAAATATACCTCAATCAATTAAAAAAAACATGTAACACCACCCTAAATCAAAGATTCATTAAGTGTTGCATATCCCAAGGCATAAAGAAGTGAACACATAACAATCAAGTAACTGTCTAGAGTGAGCAAAAAAATCAACTTCAATATCTAATATTTAATTTTGGTTTTTTAATTGAGTCTTTTTTTTAAACAAAAACTTGAAACATTTATATTATAAAAGTATATGTGCACAACCCTCCATTACATATCCAAAAAACAAGTATGTATTCCACAAAAATATGAGCAGAGAAAACTATCACTATGACTACTTTAAACTTGTAGAAACTCCTAAGTTGTTGTATGGGATTCATCATTACATATGAGGTGTATGCCCTTTCATACTGATAACTTAGCAAAATGCAAAAAAACATCTAAAAACACTAAAACATGACATATTTATTGTTTTTTCTTGTCTATGAGGACGAATGCAGGCTGTGTGATAGAGGCTCGAATTCCATCATCTGGAGACTCCTAACAATGGTTGCATTGAGACATTTTTGCCAATTTCAAGACCTTGTCTTTAATAATATCCACAATGCCCATGATTTCTTTCAAATCCCACTGAAGATCATCAATTTTGGAGTCCTAGCAAGAGAGTTGGGTCAAAATATAACGAATGTCTTCTGTTGCTTCTCTATTTGCTTGAACCCCTTTACCAATTGCTTCAAAAACCTTGTGCAGATGCACCTTAAAGTCATCTATATCATTCTTAATGCTTGCAAAGTACTCATTCCAACTTACATGCTCTTTCTTACTCATTTGTTGCACAAATAAATCTCCCGTAGACCATAATGGTAATTCTTCAAGTAATTCACGAAGGTCCTGACTCGTTACTTCTTCATACAACATGTTCTCTGCTTCAACCTCCATTGCATGAATGAATAAATTCTAGGCACTTACATCCCTTTGTTTTGACATGCCATCCATATTGCTTGTGCGAACATCGCCCTCGAGGCCCAAGAGGAGGGAAACCTTAATGAGGATTTGAATGTATGCGCTACCAAGTCTAGGGGAGCTGAACCCTTCATGCACATAACCACGCGTCGCCCTAAGCCAAGAAGAGGTAAACTTATCATTTCGATGGGGTACACTTATACTCACACCTCTAAGAGACTAACTTAATGATGCATTAAGGGACATATTTAACCTTGTTTCCTCCATAAGCATATAACACCACACCTTGTTTATTTCTTGCTCCTTGGTTTGCTAGCTTGTCAGCAAGGCCATTGTTTTCCCCCATAACATGAAAAAATATGATTTATATAATTTTTTTGAGATGTCATGTCCTATCATAGATTCTTTTACATCTAGAGGTTCCTTTTTTGTACCCACGCCTCATCTTTTGAATCACCTGTCGAGAGTCTCTGAAGACCAATAACTTTGAAATATTTAAAGTCGAGATCAATTCAAGACCAAGCTAAAGTGCCATCCATTCTGCCTTATTGTATGTTTTAATTCCTAACCCCGTGCAAAATAATTTACTAATTTTCCTTTGGGATGAAAAATTATCCCCCCCCCCACCTCGGACCTGCCTCCCTAGTATTAATTGAGTCTAAATAACTAATTGTAACTATGATTAATTGGACTTGTGAGCTTGGATGTTTACAATGTTTAAATGTGGTGTTGTGCCTTCTAAAAATTCACTATGTAGAGAATTTAAGGATAATCAACGTGTTTCGGGTGGCACCTTCTGATGGATACTGATGATGAGTGGAGATGCCACTCATCATCAGTATCCATCGAAAGGTGCCACCTGAAACACGTTAATCATCCATTAATTCTCTACACAATGAATTTCCAGAAGGCATAGCACCATAATTAGACTTGTGTTTTTACTTCACTTTTGTACACTAATTAAAAAATAAATATTATGTTATAAAACTTCTAATTAAAAACTTGAAAATATAATAAGATTTATTTATTTATTTATTTTTATTATTATTATTTTTTATTTAACTTAAAATGCTATAATGATTAGAGTAATAATTAATTTAGAAAATTTAAATTTATTTTAACATTTATAAAAATTAATCAATCCCTATTAGCATTTATAAAAAATACCCAATCCATAAATATTATCATATTTGGGAGAAATAAATGACAACGACTTTAACCTGAACAATAATATTGTTGAACACGTTAATAACATTCTTTCCATATTTGATATGGAAGTATGTAAAAGTACTTTATTTAGACCCCGCACATTGAAAGAATAATGAGGATTTCCATGATAGAACCTTTTTCCCTCTAGCAATCTCCATGATAGAGGTCTAGGAAAGTGGCACGAATTTCCCTTTAACCATTTAGAAAACTAACACAAATACAATGTGATATTCCCTAAAAGGAATCCTAAAGTCATAAAACAATGAATGGCGTACTCATAGTGAGCCCTCGATTCCACTTTTAAAACAATGAATGGCATACTCATAGCGAGCCCTCGATTCCACTTAGGATAGTGAGCCCTTTTAAAATAACTAGCCAAAGCAAGAAGAAAATTTAGGACAATGTAGGGATCAAACCCACATCAAAAGGATGGTCATTGTACTCAAGAAGAGTTCCCCGTCATTCAATTATGGGATCAATATCATCCATGATGGGATGCCATATATCATTACTCTACATGGGTTCTTTAGAATCCTCTAGCTCTGAGATGGCCAAAGGAATAACATGAAAATTTCCAAATTGATGGAAATACTCCACATCTCTTGGTTCTCTCTTATAAGTTTGCATACTTTATTTTGGTGTTGATGGCTACAAAAATCTTGAGAATGAGAAGGATGTGTAGTTGGTTGTCATTCAAATAAGTTCTCTACTCATGGTATGTGGCATGTTGATCCAATAATCCAATAATAGGTCAGACATGTGAGATACTTCTATCTTCAATTCTAATCCTACACATGTATTTGCAAAAGCAGGTTGTCACAAATTAGAGAGCCTTCCGGCTAAGTGACATATGTGTTGTGATGTGCGTTCATGAAATACATTAATTTCTTATTTTCCAAAGATATAAAATATAAAGAAAAGGTGAAGGAACTATGGTATGAGTTTCGGAGGAGAACTCTGAGGGATCCCAGATTGGTGATGGTGTGTTGGGCATTCTTACCAAACGGAGGAGGTTTGAGCTCCCATCGAGGGTGAAGCGACGACTGGGCTCTCTCGCCCACCCAAGGATCTGTCTGCTAAGGTACACATCGGAAGTATTTTGGTCTCGCTAAACGAAATGGGAGGAGAGTGATCTAGAGAGTCACGGGATCAACAACAAGGGAATAGATTTGGAAAATGTATTCCTAGGGCAAGCCATGTTCCCGATATGCAGATCTGATCATCAAGTATTAGGGATTGAATCGAGTACATGAAGGACCATGCTCTGATTCAGAAGTTTGTAAGAATGTTTCCCTCCGAAAAATCCCTAATCTGGTGGATAAATTCCACATGGAAACCTAGAGGACATTATGATCTGCAGCTAGGATTGAAAGGGCTTTTCACAATAAGCTTCATTAGTTTATGTTAGTGTTTTAATCTAATTTACTTGATTAGGATATTTGTCTAAAAGAATAACAAGTACAACAAGATGCATAAGATAAATCACATACACAAGACACAAATATTTTCACCAGAGAACCATAAAGGAGAAAATCCTACAAACTTCCTCAGAATAGTTCAATCACAAAAACTGTATCATAATATGAACAAACCCAGTAATAAGAAGTCTTCTTCAGCTATATATCTCTACTCCTTGTCGTTCTCTCTCTACTCATGCAAACTTCAATGAGTGCAAGTGTGTATAAATGAGGGAGGGCACCTCCCTATTTATACCTTTCAAGTGAAATACCTAACACATGACTGGGGCCGGCCTCTTACCCTAACAAGGCCGACTTCTCCTAGAAAGACTCCAAAAATACATTACATGATGTTTCATTGGGGACTATTTCCTCGACTTACAACGAAGGTTGTACCTCAAGGTCCATACGCAATAATGACATCCCGAAAGGAGGAAAACACATCTCCAATGGGGGTATAACACCATACAATAATAATATACATCAAAATATCTTCCGAAGTTACAAATACCTCAACANTCTCTCTCTCTCTCTCTCTCTCTCTCTCTCTCTCTCTCTTAAAATCATCAACACATCTGGTCCATTCTTCATCATAGAGTCATCATTGTTGTTGTCATAGTCATCTTCTTATGATTCATAAAATGGTACTATCTGTCATCGAAAGTTTCTACAAAGCCAACCCTCTTTCATGCTAGGTTTAGGCCTAGTACTCATCCAGGTATTCATCACTTCTGCAAGCAAGCCATCGCGTAGGTACATTCCATGACCTTCTTTACATTGCCACTACAATAACTTGTGTTTCCTACCTTCTTATCATCGTATACATATGACCTCTTTTGTCCTGCACATAACAAAACAAAACACACAGAGCTCACCTCAAATGCAGACCACCTACGTTCTATCAACATAGGAATATGTTAGGATGTCACCAAGATAATCCTAGACCTACCAGTATGTGAGAACCTCCCAAGATCACACCAATTGCATTACATCTCTCTATGGTCAACCTGCATTCTACTTGTAAAGGAGAACTTCTTAGGTTCACACCAAGTTCCTTGTGACCTCATCATCTCCATTATGGGAACACACACATACAAGGACTGATTACATTTGAACTACCTATGTCCACGACCCTTTTTCGTTCAGATAACCTTCAGGGCTTATTACGTCTGAATAACCTTCGTACCACACCAAGGATCTTATTTGCATTCATACAACTCACATGAATTATTACATCTGAATAACTTGCGTAACACGCCAGGGATTGTATTTACATTTGGATAACCCGTCTCAGGACTGATTACGTCTGAGTAACCTCCGTATCACACCAGGGCTCGCATTTACACTCAGACAGCCTATAGAGTTATTACGTATGAGTAACCTGTGCATCATGCCAGGGATCTTATTTACACTCAGACAACCTGTCTCATTTCCCATATGAGATATAATGCACTTGCATCTTTTATTTCTAGAATAGAATCACATCAGAACTGATTACATCCAAGGATAACTTGCAATATTTGCAAGGACTTATTACATTCAAGGACAACCTATAGGACCGATTACATTCGAGTAACTTTCATACCATGCCAAGGATCTTATTTACACTTAGAAAACCTGTCTCACCAGCTATGCTAGAACACATCACTCCCTCTTTCGAGGGGTCCTGTTCTGGATCACATCAAGTCTTTCTCTAAAGTACTCAAACTTCACTCTGGCTAAAGGATTGGTCAACACATCATTTATCTGCTCGTTCGTTTCCATGTACTGGAGCTTCACTGCTCCTATCCATAGCATATCCTTGATATAGTGGAATTTGATCTCAATGTGCTTCGACTTGTCATGAAACACTGGGTTTTCCGACTACTACACGTAACTTTGGTTGTCACAGAAGATACAAGTCGCATCTAACTGGAGATCAAACAAGTTAGAAAGTAGCTTCCGCATCCATATTGCCTCACAACTAACCGAGTAGGAAGCAACATTTTTTTCCTTGGATGTACTCAACGCCACACAGGACTGCTTCCTGATAAACCAGGAGATCATGCCATATCACCAAATGAAGACCTTGAACTAGGAATCCCTAGTTTCCGCTGCTGCAGTATAGTTCTTTCTTTCAAAGAAGCTATGATACCATGTTAGTGTTTTAATCTAATTTACTTGATTAGGATCTTTCTTTGAAATAATGATAAGTACAACAAGATGCATAAGATAAAGCAGATACACAAGACACAAAGTTTTTCCTTGGGAAAACCATAAAGGAGAAAACCCTACAAACTTCATTAGAATAGTTCAGTCACAAAGACTGTATCATAAGATGAACAAACCTAGTAATAATAAGTATTATGTAGCTATCTATCTCTCCTCCTTGTCTTTCTCTCTCTACTCATGCGAACTTAAGTGAGTGAAAGTGTGTATAGATGAGGGAGGGCACATCCCTATTTATACCTTTCAAGTGACTAACCTAACACATGACTGGTGCCAACCTCCTACCCTAACAGGGATGACTTCTCTTAGAAAGGCTCCAAAAATACATTACATGATGTTTCACTATGGACTATTGCCCTAAATTACAACAAAGGTTGTACCTCAAGGTCCATACACAATAATGACATCCGAAAAGGAGACAAACACATCTCCAATGGGGGTATAAGTACATACAATAATAATATACATCAGAATATCTTCTAAAGTTACAAATACATCAACAATTTAGAAGACCGAAATAGGGTTTTGTATGGAGGACCATATTTCTTCTATTCGGCCGACCTCTTCCTTCGACCTTGGAAATAATGCTTCAATCTAGAAAGGGAAGACATGAGGACGATGCCAATATGGATAAGGTTGTATTCTCTACCAGGGGAATACTGGGATCTTGAGATCTTGGAGGATGTCGGTAACACCGTAGGTACGCTCATCAAAATATCAAAACAAACAAATGCCAAGAGGTACATGGTCTATGTGTAGATGTACGTGTATATGGACCTAACGAAATCCTTGCCATAAGCTATAGGTCTATCATGGGAAGATGAAGGATGGAGGAAAACCCTAGACTATGAGAAAATTCCCTTTCAGTGCAAGAGGTGTCATTATTATGGTCACCTCTTCAGGGATTTCCACCAAAATTCCCCACAGCCCCAGCTGAAGTAAAGCAGAGATGAGGATGAACAAGGTTTCTCTCCATTATAGTAGAAGAAAAGAAGAGCACGATGACATGCAGCTCCAGAACCCTCCAAATGACTCAGAATGGCCAATATGTTTGTGATCTTAAAAGAACTTGAGGTGAAAGAGAAAACTCCAAAGAAGCCAAAGGTTCAGCTGGAAAACCATAACTCAAAAGAGGAAGAATCGAGGCAGGGCAAAGATGTCCAAGTGGGGAGTAAGACACATGAGATGGACACTGAAGACGACGACAAAAACATGGACCTAGGTGACTTGGATCTAGAAGGGATCGAATGGGATTGTGATCGACAAGGTAAGGGCTACATCCCTCAGGGATATGTTTCCTTACTACAAAATCAATAATAAAAGTTAAGGTGCATAAGCCCTTAGGAATTATGGCAGGATATTTGAAGGAAAACAAGCGAAAATTGGGTGATTTGGGCAAGAAATATGCGCGTAAATCCAATAGAGTCCGTATACCAGAAGTAGGAGTTAAACAAGTAGAATATGTCCAGTAGGCTACCATCATGGCGGCCTTGGGGATCTGACCTATTTTTCATCTTGTTTCCAATGAAGAACATAACATGGAATATATGAAGGCTTAATAGCCCCCAGAAGATAATAATTTTGAAGAGGAAGATTCGCAAGGATAACCCAATGGTGATGTTTCTTCAAGACACCAAGTTCTCTGAACAGTCTTGTTAGATTTAGTTAGAAATTTTTGGAGGAACAGTGAAGGTATCGGGATTGATGTGGCTGAAGATGTGGAGGTTTAGGGATTTTTTGGGACCCTGCTTAGATTTCCCTTAAAGGATTTGTAGCTTCCCATCATTCTCTTTTGGTTTATTTTCATTTAGTCGACTCTCTTTAGGTTTATTTTCATTTAGTCGTCTCATCGATCTGAGGCATTCTGACTAATGTGTATGGCCCTCACACCTCGACTCTGAAAGAGGGTTTCATCGATTTGATTTTGAAAACCTACCAACGAGAGACGAGAATACGTTGGATATTGGGAGGGGATTTCATCTTAATCACCTCTTTGGAAGAAAATAAAGGAGGCAAGAGAAGGCTAGAAGGGGAGTGTGTGCTCTTTCGAGATGCCATTGAAGAAACCGGGTTGGTAGATATCTCCACTAGGGAAAAAAATGTACTTGGAGCAATATAAAGAGATGAAAGTGACATATTGCCTCTCACTTGGACATAGTCCTAATTTATGAATCTCTTATGGAACTTGGAAGCGAATTATCCTCCTTGGTTCTCTCCACGGCAAGTTCTTACCATTAGTTGGTATGTATTCGGTGGAATGGCCTTGGATCCCAGTTCAAAAAACCCTTTAGGTTTGAACAGTTTTGGTTGAGTCACTCGGAGTTCAAGGACAAAGTCCACCAATGGTGGAAGAGGTCGAATGGGTAGAAGGGAAAAGCATGTACAATTAGTTCCAAAAAAATATTAAATCTATCAAAGGTGAGATAAAGAAATTGAACAAAGAATAATTTGGAAACATATTCAAAGAAAAGGCCATCCTGGAAGGAAATATGGAACACCTTCAAAAACAAGGGATGATGAAAGGATTCTCGCCCAAATTCCATGAGGAGTAGAGGAGAATCATGGCTCAACTGAAGGAAAGGGAAAAACATGAGGAGCCACAATGGAAACAAAAGTTGAGGATTAAATGGATTTTGGAGGGGGAAAGGGACACAAATTTTTTCCACCAATCAACCATCCAACATTGAACTTGCAACCGCATCCTTAAACTGAAAAATGAGAATGGTGAGTGGTTGGAAAGAAGGGAAGACATTGAGGAGGAACTAACCCAATTCTTACAAAATATCTCAGATGAACCTTTCTAGGATAGAAGTGAGGAAATCAATTAGATAACCAGGAACACCCCCCACTTAATCATAGATTCTCTGAATGATTTACCGATGCATCCAATCCTTATGAATGAAGTTGAAGAATATGTGGGAGGAATGGATACAGGTACGACCTTCAGTCTTGATGGTTTCACAGTAAATTTCTTCCATTCCTTTTTGGAGTTAGTCAAGGATGATGTTTGGAAAATTGTGGAAGAATCTAGGAAGACTCAACACATCCTCTTGGCCCTTAACGCAACCTTTTATATCTCATCCATAAATATGGGGAGGTTGTCTCTCCTGACCAGTTCAGACCGATTTCCTTATGCAATTTCATCTATAAGATAATAACAAAATCCATTTCTAATTGCCTCAATCCAATCCTCCCTGCATTGTATCCCTAGAATAATCAAGTTTTGTGGAAGGGAGTCAAATTATGGATATCATTATCCTAACCCATGAAATTCTCCATTCCCTTAAAACTACACGAACCCATGGAATGATGCTAAATTGGATATAACCAAATCCTATGACAAATTGAATTGGGAGTATATGTGAGAGGTTCTCAGGGAGTTTGGTTTTTGGGATGACTAGATTGAGTGGATAATGAAACTAGTCTCCTTGGTTTTTTTCTCAATCCTCATCAATGGTGTCTCGACGAGACTTATTCGACCCACTAGGGGAATCTGATAAGGATATCCTCTATCCTCTTTCCTCTTCATTATCACGGCATAGGGACTTGACATGCTCATCAAATCCAAGCACGCTAAACAAAGAATCCGATGAATTAAAGTGCATCCTAGGGAAGAATCTCAAACTCATAAACAATTTTTGAATGACACAATGGTGATGGGCCATCCTTCAGTGCAGGAATACAGGACCATTAAAAGTTACTTGCAGGAATTTGGGGTGACCTCTGGACTAGAGGTCAATGAACACAAATCTTAGGTTTTTTTCTTTCACACCCCTCGAATTACAAGGTTCAACATCTGCAAAATTCTGGTCTTTTGAGAGAGCTCCCTTCCATCTAAATATTTTGGCAGCCCCTTAGTGGATTCAATGGTTCAGAAGGTGTTCAGAATGGATCGTGGTATGAAACTATTGAAAAAATGAGGAAGTGATTGGATAGTTGGACCTATCAACCTTTAAATCTAGCAAGCCTTCTAGTCCTGGTTAAGTATGTGCTTCAGGATATGTCCATTAACCTATTTTCCAGCATGACGGCTCCAAAAGCGATTTTAAAGGAAATTCAAAAAATCCAGCCTTGTTTCCTTTGGAGTGGAGGCAATGATCAGAGGAAATGAGCCTTGGTTGAATGGGATAACATATGTAAACCAAAAAATCATGGGTTCTTGTATTACGAGACCCTCTTAGGATGAATTTGGCAAGTGGGGCAAAAATTTGGTGGTGGTAGCTCATGCATGAGGCAGAGCCATGGGCCAAATTATGGAATTGAAAGTATGTTGAAGATTGGGAGAAACATGAGCTTATTTATTTTGATGAATACAAGTGGGGTTCACACATTTGGAACTCAACTCTGAAGGGTCGAAGCTTAATCCAGGAAAACAGTTTTTGGGAGGTTAAGAACAGAGACTCAACACTTTTTTGGGAGGATGCATGGAAACAACTTCCAAAGCTGGTTGATACCCTGGACAACTTGCATCTCATTCAGACTTGTAAAGAGCATCAGTTATCTAGATTCAAGGACTTCTTGGAGCAAGGGAATAATTCCACGGGATTCAAGAGATGGATTCCAAGCATTGTTTGGGAAGAATATGGGAATGAGGACGAGATCCAAAGGATTTTGGAAGCTCTTTAGGACCGACACATCCGCATACATAACCGAAAAGAAAAATTAAAAAGGGGAATTACCCATGGGCCACCTTTTTTCCATCCAAGAAGCTTATAGAATTGAAGGAGGATTTACCAGGGACCCAAACAATGTGTCCTGGAAGAACCTTTGGAAAACCAACTTATGGTCCAAAATCTCAATTTTCGTCTGGATACTATTAAGAAGAAGAATTTTAACTAGAGAAAATTTGGAAAAAAGAGAGCTTTATGGGCCTTACCAATGTTGTTTATGCAAACGGGATGAAGAAAACCTTTATCATTTGCTGGATAATTGCTCATTCCCCAAATATCTTTGGGATAAGAGTGAGATGGCTTTTTGTCACTCCAACAGAATCAGGGGAAGAACAAATCTCACCCTGTGAAATTGACCAAAGGACGTCCCCCTTCTCAAATGTGATTGTCAATCGAATTTGGATTATTTACCCCAGCTTTGTTGTTCGGGAGACCTAGAAAGAGTGCAACTGGTGGATCTTCAGGGACACATCGCAAAATGAAGCTCAATTTTGGGAAATGATCTAGCTATCATTCTGGAAACCATTTGGCTTGGGTCCTGGGGTGATGCGGATTTGAAAGCATAGGGAATGGAAAAAATAATCCTGAGAAATTGGGGTATCGAAGGGCCGATGCAAAGTTGGGACCTTCCAAAGAATACCCTCCTCGACAACTCAACCTAGACTCGTTGGGACCCTTCGTTGTATGGGTGCTTTAAGCTGAAATTTGATAGTGCCTCCAAGGGTAATCCAGGGTAGTTTGGTTTTGGAAAGATTATCCAAGATCATGAGGGGCATATGAAGATATTTTTTTACGACATAAATGGACATGATACCAATAATGATGTAGAACTGGAGGGCCTTATACATGGTTTAGAACTTGCTCAATGACAAAACTGGATTCCTCTGATGGTGGATGGATACTCGCAAGTGGTTATCCATATGGAAGAGTGAATCCTCAATGGCACGTCTCACTCCAAGGTTTCGACTAGATGGCGGTTGGAGTATAGGTTGGAGTAGGTGGAAGAGTTGGTTAGCAATATGAAAGACTTATCCTTCTGCCACGTGTGACATAAAGGAAACAAGTTGGCATAAAACCTTGCTAACGTAGGTACGAAGGCTCAACAAGTGTGCATCGAATATGCTTGGGAGGCCCTGTCATATGAGACACTTAGGGAAGTGTGCCAACAACATGTGCTCAATGATAAAGATGGATAGGAGGCTCCGAACACGCGGAAGCCCGTGCCGACCCATGATCGAGCCAAATGTCCATCATCCAACTAGTATGATGAATGAGGTAATTGGTTGGATGGGAATTCTCCCTTCAAATAACATGATTGGTTTCACATGTGATGTTATTGACCCGATGCGATCTGTAGGACGGGATTTCAATTCAGGGGGTGGTGGATCTTTCCTTTCAAGGAAAGTATTTATGGATAGAAAGGACTAGAGGACGGCTAAGCTCAACCATTGTATGTCTTCAATCATTATGGAAGTGGGTAGTTGCTTTATATCTCCAACTATCCAGTTCTCATGCAACTGTGTGGTAATATTTCCTTGCTTTGGATGCAAAGGTGATGGTTTTTAACTGAATCTCTCTTGTGTATTAGCAGCAATATGGAGATGGGTAATTCCATGGCCGGGGATAGCAAGGGTAAGGAGACCTAGAGGATTTGGGATGGCCATCCCCTGGTCACCCGTAGACACATCACGAGGGATCATAAGAAATTCGAGTGGGGTGCAAAGTTTTTTCAACTGGGTCTTCGTTTGAAGGTTCAAGAATAGCTTACTGATATTGAAGCTCACCTATGGTAGCAGTTGTATGAGGGGATGCCTAATTATGAAAGAAAGGGGATCAAATATTGGGTAATGGAACCAAGGAATAACATGACTCCCCTTTGTATTTATGGGAGGACGGTGCCTTTCTTTTGAGTTATGAAGAACCTCATGGGACACGTTCTACGGGATTGTATGGAGAAAGAGGAAGGGGACGCCACACTGGTCCAATGATGGAAGGAGTACCATACAGAGACCAGTCTCCTAAATGAAAAGATGGATGCAGTGCTAGAGGCCCTTGGGTTTCACCTATTGGCTCCTTTGGTTGGGCACACAAGTGGAGCATCGTCGGTCCCTGATGGGGATCTCTTGCATCATCTAGTGGGGCATTGCGACTTCTAAGGTTTGCCCTGGTTTTTTTGGTGACTCCTCGGTTTGAGGTGCTTTTTTCTTGTATGTTTGTACTGGGTTCCTTTGTACTTTCTTCTCACATGTAATGGGGCAATGGGGTTATGGGTTTACACTATGAGGGAAATCAGGTAACTATGTATCTGTTTCTGTTTTGTAAGGGATGACTCTAGGAGTTCGAAGACTTTTCTTGTCGAGGGATGGTTTGTATTGGAATCTATCATTCATCGGTTGTTTGTAGTGTTGATCTTTTGGAAGATCTGTATCTCTTTTCTATGTTAATATAATCATTTCTTACTTACAAAAAAAAGATATAAAATAACAAATATAATTTAGTGTCATGTTGTATGAAAACCAATGGATTGAGGAAGAGAATATTCCTACATGATATACTTCCAAGCATTATTCGTTAAGAGCAAGGAATGCCTAATATTGAATTCCCAATTCCATGATGATTAGGTATTTCAAAGGTTTAATCTTACCACATAATGAAAATTTGAATTGCAAAATTCCCAAGTAATTCAGGAACTTCATATGGCCAACCCTCCATGTAGTACATACCAAAAAAAAAAAAAATGAGGTTCCACTTCTAGATGGACTTAGACTTATTAAGACATTTCTTCTCATTCAATTTTGGTTATCCATACCTTATTGCACAAAAGAGGTGCATTATACATCCAAGTAGGGGGGAGATGTGTAACTCCTTCCATTCTCATCTTAGAGCTGATACGTGTCCTTTATAAAAATAATAAAATATGAAAAAAATGTCGCTCAAATTAGATTTAAAATATTTAGAACAACATCTATAAAACCACATAAATTAGATAAATTAAAACTATAAACATTGCATTATGCACTTCTTCAACATTTCCACTCTAAAAATGGGTTTGCGGCTCGAGAGATTTGATCCCCCTTGGTGCTTGATAGATCCTTTTTCATATGGATCTATGTTGGTTAAGAATAAACTCAATTCTAGGCCCATTCCAAAACCATATATTTGTACCCATTAGTCATCATGTATCTCATAAACCTCTTTCTTTGGTTGCATCTCCAATCTTTCCACCAAGCCCTAAATCCTAGTAGGCCAATATTAAGGAATATGTTATCAGGTATCACACCCAACACTTTTTCTAGAATAATATTATTTGCATGATCAAGAAAAAAATATGTCTTTAAAGCATCAAAAACCTCATATAATTTATATTTATTAATATAAATGTATCCTTGAGAATGGATTCCTTTATTATATATTCCCCTAGACAAGAACCAAGGACCTTTGTTCCTAAACAACCATTGTGGACCACCATAATCAATGATCATTATAGGAGAGTCCACACCTAAAGATTCCTTATTTCAAACCAACTTATGCTTGGTGGCTTCATAGACTTTCCAAATACCTTTGGGAATATAATTCCAAATTATTTGGATGCAACTTAGGGTTGTCAAAAGGATATCGAGATTTAGGTTTCTCTGTATCTTTTGGCCATATGGAGCACTTTAGGTTAATTGCATTTTCTTAGTAGAAACTTCCATTAATTCTTACTTATATTCCTCTAATGATCCATTTGGCACATAGAACTTGGATTTGTGTTCAAGTGGACAAAATATCCATCCCCTCTTTCTACCTTATAGTGTGGTAAAGGCTCCAAACCCTATTGAATCCCTTATCTCCATTACAATTGGACCACAAAATATTTATTACAAACTTATCAAATTTAGCATAGGAATGGGTTGATGAAACTTGGCATGAGGAATAGTACACATGGGTAGCGTCTAATATTTTGATGCAAATTTGGAGATTCCATACAAAAGATAAAGGATGGATAATCCATTATCAATTTTTTAAACCCTTAGGAATATTGCTTCCCATAATTCCTTAGGGAAATCTCTAAAATCAAAAGGAATACCTAACAATTTGAATACATGGATAGATTTAGCCATGCCCATCCTTGGCTTAGCAACCATTTGGGGTCACATGATACCTCTTCTAATACTATTTATTTTTGTCCATTTGAAAATTTCAACCCAAAATATTCACAAAACATTCACAAGTAGTTCATGGTATTATTTGGGGTTTCCTTCTTGCTTGATGGTAAAGAAAAAAATATATAAGCAATATCCATTTATGATCTAACCACCATTTGTCCCAAGAAGGGGAATTCCTTTGATTATTCATTACTCTCTTCTTTCATGGTGAATATAGACAAGGGATTCCATAGCCAAAACAAATGGGAATGGGGCAAACAATAACCCCTATCAAATGTACCATAAGCGTCTCATTTATTTAGACTTATCTTGATTGATAGAGAGATGGGTTGAATCATATGAGAATGTATTTCAACTTAATTAACAAAAAGGGGCCAAAACCACTCACCTTTAGCACGACAAGGATGAAATAACATTTCACATTTTTGTAGAATTTTTTTGATATCTGTCTTAATTAAACTAACCTCTAGATCTTGCCTTCTTACACAGTCATTACCTTCCCAATAATTTATTACATTATCTATAATGTATCTTCCTATAATAAACCATATATTCTATAATATGGTTATTATTGGCAAGATATGTTTCCCATGTAGAGAAAAATATTTGGATAGAAGTTTGTAAGATACATTCAATAGAGATGGTATCAACCTCCATCTTGCGATAAATTCTAGACCTCCTGAATTTGAAATGAACTTGATCAACCCTTTGTCAATATAGTAGTGTGCAACTCTACATATCTTCTTTGTACACTTGGAAAACATTTGGTCCCATGAATTTTCAAGTGGCCTTATAAAAATCACATGGGAAATAATCCTAGTCAAGTGACTCATTGTTGACATGTTTTAAAGGGTAGTCATTAGTTTCTCCAATATCTTCCCTTGTTTGCATGCTAGTTGTTTATTTATTGGCATGCTTCAATGGATCACATAATTTCACGTTTGCATGGACAACTTTCTTTTCTTAATCATATCTTGAAACTAAAAATCATTTTATAGTGATTGATAATCCCCCTTCCAATTTTTACTAAGTTTGTTATTCAATCATCTATGGTTTTGAAGGCCTTGATGCATTGAGGGATTTAAAGGAATATTTAGTTGGACCATCATATGTATTTAGATAATGCACTTAGACACTAATTTGGGCTCCTCTTTTTTCTATGACTCATCGACCTTAATGATTCTTGCATCTTGGACACTCTATTTTGAAGTTTCTAATTGAAAAGGATAAGCTACAAAATCCTTGACACCGAGTACAAAAATTCCATGATTATCATGTGCTTCTTATATTTAGCATTGTAAATTGTCTTACATATACTCTCACAAATGTGTTGAACCTTATTTTGGAATCCTCATGCTAAAGAATCCAACCTCTATCAGAGTCCTCAAGATTATGAAATAAGGTTCAAAATTCTCTTGATCACTTGAATACGGGATTCATGCTTCAAATAACGGGTGCTCAACATAAACCTTGTGTTTCATGGATTGGTTTTCTTAAGGCTTCAAGATAAGGAAAACGCAATCAATCATTGATCAGATAGGGCAGCTACTCTTAACACCCAAACTAGCCTTCTACCTTCGTAATCCATTTTTTTTCTCAAGAAACATTTCTTTATCTGAGATTGTTTCTAATAGTTGGAAACCTATAGAGTAAAAATATATGTTCAATGACATAAATGAAAGGGGGGTTTGTTTATTAGACATTCGATGAAGGTCCATGACTAAATAAATTGTTGAATAATTGGTTCAAAGTTGGTCATTGATCTTGCTTTGCTACCTTGCCAAAGTTCCTCAAAACACATACAAAAGTTAGCTCGTTGTTGGGACAAACCTAGAAACTTTCTTCTTCTTGTAAAATGATCATAGATAGAGACAATTGGTTTGTTTTTCCAAGGTGAACATAGCCAAGTGAACCAAGATAGAAAATTGTGAATCCACTATGCATAGGTTCAATCCTCATAATTTGCCCCATAAAGTAAGAGAAAAAAATGGATTGGATTCAGTTCTTTATCATTTCCATACTTCAATGAAATTTTTTTATCCCTATAATATAATTTCTAACCATACAATATAATAATAATGTTTAGTTGACATGAAATTTCCAATTATATTAAATAAATTATTATATTATATATTATATTCCATAATTATTCATCAAAACAATTATTTTGGACTTGATTAATTCTCATGGATTCATTATTCAAACAACTCTCAATGTGATGCCTTGATAGGGAAGAAAATCCTTGCTTGCTGCTTCGGAAATAAAGATTTAGATTATAAATTGTAATTGTTTGGACTTGATTAATTCTCATGGATTCATGATTCAAACAAATATCAATGTCATGCATTGAATTTTTCACTTGATAGGGGTATAAAATCCTTGCTGCTTTGCAAATAAAGATTTAGCTTATAAATTGTTTGTGCTTCATGTACTGATGTCTTCTCTTGCCAAGTTTTGTACTTCATTGTATGCAGTGCACATGTTTTTTGTGTTTTAGTTGGTCTTGGCATGATTTGTTATAAATGGCCTTCTCTGCACTTGGTACAAGCTCCTTTGTCTTTTAATCCTAATGTTCTAATGAGATCTAGTCTCCTATAAAATCAATATATTTGTAGTATATGATTATATGAACATGAAAATAGAGCACTTGAAAACAATACTATAAATATGTAGAAGGTGACTTGCCTATGTAGTTATGTGAACATGTAATATATTGAATACTTACTTGATATCAATTTCACATTGAGATGCACTAGTAGAAACAATTTATCGATTTGTAACCGGAAATGGAACTATGTAAACTATTTCTGGAACCATATCCTAACAACTTTTCGAGGTTACTTATATATAGGTATGGGAGATATCGAAACAAAGAGGCATGCAAGTAAGAATGTTTGTGGTGATGCTAAAATCCTCCAGGATTCCGAATGGACCCTTAATTAAAATGGATTTATAATAATAGAAAAGACACCACGAAAGATAATTTTGTGCCACTACAAAGTGGTTCAACTCGCAACCATACTTGTTGAATATGTTGAATATAATATTGGTTCACCTCTAATAGTAATAAATTATTTCACGATGAGTTATTGGTGTGGAGTGTGTTTCTACCTTAAGAGACCATCCCATGTTTGGCTTTGACAAGCCTACTTGAGCTTACTCAATCGTGCAGTATGAAAAGTTTGAAGTTTCAAACAATAAATATGTTCAAGATGCTAATTATATATCCATCTAATCATGTGTTCAAGGTGTT
>LPNX010099071.1:78256-101930 GCA_001517045.1 Pseudotsuga menziesii | reverse complement strand
GTAAATCAAAACACCTATACACACTTCAAAACAATACGTACAAGCTGGACCTTCGGAATAAGGCTGAGAGCAATTACAGATTTGTTTCAGGTATGCGAATGCGTATAATTTAAGTTTCTATATCAAGTATGCATACGAGAAACGATTGAATAATAAAAACTGATATGAGTAGATTATTATAGTATTTGATGTATTCTCCCCGGTAGTCCATTTCTGTGATTGATGGCGAGCACCAGAATCCTTCTCCCTTAAAAAACTGTCAAAAGATCATTAAATGTTAAAGGCTAAAACTCCCACTCAAGAATAAGTTTTGCCATCGATCCAATTGCACGTGGACTATGCGATATATGAATCCCAAATGTGCGAAATCATTTTAAAAATGCAAGGTTTGCCAAATTTCTGTTAAAGTTAGTTGATTTTGCTTCTCATTATTATATTAGGTATGACAGTAAAGAAACAAAATGTTGGCAAAAAAAATACCAGCGGTGCTGGATGGTGTCTGTGGGTTGTTGCGCAAGTCGCCCTAAGGCCTTAACCCTTCATACGTTTGTTCCATTCAATTCACTGCAGCTGTATGTACAAATACCCATTTTGTACATTCCGTTCTACATATCCTGCAGACTTATACTTACAATCTGCATGCCTGTCATTTACTGCAACTCTCTTCCGGCAAACTTGCAGTTGCTTCGCCTGCAAACAGGAGGCTTCCTTCGGACAAATTATATCAAAATCCGGGCAACACAATTCCTCTCTACAGTGCACATAACAAGCTTTAACCCGCAGCAAAGCGAATATACATTAAAAATGAAACATGTGAAAAGACAGAGAAGGATAGATACAAGGGCAGCTTCCAGTAACGAGGATTTTCTGCCTTAGTCTGCTCTGCTCTTTATATGAACAGTACCCACCATGAGGTTCATATGAAGTTGTAAAAACTTGTAAAAATCGTTTGCAGAGAGTTGTGTATTTGTTGTACAAATGGTATCTGCCTATGCATGTGTTGTATAAACGAAATAGGATCGTTAAACGAAATTGGCATCTGCCTATGCATGTGTTCTAGAATAAATACGATATGCCAGAAAGAGCTAGTAGTTTGAGGTTTGATGGTTGTCTCAAAAGAATCTCAGTTTTTATTTTTGGGTTGAGGTAAGGAGCTAGCAGTGAGGTTTGATGGTTGTGTCAAAGGAAGCTTAGTTTAGTTTTTATTTGAAGCAGGGTTTGCACCTCGAAATATTTGATCCCTCTCGGCGCATGATAGAGCCGGGTAAAGCTGGATCTACGCTGGTTATAAATGCAATTTTGACCAATACAAAAATATAATCAATAAAAAAAACCATAGTTGGTCGTTGCAAAAAGAAATTAATTATGCTAACCAGTCACATGATGACTATAATATGTCGAAGAAGTTAAAACAATATGAGATGCGAGATTCCTAACATTTATTTTTTGTTAAGGACATTCAATTTAATCGTATAACCAAAAATACTCCAAGGAACATAGAATATAAATCACCCAAAAAAAAAGGGATGGGTTCGATTTGTTTGAAAACTCGTATGCTATGGGCACTATTTAAAGTAATTATATCAACTTTTAAATGCAACATAATTTCTTTGAGAAATTGTAAATGATATACTCTTTGTATTAAATGTTTATACACTAGCATATCTACATAGTTTGTGGCTAGATGATGTCAACAGGGATCAAATGGTTGAGAGATAGTTATCGAATGGAAGATAGTATGGAAATATTGTTTCATTTCTCATATTCTTCTAGTTAAACGGGTCCAAGTGTGAGTTATCCATTCCTAGCTACATGTTATTACCGACATTCTTCCTGTTATCTATTTATCAACTAGTTATTTCTTATATTCTTTTTCTTTTTATATCACATTCTTCTAGTTATCTGCCATTAACTGTTGGTTATCTATTGATCAACTATGAGTTATCCATGCATTGTTACCAGTTATCCATTCATCAGCTAGCTACCGGTTATTTTTCATATTCCTTTTTTATAATTGCTTATTTCAAATTTTGAACGACTGGCATAAAATCAATCTCAACAGTACACTTGTCTCATCCTCGTCCGTAGATGAAAAAGCATAGGCCGAAATTCACCCCAAATCTCAAATAAAAATGTCTATCGATGTAATTAAATCTAAATACTACAATCTTGGTTCAATCCAGATTAAAAAAAAACTTAAATCCATAATCTCTTACTTTGAAACAAGTGAATTGAAGAGTAGTCACCACACGGAGGAAACCATGATAGTATCATACCTAAAATACCGTTGAAATGGAGAATAGTAAGACACGTGGATACATGAATACAAGTCGAGGAATCATGCAGTGAAAAAAAAAATAGAAATTGGACAAGACTGGTAGCAAAATTTATGTTCTTAATATAATGAACACTTAATAATATATTTTTTGGGGGAAATTTATCAATAATTTCTTATATTTCATGAATGATAAGGGTGGTAAACCGTTGAATTCCTAGTAGAAGCCTAACTCCAAAGGACTCAAGGATTGAACCCGTGACCTCTCCTCAAACTGAGAAAATATGCACATGTCTTACCAATTAAGCTACCGCTTAAAGCTATGTAATAATATACAATAAAAATTAATAAAAATCAAATTCATAAACAAAGATACTTACCTACCACATACTTTATAAGTTATTCAATTAAACATATTTACCTTGAAAAGAGGCCAGGCCAAATAAGGCCTCCAAACTTTCATTGACCAAAACACAAATGAAGCAATTTTTTCATTAAATTACCTAAAAACCTGTGTAAAGACCAATTAATTTCTTTTTAATACATTATTTTTATAATCCCTACCTACTACTCTTAGCAAAACCTAATAAACCTCTCAACAAATAATAAACTGAACATCCTACCCATTACTAACTATTAAACAAAGATTTTATGCCATGTTTCATTCAATTTAAATCTTAGAAACCTCTTCACATTTTATGTTCCTACCCATTACTAACTATTAAACAAATATTTTATGCATGTTTCATTCCATTTAAATCTTATATTGAGTTATTCTTGTTCTCTTATTGCTAACTATTAAACGAAGATTTATTGTCCTCTTCTTCTCTTCCATTTGAAGGAAACAATTCTCGTCCTCAAAGCTATGTACCTTTTTCCAATTCGAGAAGTCATTCTTGGAAATTGGTATATTAATATTTAGATTAGTTTAAAAATCAATGGATTATGACTCTTTCATCGTGCATTTTAGAAAGTTTTCACAATAATATTTATAATAAATATGGTTTAATGTAAAAGAGGTTATGGAATTGTTTTTAAAGCATGTTTTAGATGTATTTTAATGCCGGGGGGTTTGTGGAAGACATGAATCTTCGACGGGGGTCGTATGTTATTAAACAATTGTTGGATTATGAAAATGTGCCTTTTAGATGTTGTAGATTCCATAGTTATGGTCGTCTAGCCTCGGAGTGTAGACTCCCTCTGCGCACATTTAACAGTCAATGTCAACAAAGATGTGAAAAGGAGAAAGGCTTGGGGGTGGAGGAGGGTTCCGGTTTACCCTCATATCATCCTTCATCCTTGCGGGATCCCGACAGTGAACCAGTTAGTGATGAGGTGGATAACAACAGTTAGGAGGAGGAAGTTCAGAATACTTAGCCGGTGGTGGATGGAGGTCGGATGGTGGATGTCCAGAGTTTGTTAGGGACTCCCTTCTCGGGTATTTCTTCTCTCCCCCTCTCTTCGTCCTTCAATTTTTTTTTCTCAATAATGTTACATTATCTAGTTTGGATTAGGTGGAGGGTCTAAAGAATCTACCAATGTCTCCTCTCCTACCTCTCTCCTCATCCCCCCTTACTATCTTACCTATTGCCTCCATGGAGGGTATCCCACTCACTATGGATCCTGATCCCATTATTTCTGAAAACGACCCTTACCTCTCCCTACTAGAGTCTTCAAATTCTGGTTATTTTCTGAGATCTAGTGCTAAGGAAGCCCCGGGAGGGTTAAGGAAGGGAAGGAACCAGGGTAAAGATGGAAGGGGTAGAAAATCTTTTTTGGCTAAGGTTCAGTCTAAGGCTAAAAAGGATCTTCAAGAAGGGAAACAATTGTCAATTGATTAGGTACTTAGAGTGGTGCGAGCCCAGAAAAAGGGTCGTAGCTGAAGATTATGTCTTTTAACTGTCAGGATCTTGCTGGTCCCCATAAAAGATCAGCCCTCAAACGGGTGGCTACTCTTGAGCACCTGGATGTTATACTGTTACAAGAGACCTTAGGAGTAGGATTAGTTGTTAAAGAAAGGTTGGAATGTTGGTTTCTGGTGTGGATATTTGAGACTCTGGATGCTAGGGGTCATTCTAGTGGATTGGCAGTGGGGTTGAATGAAAGAACTGTGAAGTTCTTGAACTCTTGGGGAATGGAGTCGGTCATTGGGATAAATTTTCTGGCATTGGAGATAGGAAAGACTTTTAATGTTTTCAATATTTATGGGCCTTATCTCAATAGGATCCCCTTCTGGGATTCTTTGTTTAATAACCCCTTACTACAAGGGGACTTGGTGATTTTGGGTGGAGATATCAATTTCTCTCTAGGTCATTAAGAGGTTTGGGGGCCTCATGCTCGTGCAGATATTTTGACTGGTTATTTCACTCAGAAATTGGTGGAGACGAAATTGTTAGATATTGAGCCTATCAATATCAATCCTTCCTGGAGGAATAATAGGTGTGGGGAAGGAAGAGTGGCTAAGAATATTGATAGTTTCCTGGTGGCTGAACAATTAGTGGATAGGCACTTTCAACTTAGGCAATGGGTGGGAAGTGGAGGAGCCTCTAATCACTTTCTCATTTTTTTGGAACTGAAAAAAGGGCCTCTAAATCCCCCTAGCCCCTTAAATTTCAATAAGATTTGGCTCAAGGATGAGTCCTTCAGGAATTTAGTTAATTCGAGGTCGAACTCATTCACCCCAGGGAGCCCCCGTTCTGCCGCCTTCAAGTTTGCTGACAATATCAAAATTTTAAAGGATGCCATCAAGGAGTGGTATGTGGCGAAAAGGTAGATGGAGGATGCTGAGTTAAAGCAGGTGGAAGCAAAACTTCTCTTGATTTATGAAGGGTATGGAGGGGGGTTGCAGACTTTGGAGGTAATGGAGGATCTGGTACGCTTGGAAGGGAGAAGGAGCGCCCTCCTTTTGGAAAAGGAGGAAACTTGGAGATTGAAGAGCATGGCGACTTGGCTGGAATGTGGGGATGATAACACCAAAATTTTCCATGCCTATGCTAAGGAAGGAAGGAAGCTAATACTATCTATATCTTGACTAACTTTCTAGGTATAGAACGTTCCTCCTCTGAGAAGAAGGAGAGGATTGGAGTAGAACATTTCAAGGCCCTTTTTATAGCTCCTAATCAGGCCTCTGTTACATAAGTCATCATAGCTTCCCAAATGTTTTTGAGGTTTGTGGATGAGGAGGATAACAGGTTTTTGTTGGAAGAAGTGTCGAAAGAGGAATTGAAGGAAGTGTTGCACAACTTTCAAAATGACAAGATCCTAGGGATAGATGGGTGGTCGATTGAATTCTTTGTGGATCTCTTTGAATTGCTTGGCTTGGAATTGTTGAAAGTGGTTGAAGATACCAGAGTTTCAAGGAGGATTCCTACTAGTTTTAACTCTAACTTCATTGCTCTTATTCCTAAAATCGACAACCCCACCGCCCCGAATGACTTTCGGCCCATCTCCCTCTGCAACTATATTTACAAGGTGGTTTCCAAGGTTATTGTTAAAAGGCTCAAGGTCATCCTTTCTTCCCATATCACAGAAGAATAGTTTGGCTTCCTGGAAGGAAGGAAAATACATGAAGCTATTGGGGTATCTCACGAAGGAATCCACAACTTGAAAACAAAGAACCTTAAAGGGGCGGTCTTGAAAATTGACCTCTCCAAAGCCTATGATAAACCAAGTTGGTTGTATATTCGTATGCTTTTGACCCACCTTGGTTTTGGTATTGGTTTTATCAGGTGGATAATGAGTTGTATAATTAATGTTTCCTTTTCAGTAATGATTATTGGGGCAGCCTCCCCTTTTTTTCATGCTAAAAGAGGGCGAAGACAGGGCTGTCCCTTGTCTCTCCTTTTGTTCTTGCTGGTAGCGGAGGGTCTGAGTAAGGAATTAAAGGAGGCCAAAATACAAGGAAATTTGAGGGGTATCCAAATTTCCCAGAACCTTTCTATTACTCATCTCCTCTTTGTGGATGATGTGCTAATCTTTTGTCCAGGCTATGTGAGGGACGCACACATTCTAAGGGATATTTTGGACCTATTCTCAAAGGCTAGTGAGATGGATATAAATTTAGGAAAGTAAACCCTTACCACTCACCTTTTGAGGGAAGAGGAGCGGTTGGAACTCAACAAAATATTCCCTTTTAATCCTACTGGATTGGATTCTGGCTTAAAATATTTGGGTTTTCACCTAAAACCAAATAATTATAAAAATATAGATTGGAAGTGGCTTCTAGAAAAGCTAGAAAAGAGGCTGAAAGTGTGGAGCCACAAGTGCCTTTCAAGAGCTGGAATATTGGTGTTGGTAAAGTCGGTCTTAGAGGCAATTCCTATTTATTGGATGTCTCTTTCTTGGATTCCAAAAGCCATTTTGGAAGCATCTCGTCGGACCTGTTTCATATTCTTGTGGAGTGGGAAGAAGGAAACCTAGGTAACCCCTTGGGTAAGTTGGAAAATGATTGTTGTGTCAAAAGGGCTAGGAGGTAAGGGTTTGAAAAATATCTTCCTCTTTTCACAGGACCTGGTACAAAAAGCTGGACAGAGACTCATAACAACAGATAGTATTTAGACCCAAGTGATAGATCAAAAATATTTATTACCTAATTCCATTGAGGATTGGATTAGGAATCCAAGGAAGACTCATATGGTAGGGTCAGTGATATAGAAGGTGGTGGTCAATTAATTCCATACTTTGGAATCAAATCTGGCTTGGAATGTTGGTAATGGCAGGAAGTTAAGAATTGGAGAGGACCCTTGGTTGGGTAGTGTTCAACAACACACATTCTTCCAGGACGGACGATAGAGGAGCTCAGGTAGAAGGGGATCTTTTTTCTCTTTCAACTAGCCAACCCGGCACCTAGAAGGCTTTGGGCCCATAATTGGAGGAGGGATTCCACTTTCGGATTGGATGAATAGGATGAGAGGGTCTTGGAGCTTTATTTAGGGGAATTAAATTGGGCACAAATCCTACCTAGAGAGAGGGATGATGAACTTGTCTAGGACATTCATCCACTGGGTCTCCACACTCCCAGATTAGGCTACATTAAGCTTAGTGCAAGTGGTCTCCAAAGGGAAGGGTTGTGGTGGTGGAAGAAACTGTGGAAACTCAATTTCCCACCAAAGGCCCGACTCTTTATGTGGTATGTGTTGGAAAACAAGGCCCCTAATTGGGACAATCTTCAGAAAAGAAGCTTTCAGGGGCCTGGTTGGTGTGTCTTGTGCAAGTCAGATTTGGAATCATGCACACATCTTTTCCTCAATTGCCCTTACATGAAATAGGTGTGGTTAGAATGCTCATGATTACTAGGCATTCCCTATCGGTGGGAAGGACTATTTGTGGACCAAGCATGGGAGACCTGGTGGGCTACAACAGCTCATAAAAGATACAAATCCATGCTTCTTTTGGTAATCTGGGGGTGTTGGTTGGCCCGTAACTCTCTTATTTTCCAACATAAAGTGTGCACTCCTGAAATAATAAGTGCAATGACTGTTGGAATTTCTACAGCCTTCCCTCAGCACATCTGGGATGCAAAACATAGAGAGGTTCTTGATTTGGAGATTGATAAGGAGAACTCGTGGCGTTTCTTTGATGGGGTGGCATAGAATGATCTATGTGCGGGAGGATATTTCTTATTTCTATCAGACTCTCACTCCTTTGAACTTACTATTGGTTTAGGGGAGGGTACAAACAACTTTGTTGAACTTATGAGCCTCAAACTTCTCTTATTTTTTGTAGCAGAGAAAGGATGCAGAAATATGAATGTCGTTGGTGACTATATGAATGTGATTAATAGGACAAGGGGCATAAATCAGTGCATGAATATTACACTTGCCAATTTATTATCTTCGATAAGGGAGGTCCTTCATGGTTTTGACTCTTTTTCCTGCCGTCATGTTTATAGGAAAAATAACCAAAAGGTGGGCCAAGCCTATAAAGAGGGGTTGCAAATGGCCCCGAGGACCTGGAAAGTGAAGGAGTTCAGGGAGGTCCTCACCCCAGAATAATACCATAGGCCCTACATAAACTAATCAACAACAAAATCTTTTTTCATCGTTTCTGCATTCAATATTTTTTGTTATTATAGGCATATGGTATTCACTTGGTGATCTTTTGGATTCTATACAGTTATCATATCAGCAAATATTTGTCTACTTAGACAACATATTTTTATGTATAATTTTGATGTAATCAACAGCAAGATGCTAGAACGTGTTCTGAAATTTTGAAAAATCAATTCACATTTATGTGAGTCTACAGAATGTAATTTTGTTCTCGACTAAGGAAAAAAAACATCATTGTTTAGAGTTTATATTAAAAATCATTTGTAAAAGCATATTTATTTAAACTTCTATTGGTTACTATAGGTGAACATCTCCCTCGTTTTTGTGTTTCCCACCCCCTTGTGGCGGGCAGACGCCAGCCAAATTTAATGTCTCAATCATGTTGGTCATTGAAATCTGTAATGACGGCTAACCCTGGACAGGGTGGTGGGGTTATCAGTATTCAATAAATAGCATGTGCCAGATGCTATCCTCCCTTAAGCCACCTCTATTATCCCAATCAATGTGTTACCTATGGAATTAGTGCTTGCATTCCAGGTGGAGCATAAATGGGCCTCCATCATGTGCTTTGTTCAGTTCAAACATGTCCCATTGTGTTATCATCGAGGCAGAGGAGAAGTTGTTTTCATTCATTCTATTTTTTGTTATGTGTAAACAAATATTCAATTTATGTAGGAAAAAAATTGTATATATACCTAGCCACCCACCGCAGACTCTTTGTAATTATTAGCCATGGAAACCCTCATTGGAATAAAATATAGAATCAGATGCAAGATCGACAGCGATGCCTTTGGCAACATATACCTAGGTAATTTACTCTCTACGCTACCCATCTTCAAGGGTTTTTTATTCTTTATCATTTTATTGTGCAACCAGTAGGCTGAAGTTGTTGTTTTCGCCTCCATATCTAAAGGCAGGAGCAGACTTCTCACATGGCGCTAATTTCACATCCAAGGGAAGCAGATTGTTGGACTCCACAAGCGAACTACTGGTCAGTTTTAGATATTGCTTATCATTTTCATGTTATTTTTATGGTAGTATTTGAGTTGATAGCATGGTAGGATTATCATAAAATGGAAAATGAGTATTTTATATATAAAAAACCAAACCCTTGTAAATTCACGCTATCGATGAGGTTATCGTAAAGTATGTTGATATTAGTCTCCAACTTTTCCCCAAATACTTGTAAGCGCCTTAAAAATTGTCATCTTGATTTGTTTCATCTCATTACCCACAAATCTCATGTTTTCCTGTCATTTATGGCAAATAGTTCTATTTTATAAGATCGGCCTCCCCAAAAAATATTGTATATGTAGAATAATGCATCTTCATTTTCTTCGTATAGACATCCATGTATATGTAAAAAGAGTAAAATGTTCTAACAAAATTTGTTCAATGTAATTTTTTTCCATTTACATCAAGGTTTTAAATAGGCAAGAGTTATTTTAAGTTTCAAGACATATTTAATATAGATACGTAAGTGTCGACATCTATTTTCATGAGTCTCAAACACAAAAACTATGCGAGAACCTTAAAATCACAAATATGATGATGAAGCTCCAACAAATTAGCAAAAAACATTGTGCCAATTGTAATAATTGGGAATTAAATGCGGTTTAAATTGCAGGAACTGATGTCAAGATAAAGGAGGAGGTGGATATTAAGATGGTATGTATGTTAAAATCCCTCATCCTTGTTTTTTTTTTTTCATATGGTGGGTATAACGAAGTGTAAGAATAAATTTATGTGAGGTGGTTATAGAAAGTGGTGCCCTACCCAGATGGATTATCTTAGAAAGGGATGTTTAATTTGAATTATCATTAATAACAGTTCCCTACATGACATGGATCCATCACATATAGTGAAAATCAGTTTCAAAATATAAAGCGAGATATTTCTTGATCACGGAGTTGTTGATATTGGGTCGAATTTAACTAGCATAAACCATGTTTGAAACTGAGTATTACTTTCATTTATATTCTAGTTATATTAAATAAGAGTTTACTTTTAAGTTAACACTGCAATTGTGTAACCTTAATTGTAAGGGTTTTACTTTCACCCCCCACCCCACATAATGCAAATGCATGATGTTTGTGAGCTGTGCTATTCAAAGTTTCGAAGGAATTAATCCCCATTGTGGCAAATTTTCCTTTTGAATTCTACACTCCCATAGGACACATGCACATATACGCTATACCTCCACAATTTTTAGTTGTTTTGTGTGAATTGATTGTTTCCATTGTAATTGTTGTCTAGTGTAAGTAACATGCATGACAATATGCTTTTGAGAGGATCAACGTTGCAAAAACCATTGGAAGCAACTAGATGAACCCTGCATTGTCAAGGCTTGTACAATTTTTTAAGGAATTATGTGTCTCATCAATCATATTACTTTTTCAGTTTCTTGTTCAGAAATTTTTGTTAGTTCAAAAAGATCATAAATATACCAATGGAAAAAATATGTGTTTGTAAATGACTGTGAAAACCCTTAATTGATGTTCCTCAATGACTTCTTCAGGGTCAAGTGAAGACAAATCACCCACAGATGATGTATGAATCTAAAGTGTATAGACTTATTTATGGAGAAAGTAAGTAGATGAACTTGCCCTCTTGACTCCTCTTTCTTTTAATTATAGTATTATGTTCAGTAATTAATAAAGAAATGTGATTTGAAATTGCAGCTGGTATCCCAACCATCATATGGTTTAGGAGAGAAGGAGATTATAATATTATAGTTTTTTATTTGTTAGGCCCAAGCTTATAAGACTTATTTTCGTTTTGTGGGAATAAACTCTCACTGAAGACTTTCTTAATGTCAGTTGACCATTTGGTATGTTTGTCTTGTGTAAATTATAGTTTCCGATGTAACAAATTCTTTTTAATGACTCCAATTCCCACTTTAGCATTTTTTTGTTCTATATTTTATGCTTGTTGTGATTTCTCTTGTAGATTTTTTATCTATTTTATCTAATATGCTTGTTGTGATTGATTTTATTTTACTTCAAAAATATATCGAATATATAAATCTTGTTTGTGATTATTTTTATGATACTGTGATTTGTTGCTAGGAGGTTAGTTCATCCAAGAAAAAATTCGATTACTGAAACTCGTTGTCTAATATTATTTCACCGACTTTCTTTAACATCACTAGCAACACTTTGATTACTAAAACTCTTTGTCTAAGATTATTTCACCATCTTTCTTTAATGCCATTAGCAGTGCTTCATTTCTTAAGATAACCAAGGACTCCTGTATATAGGAATTGTGAAAGAGTAAGAATGGAAGAATGGACAAAGAACGTAAGAGAAAATGTAATGTAATGTATATTTTATAAATGTAGATATGAATTACATAATAGGTGCCCCGGTAATTTATACCGTAATTGGGGAAGAGAGGTGACTTTTCAAGTCACCTCTTAGTTTATTTACATTAATTAACCTAGCTTAAGAATTAAATTTGGCTTTCATTACATTGCATTTCCCTTAAGGAAGCTTTGTCCTCAAAGCTTAATTGACGACAATGACTACGTGAACTATCGCAACGTCTCTAATGTGGACATCTATATTGGTTGTTACTGGCAGGTTTTATCCCTGGTTCTATTTCGATTATGTGTTCAGTTTTTCTATTTGTTAGGAGCGCCTTAGGTAACTCTTGAAACACCTTGCGATCTTTTCAAATTAGCTCTTGTGTCTCTGGTTGTTTGTCCATATCTCCTTCACTTGTTAGAATCTCAATTTCTTGACATTGAAGTATGTACGTTGGTGCATCTTTCCAACGTAGCTTTTCCATCTGATGTGTTGTAACCAATTGTGTTGGAGGTGGTTGGAACCCATATAATTTGTGTGTTTTCCCGAACGCATGGAATTCAATAAAATTTTCTTGGTGATTTACAGAGTATGTACCCAAGGTTTGTAACCATTGTATTCCTAATACTATGTCGATTCCTCCCAGTGGTACCGCAAAGAAATCTGATTCTAATTTATATTCTTGCATTTTTAACTTAACCTTGTGACATCTTCCCACATTGTCAATCTTCTTGTCATCTGCTATCATAACTATCATGTTAGGTACTGGACGAATAAATAGGTTAAATACTTTAGCAAGGTTGACATTAACAAAGTTATGGGTGCTACTAGAGTCAATGAGAACTGTGATGTTATTATTTTTTATATGACCTTTAATCCTCAATGTTTGCGGTTGGGAGATTCCGGTAATAGCGGCTAATGAGATTTGTGGGGAGTCGTCCTCAATTCCTGGGTGGTAGTCTTCTTGGCTATTTACATCTTCTCAATTGGTTCATTGACTTCTAGCTCTAATTCATAAGCATATAATTTCTTTTGTAAGCATATTTGCTTAGGATCCCATTTGTCTCCACATAACTTACATTTTCCTTCTTTTATTCTCTGAGCCTCTAAATTGGGCTTTGTTCCTTCCCTAAGTTGAGGCAGTGTATACCTTGGATTTCCTGTGTATCCTGAATGGAGGGGGTTCTTTTTGGAGTCGTCTTGGTCGACATTTGTATGAATGGATTTGCTTTCAATAATCTTGGCTTTACGTCGTGCTTCCTCCATGGTAGAGATGTTGCGTAACTCTAGTTCATCACGGATGTGTTGTTTTAGACCGTGTATGTAGGTCTTTAGTCGTTGGTCATCGGTTAACTCTAGGACTCGAGTTGAAAGTGATTCCCATTCACAGGTGTACTCATTGACACTGTTTTTTTGTTGTAACCTTGTGATTTTGACAAAGAAGTCTTTTTCATCAACGCCTTGGAATCTTTTGATGAGGTTGTTCCTGAAGCTAACACATTTGTAAGAACATATTCTTACAGTATTCTTCCACCATAAGTACCAGTTGTAAGCGTTGCCTTCTAGATGCATGGAGGTGTATTTAATTTTCTCGTCGTCATAATGGATGTTGTGGATGTCTAGGTATTCCTTGGCTTTGTTAATCCATGATATGCATTGTCGTTCGTCCCCGTCGTATTTGGGTAACTCGACTTTCACCCATATTTGGCGTCCTTGTGTATATGCGTTAGAGGATGACATGTTGAATAGAGGATTTGGCTGCTCCGGAGTTCTTGGAGAGTTTGGTTGTAGGTCATTCGAAATTTGTAATCTGTCCAAGATGGCGGTTAAAACTGCTTGATTTTTCTTTTGGTCTTCTTGTAGAGTGACGAAGCTATTTTCTATTTGTGACATAAACTGTGTCCACTTTGATGTCAAATCGTCATTGGTTTGTTTGATTTTTACATGGAGTTCCTCATAATTCTTGTTAATTTTCTCATTGATTTGATCGAACCGAGCATCCATTGATCTGGTGATTGCTGGAATCTTCCCAGTGTTGAACATGGACTTATTTTTATTTGCTGTATAATGCCATCCCGCCACGATTCTCCCTTTTTTCCTCTTTTTTCTTCTAAGTAATAATAATAATAATAATAATTATTATTATTATTATTATTATTATTATTATTATTATATAGTTCTTTTAAAGTAATTATACTAATAATGATTATTATAATATAGTTTTTTTAATTAATAACAACATTAATAAATAATAATATTAATAAATATTATTAATATTAAAAAAATTATTATTAACAAATGGGTATAACCAACCGTCACGTGGAGGTAGCGTTGAGTGATGGAGAACGAAGGTGGATGGCATAGCAAATTGGACAGGAAGCAGGAACAATGATGGGTGGTTGGCAAATTGGATGTGGGGAAACACAAATGGGATGGTGATGGAGAGACAGATGCATGGTTTGAGAGCGCGCGGAGGTGGAAGAGGGAAGGAATAAGGAGGGGAGAATGGAGGAGCAGAGGTAGGTGGGTGGAAGAGGTAGGAAGTTGGCTAGAGATGGAGGCGTGGATGGAGAGTGACGAGAGGGATGGAGGATGGAGCGGCGGGGGGAAGAGTGAAGAGAATGGAGCAGTGCGGCAATGGGGAGTCTGGCGTTGGAGAGGATGGTGGAGCTAGGCACACGTGGCTGAGGGAGGAGAAGAGAGGTGGCATCTGGTGATGAAGGGCAGCGTGAGTGAGTGCGGGAAAGGTAGAGGTGGGTGCAATGGAGGTAGGAGTGTGGAGGATGCAAGGTGGTGGGATGGTGCCGAGAGCCGAGAAGCTCTGATACCAATGAAAGAGTAAGAACGGAATAATGGACATAGAACATAAGAGAAAATGTAATGTAATGTATATTTTATAAATGTAGATCTGAATTACATAATAGGTGCCTCGGTAATTTATACCGTAATTGGGGAAGAGAGGTGACTTTTCAAGTCACCTCTTAGTTTATTTACATTAATTAACTTAGATTAATAATTAAATTTGGCTTTCATTACAAATTGGAGTATGAAATACATATTGGCATGGGTTCACAACCTACAAACTAAAACCTAATCACCAAATGTAAAAAATTTAATAGCGTTAAATATGATTCAAACAAGATTGCTTTGAAATGGTCAAACATTAGTTCTTGTTTAGACTTATCAATTAAATTAATTAATACCTATTAAATATGATTCAAATGAGATCACTTTGAAATGCTCAAATATTAGTTCTTGTTTAGACTTATTAGTTTGAGGCTAACATTTTGAAATGCTTTCATGGAATATTATGATGAGCTCAAACTACTTGACCAAAATTCATAGTTAAGGTGTCCATTAAAATAGAACATTGTTTGGTTGGAAACGTTTTATTCTGTAGGTTATGTTCCAGCTGTTAAAGAATACAGTGCAAATTCTTGAGTCAAACCCATCTATTCAGCCCTAAAATCCTATCAAAAACATAATGAGAACAAGTTATTTTAATCTGCATCATAGATTTACTCATGACACCTATGTGGGCCCATTCTCAATTTCTCTCTGGGGTACTAGCTCTTATTTCTTTATAAGGTGTATACCAAAGCTCTGTGGGACCAACTCAAATATTGGTGCCATTGTCTCTCCTGGGACCCCCCTACGCCTCTAATGAATCTTGTTCTGACCTTATTTATTTTTCATACCAACTCATATCTATCGTTATCTCATTCTAGCTGGTACCATTCAGTGTCCATGTCTAACTTGAATCCTTTGGGGTATTTCCTTAACCCATTCTGCACACGCATATTGCTATATCAAGTATAGTGAAATGAATCCATCATGCATGCACATGTATAGCAAAAAAGTACTAAGGTGTTATTTATTCATTCATTAGGTAATATTTATCTTAGCTTGGGTAGGATTTTCCTATATATCTCTCTGACCCTTATTTTATAATTCTCTTAATGTATTTTATATTTCTCTTGATGTAAAAGAATTCCATCATATCTAGGGCATACCTCACTAGACCAAATAATAGATAAGCAAGGATAATCATAATATGGGCCCTCCCTAACAAATCATAATTTTGTAATCGGGGTGCTGACAAAGACATGAGTATGTGAGTTATCTTCTCTTGACTTCTCCTCATAAGAATAATAATGGGCATTTCTCCCTCATAGAGTTAATAAGTCATGGAATAAGCTAGAAATAAGTCATGGAAGGTGTGGAATTAGTGAGATGAAATACATACCACTTCCAATAAGCACTCGGTCCATGTTGATCCTAGATTTGTTATTATTTTTGGCAAATAAATTACTCATTTAACCACATATTTTATTATCTTTTGTATATTTTATGACACGCAGATCACTATTCAACCTCAGGTATAAGTGTTTTAAGGTTTATATAAAATTATTTTATTATTATCATTTTTATGGTTTTATTAATTAAAAATAACATTATTAAAATGCATTTGATATATTAATTGGTTTGTATAATTGTTTGCAGATTTTATAATCCTGTTGGGCCAAGTTAATAAGCAAAATGCAAGTTCAGTCCGCTTTTCGCACAGCATGTCTAGCTCGGCGTCCAGCTCATCATCCATCCCATTGCGTGAAACTCATTGATGGTTTGCCAGATGTTGAAATATGTTGCTGCAGACTTCAGTCCTGAAGAATGCCAGCAAATAGACATTCCTTTCTCCCTAGATCGACACCCAGTGTATCCAGCTCACGTCCCAGCCTTCCGTTCAGCACTCCGTCCAGATTGCCCATCAGACTGCACGCTACTGAGAATTAATTTTGGGAATTTAAAACATGAAACAACTGCAAACAATCTGGTTATCCATGCGTCTGGTGATGGATCATTGTTCTAGATACTTGCCAGCCTGTGTTCTCCTCTGCTCGCCACCACATCAACCATCCACGTGCTTGATTGATGCATTCAACTCACGCCCTAGAATATTCGCCACTATGCTCTCCTCTGTTCGCCATCAGTCATCTGCTGCGCTCAGGAAGGAGCTCGTACGCCACCTCCACAGATCCACTACTACATTTTGACCAAAAATCTGACGGCCGTATTGTCGTATTTTCGACACTTCCCCGTCGCATGTACGACATTATGATTTTTTTAAGCGTCGGTGAATTATCGTCGGTTATCGGACATCTTTCCAATCCGTCGGTTAAACGACGGATCAATTTACCATCGATTAAACGTACATCGTCGGATATTCGACATCTAATTCATATTAAACCAACGAATTATAAAAACAGTCTCGTCGTTTAAGCGATGGTGCACCATAGAAAACCGTCGGTTAAGAGACAGTATTCAATTTTTTTTTATTCAAATTTCCTGCACGCCGTCGGTTATCCGACAGTTTATAGCCGTCGATTAAAAAAAATTTCCTGCACGCTGTCGGTTATCCGACGGTTTATAGCCGTTGGTTAAAAAAAAAAATCCTGCACACCGTCGGTTATCCGACGGTTTATTCAATTTTTTTTTTTTTTTAAATTATCTGCAGGCCAAGCAACTTGACGATATACGATATGGTGAGGCGTGAAAAAAAAATTATCTGCAGGCCAAGCAGCTTGATGATATACGATATGGTGAGGCGTGAGAAATATTAGTAATAACTCGTGGGCGTCCATTCTTTGAATTTAATTGCCCATTTAGATATGCCACATTCTTCAACTGTCCATTTCCATTTGCCAATTGCTGTTGATGACTTGCACGTTCCGCTTGCAAAGCTTGATAATGAAAGGATGAGCTTGCCATGTCCTTCAAATTCATTAAAGGTCTGAAAACTCGGTATAGTCACCTAGATTATTATAAGCTTCAGCATATGCAGGATTTTCCATTATAGCCTTTTCAATCATGCTTGCAGCAACATCCATTTTACCCTGTATCCATAAAACGAACTAGTTGTATGTCACCCTCAATTTATTTACTAAAGAGTGGAGCATTCTGACATTGTAAACAAGACGTTGTATAGTAAACCATGAACCAACCTGAATAGTATAAACCACACCAAGATTATTAAGATATTGTGAAAAAATAGGCTTGATCGACAAGGCCATCTGCAGAACATAAGGAGACTCTTAGGTAAAACAGGTCATCACCTCCACTTGCGGTTATAACTAAGAATGAAGTTTGAGATAAAAAAGAGCCAAAATCTAAACAGTGAATAAGCAACTCACCTGATAGCACTCTACAGCTTTGTCAACATTATCCCTGTCTTTGTATATGACTCCTAAATTATTGCATGCTTCTGCACAAGTTTGATTGAAGTGCAGAGCAAGCTCATACATCACAATTGCCTTAAGATAGACAGACAGATAGACAGATAAACAAGGGAACACCTTGAATATACTATGAAGAAAGTCATGCCACTATCTAGATGAAAGAAAAATTAATCACAATAAGCATATGTATTTATCACAATATTGGAAAAGGCCAAATAACTGCCTAAAATTAATAGAATGGTGAACCACATCCATCCACAGTGCATACAAAAACTGTATAGCTCCAAGATATTATTTGCACAATAAAAAATATAGAATAGTTAAAAAAGGCACTAGACAGACAAAACTCAATCTGCAAACCAGAATCCAAAGAATTACCAAATACAAATCAGTAAGATTGTAATCAAATTCCATGAGTAAAAGCAATTACAAATAAGCATATTTGTCACACCTGAGACTGACATAGCTAGTTATGTAAGATACTCAAACACTCAAGTTACACTTACCATGTCAAATTTTAGTAGTTCACCATATGCAACACCAAGATTGTACATAGCATCTGCATAGTGCCAATTATAAAGCAATGCCTTCTTGTAATGAGCTATACCCTGATGTATATCTCCTTCAAGCTTCAGCTGCTTTTTATTACAGTTTTCAGGCCTCTTCAGAGCTTTAACACTCAATCACAAATTCAGAGAATATTCACAACAAAATTGTAAAAGCATTTTAAAGCTACTATAGGAATCTCAGCGTATCCAAAATTATAATCCAAAATAGCTACTGTAAAAGAATTCATAATATCGCTAGGATATCCAAATATAGAAATATGGTACTGCACACTATATCCCATCAATCAGCAACCATTATTCTGAATTTTGAACAAGCTCTGTATGATGCCTCAAACAAAACTACCTGATGTGTTTGCGGAAATCCAACAGTTAAGTCATGGTAGTTGTGGGTATCAGACCAAGTGCATGAATTAAAGGAGACCACTGGCAGAAAAGTTCAATCCACACAGTAGAAGACTCTCAATCATCCCCGTGCTCATACATCGTAATGGTAGAAAGTTGAAAGTCATATAAACCAACAGTATAAACATGATCTATCGCCAAGGACAAGATATCAACTCCTTGGGTTTACTTATAGATTGAGCTAATATAGTGGTGTTGTTGCCATGCCTGCACTAATGTCTATAGTATAATTCATACAAAATGTGAAATGGTTGCATACCAAGATGGCTAATGATTGCAATATTTCTCTCTAAATATGGAGAGGATCTCCTCCAAGAAGAAGATGGCAATGTCTACAAGAAGAAGATGGCAATGTCCTCGACATGTGTGACCTAGTCAGGGCATCTCCAACAACTTCTATAATGACATTAAAATCTGTGATTTTTTTCTCCATGTTCGTAATCACTCTGTAACATCCACTCCAATTTGAGAAAAAACTTAATATGTACAAAAACCCTTGTTTTCTAGCTAAGGGCCCACAACTGTTTCATCAAGTCCTATGAAGCACAGCTGGAAGCCTTCAAGGAAACTCTGGATCATCACAAGTTTCTGTTGGTGGGTCAATTCTCCAAGCTATCTGATCTTGTTGGAAGCAGGGACAACGAAGATATTTTTGTTCAGCAGCAATCTCCTGTTCCTGTCAACATATCTAGCTCAGAGGAATAAGCAAATGACAACAAGGAAGATCATGCCATGGTTAGTGGTCACAGTACCACTTAGCTCTTTCTTTACTTAGTTTTTTATGTATTTTTTTTGTCAGTTATTACTCAGCCAATATGTCAAACTCTACAGTAGAATAGTAGTTAATAGTCCTATGTTAATAGTTTCTGGATTTTGGTCAAAATTTTTTGGACAGATTACTATAAGAGGACTGTTAAAGCCATTTTTTTGACTAATGTAACCTTAGCTGTTGATTTCTATCAGCCTTTTATAAATGAAATCTTACTCGTTGTTTAAAAAAAATAGCAACAAGGTTTAAATGCCTACTACCTATATGAGATATAACAAAGATTTATTTCAATGGATTGATAACTAGATTTAAATCTCTTTATACAGTCAGCTTCTAAACTCTATGTGTTACCAACTTCAGGCCCCAAAGAAGCACCATAATCTCAGATTTGTTGTTATACTATTGACCCATCTCTTCCATAACAAAAAGAGAACATTCCATCTGCATGCAAATATTGCCACCGGCTCCTGTGTTCCATGGTTTTCTTTTTGAGACCCCATCAAAACAAAGTCTATGGAAGGCCTCCGAAATTAAGCCAACCTCAAGTTTTATCGTTTCAGTCTCTGATCGTTTATGTCACAAGCTCTGTTAGTTTGCTTGAAACTACTCCTTCCTGTCTTATCCATACAGGTTTGTTGCATCTATCATTTCTATTGCTCAGCAGCATTCTAATGCCTTGTGGAGTACTATGGAGTATGGACAATGCCCAGCACTTATCGGATTATATAGACATTAATGATTATAATTTTAAAATTTAGACTGTTATCTTCTCTAAACCTTGGGCTGCTTGAAACATATTGATTTGACTATAATTTTTATGGATAGAGAATATTTTGAAAGGGAACATAGACAACACTCAAGATTTTGATAAAAACGTTTCCCAACCTTCACTTGCATTAGAAAGCAAATAGAAGGTTTATTGTGAACTAATTTGTGCAGAATACGTGAGTTGCAGTGTTCAGGGATGTGTTGATGTTGTCTCTATGATTTTGCAGATTAAGCTGAGGGGCTTATTGTCTTATCTTCAACAAGCACAACAAGGCTATGGGGTGTCCTACAAGGACGAATGCAATCATTGTCATCCTCTGTGCACAACCTACCCACTCAGCACCCACATGATGCTGCAGATGAGAGTCAGCAGCCAGCTGAAGCATCTGGTCTAGGACGGAGTTGGGTACAAAGCATGTTCATTAGAGATCCAGCAACCCGTAGAGTGCCTTACTACTCTCCATGCAGTGACAAGACGTGAAGTATGGGATCTCACGAGTGATCAGGAGGATGCTGGATATTTCATTAGTGGGAGTGCTGATTGCACAGTAAGTTTTGTTCATGTCTTGATTGTAATGTGAATGCCATGTTTGCTTTTTATTTGAATTTCAATTCTAGGGCTATGTATTGGGAGAGTTTGGAATGGACATCAAGTTGCATTTCGGTCCTTGTTCGAAAAACATTTTGGTGAAAAAATTGGAGGCACATGTTGATAATGAAATGAGATCTCTCATGATTTTGATTGAAATTAAAATGTTATCATTCATTGTGCAGCAATAAATTGGGCAATCGTGGGTAATTATGTTATTTTGCTTAATTTTTATTTCCATGTAATAAATGTGTAGCATGAGGCATTTAGTCGAGTTTCCCTTGAAGTTGATTCAACCAAAAGTCACAATGTGACATTGATGATCAAATGGTTACACATATTTTCCAATTTTCCAAGGAAAGTTTCATATCTAGACATTGTAAAAACTGCATTATTGGAAAATAATTGGAGTAACTACTAGTTGGTTTTCTGTGGATCCCTGTATCTACAGTTGGCACAAATGAACAATTTAAAAGAGATTGCATTTCACTATCATGGCTATTAGAGATTTTAAATTTTGTGCATAATCAAAATACAACATTGTTGCATTTCACTGTCTTTGCAACAAGAATGATTTTCATCTGACCCCAAGACCCTGAAATGTCCCACTTGGTTGTGAGCTAACATTTCTCTGATATTATGCTCACTAACTTGGTTCAGTACTTTCTACAAGTACTTTGGATGCTAATTAGATACCCACTGTTTGAAACTCAACCGAATCCCTAACTCTCGGTGCACTAATAAGTGTGTATGGTTTTCTTTTTCATGATTTATTTGGGCTCATTTAATCACAACATTTATCAGTTATCTCACATTCCATTCACATCATTGTATTAAACAAACATAACATAGAAAAATGGTGACAAAATTAATTCAAAATAATAGACGAATGATATTTATAATGAGAAGCACAAATACATGCCTGGAAAAGATTATTGGATGTTCTGAGTCCCGGAAATTTCCCATCCAATTAATTTATTGCTGTAGCAGTCACTCCACATAATACTGATAATGCCCAGAATGTATATGTTTCCCAGATTAACACCAATAATTGCAATACTGATAATGCCCAGTCACTCCACACACTATCCAGTATTCTCCTTCAAGTATTCGAACCCCTCTGACTTCATGACTTCTGCAGAAACAAATCAAGATGAAATTTTTAATAGCATCAACTAATTGATGTTTCTCAACAATATAAACTCCTATGTTTAGTTTATAATTAATTGAAATATACTGCATACCTTCCAAGTTTGTCGCAGCAAATTTAAGGCATGCAGATTTGAGTTGAGAAGCCTGGTAACGCTGGGCCAGTTCAATAATTTTAGCAACAGTGTTCACAGTTATTCCTTGTGATATTCTTGACTCACACAAGCACCTTAACTGACACAGACCATACCGATCTGCTGCTGTGAGCAAATATTCAATCATTGTCTCAGGTGTCAAAAAGCAAGGGGATGGATCAGAAATCTCTCCTAAATCTGCATGTTCCTCTAAATCTGGAAGGGTATCTCCATAAATAAAGTGTAGCATAGCCTGCATTGCATTCAAGATAACAAAGGAGACACATTCATGAGAAAGGAGACAATAATTTAAGGAAAAATATTACAAGCTCAAGGCAAATACCCAATCTTCCAAAATTAAAATAAAGAGAAAGCACAATTCCATAATCATAGGAAGAATGAAAGCTCACCTTAAACACCTCTGTCCTTGTGCCTTCGATGCTAATTTCTTTGTCATTCCACTCCCCAGAGGACTCAAAAAACATGGATTTAAATACAGGGGAACGTGCTACCAGAACAACTCTGTGGGCATGAAATTTTTCCCCTGATACATCAAATGTGACATCCACATTTTCAACATCTTCAAGCAGTTCCCCAAATTGTTGACCCAAGTTTGATTCAGGGATGTGAATATAGTGCAATCTGGGGCCTTGAATAGCAGAAACCACAACCCCAAATCTCCTAAAGCAAAGGGATGGATCAGAAATCTCTCCTAAATCTGCATGTTCCTCTAAATCTGGAAGGGTATCTCTGTAAATAAAGTGTAGCATAGCCTGTTATAGAGATCTCACAAATGAAATAAGGAACTTAACTTTTACATTTTAGTCTGATCTTTCCCGAGGTTTTTCTCATTTCATGTGACAAAGTTGAGGCTAGGCCTCTGCAAATTAGTCTTCCTATACCACATTTATTATCCTACTTTGTTATCTCTTTGGGATCCTATGGTAATGCAAGTAATTCCATAGTCAACACAATGGATACAAATCGTAAAGCACAAATAGATTTTGTACTACTGTTTCAATCTGACACTTCATAATTGAGAATACAAATCCATTCATCTCATTTTACTTCTGTCTAATCCGTCATTCCAGTCACTAAAAAGAAACCTTTTTGTAGAACTTCAATAGGTGATATCCACCCACACCTTGAATACTCAATGTAACCAACTTGAATATAATATTTCTAGTAAATGTTTTCATTATTCTGAATAATCTACATTAATATTTCCTCTTTCCATGTGTGTGTGCTGGGGTGTGTGTTGTGAATATTCTAACGTGGATAACAATTGTGAGACACAGTTGGTTTATGAGGCATTACCCACACCAAAAGTTTTGTTTATCTGGAAACTAAATTCGAGGTATAAGTCCCTGGATTGATCTGATAGCATCCTCCCGCACTCCACTACTAACATCACCAACACTCCAATAC
>LPNX010099071.1:6334-77934 GCA_001517045.1 Pseudotsuga menziesii | reverse complement strand
GTTGTAAGACTAAGGCTGCTTCCACAACCAGGTAGCTAAGTTTGGATGGCCATATTTTTAGCTGTTCCTGACACTTGGATGATATTTTAGTTAGTACCTTCTCTAAATGCTAAATGTTTATAGCTTCAGAGTTGTTGTTCAGTGAAAATCATGGAAGAACAAACCTTAGCACCTAAAGTATTTGAATTCTCTTGTACAGAACATTATCTTTTGGATCATTACTAAAAAACACCATTAGTATTTGTGCTTATGTAAATATAACAATAAGTGGGCACTCTACTAGGTTCCACTTAGTGGGGGGCATACCATTCTTGATCAAAACACACTAGCGATACTAAAGCTTGATCTCCAAATAGTTGCTAAATGCTTGTTTTGAAGCAAAATCTATATCCTATTTGAAACCTTGCACAAACTATCCTTATCCAAAACATAGATAAAGTAAAAGTGTAATTTCCATCTTCTCAGTCATTACAAGTATGCAACTTTTAGAACTGTAAGTACTCCAAAAAGGAAAATTCACAACCAAGAGCAGAAAGCTCAACTGTTCCAACTAAAGCTAGTAATTGGAAAAAACATGTTGAATTTCAGACAAAAGAATGGTCCTGAGTCTTAATTACAAAGAAAGAGACAGAGCACAAACAGATAAGAAGTCAAACGAAAAGCCAAATTTCCTAATCTGAAATTGTTTTCCTGTTGTACTATATTTTTTTGTTTCTGTTGGTCAATACAAAAATTATTCATGAAGCATTAGCCTGAAGTGATTTTAGAGACGGGCCAAGGTCCGTGATTATTCTAAGAAAACCCTGGCTATCAAACTTGCAAAATGAAAGCTGTGACATTAAACCAATATCATAGTTTTACTAGATAGTTTGCAAGCAACAAATGTCTGATGTTGGATCATATCATTCTTCCAGATAGAATGACTCTATCTAGCATAAGCTTGGCTAGAAAACAATCCAGCTAAGTTATCGATGAAGTATAAATGAGAAACAAGTTGCTAATCACATGGTATTTCAAAGTTTCAACAAGCATTCTGAAAGATACCTTGCATTTGACTAATAATTTATAACTTATGCTCAAGAGTCTAATCAAATAACCAGACAAAAATACAATTAAGTGGAAAGTACCATTCATTTAATCTAAATATCTGAAGCAACAAGGGCCATTATAACCTATGAAAATACAGAAATGTTACAGAGATAATCCAACAAAATCATTAAGGAATAATTTTCCTGAATTGACCATTTTTTTACCATTTTCTCAAAAATATACTCATACAATAATTTGGTTTTCCTGGGCATTGTTGAACATTAGGACATTCATCCCAATTTTCCAAGATTATATAGCAGGTCAAAAAAGTCTTAGAAAATTTGCCTTTAAATTTTAAATTCCATTGTACCCTTAAAATAAGTATGCTTTCTTGACATTATCCCCAGATAATAAATACATTTAATTTGAACTCTACTTACACCAGGACAACATAGTACCAAGAGTAGAGAAGTGCCACAGAAAGGTCCTATGTCTGAATATCTCATTTTATATCTGCTGCTACAGAAAAGGCAGATGTTTCACCGTATTTCAAGATAACTCAGCTGTTATGCCATCCCTTTAATCCCAATTACCTAGAATAATATAATCAAGTGGCTAAATAAAGTCCCAGCCCTGGAAACCTTTAACTTAAGCTCTGTTCCATTCCCATCTATAATAATTTAGCCGATAAGAACAAAAGAAAAAAGGAATTTGTGTTCAACCATCAGCAAAGACCAAACAAGAACTACACAAGTTTCTACATAACCTGCAAACATAAGCCTCTTCCGCAGACTACAATAAATGCATTTAATGCAGAAAATAATTTCCACAAGTTTCTGCATAACCTGAAAAACATAAGCCTCTCCCATACACTACAGTATATACATATAATGCAAAATAATTTCCATTCATCCAAGAATGCCTTTAAAGGAAAAAAATTACAAGCTCAAGGCAAATACCCAATCTTCCAAAATTAAAATAAAGAGAAAGCACAATTCCATAATCATAGGAAGAATGAAAGCTCACCTTAAACACCTCTGGCCTTGTGCCTTTGCTGCTAATTTCTTTGTCATTCCACTCCCCAGAGGACTCAAAAAACATGGATTTAAATACAGGGGAATGTGCTGCCAGAACAACTCTATGGGCATGAAATTTTTCCCTTGATACATCAAATGTGACATCCGCATTTTCAACATCTTCAAGCAGTTCCCCAAATTATCGACCCAAGTTTGATTCAGGGATGTGAATATAGTGCAATTTGGGGCCTTGAATAGCAGAAACCACAACCCCAACTCTCCTAAAGCAAGGGGATGGATAAAAAATCTCTCCTAAATCTGCATGTTCCTCTAAATCTGGAAGGGTATCTCTGTAAATAAAGTGTAGCATAGCCTGCATTGCATTCAAGAGAACAAAGGAGACACATTCATGAGAAAGGAGACAATAATTTAAGGAAAAAAATTACAAGCTCAAGGCAAATACCCAATCTTCCAAAATTAAAATAAAGAGAAAGCACAATTCCATAATCATAGGAAGAATGAAAGCTCACCTTAAACACCTCTGGCCTTGTGACTTCGATGCTAATTTCTTTGTCATTCCACTCCCTAGAGGACTCAAAAAACATGGATTTAAATACAGGGGAACGTGCTACCAAAACAACTCTGTGGGCATGAAATTTTTCCCCTGATACATCAAATGTGACATCCGTATTTTCAACATCTTCAAGTAGTTCCCCAAATTGTTGACCCAAGTTTGATTCAGGGATGTGAATATAGTGCAATCTAGGGCCTTGAATAGCAGAAACCACAACCCCAACTGTACAACATATTTTCAGAGTATCGTCCTTCACAAAATCTGATGATTCCAGCATAGCTTGCCTGAAGAAATGCTTGTAACCCCTAAAGATCCCCAAGAGGGTGAAAAGCAAAAAAAAAAAGAGTAACTGGTAACCAGACTAAGCCGAGGCCACCAGGAGTTTGAGGTATCTGACCTGCAAATCCACATACATACCTATTGACACCTCACAAGACACGGTCCTCCGGATTAGGTTTTGTGGATGACAACTCGTGTAAGTAGAGCTTTATTTGCAACTTCACGGGATACCATCACAATCTCCACACAGAGTCAACTCAAGGGATTCTCCACGCAAACTTAACACAAAGGTCACACCAACTTAGGGTTCAAGGTAACCCTCGACACTTGACCAACTCCATGTTCAAGAGAGCAATCACCAAGACACATCGGAACAAGCCCTAAGTCCGTTATCTAAGTTATCTTCTTCAGGCCAAACCAATGTGGCTCGAGATCTATGTCTCTCCTACACATTGGCTTCGTCCTTCCACGCCAATTCCATGGACATGAAAGCATTAATTTTCAAGACTGTGTAGTTATGAAAGCAACAGTAGAGCTTACTACCCGATGGGGGATATTTCCCTATCTCATCCCAACATATACGAATATCAATCTCAGCGCTTCAATATCCTTTACGTTGCAACAAGCATATCAAGGTTTCCTCCTTAAAAGGAGTAGTGTTTCAATTGAGGGAGGTTACAATGGAGATGCAAAAAACTAAGAGACTCACACAGAGATGCAAAAGTTGAGAACCTCACGCAAGTCTCCAAATAGAATTCTTTGTTTCACGCAACAGTTGAGAGGGCATTCACCACCCTCACACAAAGGAGAGAACTCGATTCACTCAACAATGAAGAGGTGAGTGAAAAATGGTTGTTGTCAACTGACTGTTTTGCAAAGAATTGAGTCCGCATTCTTTTCTTCTGTGAAGTTACCTCAACCCTAACAAAAAGGAGAGAGCTTGATTCACTCAACAATGAAGAGAGGAGTGAAAATTGGTTGTTGTCAGCGCTGTCGCTTAAGCGACGCTTAACCGACGGTTATGAGAATAGACGTCGCTTAACCGACGCTTGTGGCCACATTTACAACAAAAAAAATTATCCTTGTGATTTTTGGTAAGTTTAAAAAGAGAAATCCACGCGCCGTCGGATTTTTCCATCGGATTTTGGATCGAAATGTAGTAGTGATCGTTTACGCTGAAGAGAAGCCTATGTGCCACCTTTGAAGACTGTTCGCGCTGAAGAAGGAAGATGCCTGCGCGCTGGCCTGTGATTAGTTAAATGCCATTATAGTCGACTAAATTTAGAGAGAAGTCGACCACTAAAAGGTCGACTTACTCATCCATGTAAATCATTATATAAAGCATCCTCTGTGAGAGAGCTCAATTAGCTAGAAAATCAGTCAATTAGCAGAGTTAGGAGAAAAGTTCTTGCTGTGATTTACTCTTGAACTTTGTATTTCTGTTCCACCATATGAATAAAGAGATGTATGCATTGTTGTTGAAGATTGCGTTTAAGTAGAAGTTAAGCAGGCATCACCCCTGATTGCTGAGAGGGCCCCTCATCAACCAGGGGTTCATTTTCTTTGTTTAGCTTAGTTTATTTTTTGTTTTAGCTAGTTTAGTTTAATTTATAGTTTGCTTCCATTAGATTATAGTAAATGCTATTCTATTTGTTTTCTGTAATACATTAACTTAGTTTTATTTTGAAGTTAATTAGTTAAATGCACGCATAGCTTTCTTTCAGTTATTTGCTTTCAATCATTTTGTTCCCAGTTATTTCATTTTCAACATTACTTTCAGTCTTTGTTTTCAAGAATATAGAATAAGTTGTTTTTATGAATTTAGAATAGATTCAATTCTGTTATTTCCTTTCCTATTTTGAATTTATGCAAGTTAATTTCTAGTTAATTTATTAGTTTAATATGCAATGATTCCTTTTGTTCATGAATTAATTTAAGGTTAATTTGTTGTTAAATAGGTTTATTTACTATTTTGATGCATTAGAATTACATTTGCATGGCTTCAACTGAATATTAGTTCATTTAGGTTAGTTTTTACCATTTTAATTGTGCAGACTGTCATTCGGACAACCTGTTCAGTCTATTATTCAGCCACCCTTTCAGACCCACAATTCAGTCTGTCATTCAGCCCTTAGATCTGCTTTCAGTGTTTTTTATGTGTTTTAAGATTTTTTTTAGTTTTGTTTTGTTAATGTCCGAATTATGTTTTGACTGTAATAGTTAGATGACAGTTTTGTTTAACATTAAAGTTTAAGATTAATTGTTTTAGATTGTTTATTAAAGTTTTATCATTTTCCTTACTTCTTTTACTTTGAACGTAGTTTAAGTTTTGGTTTCTGATTTTGTTTTATTGTTGTATGGTTTTGTGTTTTATTCCTTTTGAACTGATTTATTTGTTTGCATGTGAGATTTAGTGTTTTCCTTAGTATGTTTTTAGGTTGTCTTTTTTATGTTGTGTTATTGTTGAAATAACTTGTAGGATAGAACCTAAAGATATTTCTTTTATTAAGTTTTCTACTTGCTTCTTTTTAAGTTTTCTACTTACTTCTTTTATTAAGTTTTCTAGTTTCTTATAAGTTAAGTTTTTCCTTACACCCTAGTTCCCATTTGAATAGTTCACTGTTGATTGTACTTTAGTTTAAAACTTATTTTCAATTGTTTAGTTTATTTCAGTTTAATTACTTTAATAATTGCATTTTTTAGTGTTTGACTTGGTTTTTCATTTTGAAATATCTTTCGATCTTTTGTTTGTTAAAATATTTACACGACACCCTCTACCTCCGCATATATTTTGTGTCAACTCTAAGCTTACCAACCCCGGTTGATAATTAAAGAATAGGTGGATTAATTTAGACATAATATTACACCCAACACTTTTGGCACCATTTCCGGGAAGTTGCTCTGTAAGGTAGAGTAGAATTCTTTATGAAGTTTAGTAATAGGTTGGTAGCGGGGGAATGGTAAGACGAGAGGTAAGAACCCGCGCATCTGTTATAACAGGCGCCCCCAATTCCAACAACAGTAGTAGCATAGGTTTTTTTTAGTTTAAAAGTATTTCATGAGTATAATTAGAGATCCTCAAGGTAGATTTATTAAGACTAGAAAAGTTACTTAAGTCTCTACTAACTACCGTAGGGAACGTAATTCCCCAACTACTAACTCACAAGAAAGGTATCGAAAGACGCCTATAGGAAGTATCTCTACCGTGAAACCTAAAGAAACTCCCTTAGAATATCTTACTAGAGAAGCCATAGAAGGAGAAGGAACCTTGGCAGAAGGTCCTAGAACCCCGTCCCCGAGGAAGTTCAAGAGGATCAGCTATTAGAAACCCCTATCCCTCCACTAGTTTCAAATCCAATTAACACAACTTTTTCACTAGTAGGAGATCCAAATTTTGTTGAATTTGTTGATCCTGCTCAAGTAAAAGCTCTCTTTGGAACCTTAGTAGATCCAGTTATTTCGCAAATTGAAACTTCTACAGTAGAACCTACTATCCGTCTAGGACTTAATAAAAACACGGTTGATCAGAGGAAGATCTCTCCCGAAAAAGAATGTTGGGATTCCTCATTATCACCTCGAAAGGAGCCTCCTAGGTATATTTACGTTAAGAATCTAGCTTATACGGAGAGACGGAGAGAAAACAAAGATCGTGATGAAGTTAGAAATGAATAAGGGGAAGGGGGGAATCGAACCGAGGCTACCTTTGGGTTCCCTATCTTGGATACAATGCAGGATGTAACTATGAAAAACATCCTTCCTTCCTCCTTACCTACTTTCTATGGAAAAAATAATGAGGACCCAGCCACATTCCTGTTCGAGTTCGATATCCTTTGTAGGAGTTACAATTATCTACAAGACGCTCACAAACTAAAACTCTTTCCTGCTACACTCAAGGATTTCACCTTGAGATGGTTCATGGGATTAGGAGAATCCACTATCAGGACTTGGGATGATATGAAAACCTCATTCTTACGAAAATATCAAGAATACTGCAAACCTAAGGACTCTCAACATGATATGTTCAAGATACAACAACTTGAAGATGAGAGCCTGGAGGACTATCTCGAGAGGTTCATTTATACATTACATAAGTCTAAATATAATGACCTCTGAGAAGATGCAGTACGCACACTTTTCCTTAAGGGAATCTCCGAGGACTTGTTAGAAAGTCTTAATCTCATGGCAACTGGTGATATTTACAATAAAAATTTTGCACAGATTGGTGAGATGTGTAAAAAATATTCTAGGAGTAGGGGGAAAGTTACAAAAAAAATTCGACAGCCTTTTAGTAGAAATGTAAGAGGAAATGTTCCTAGTTCAGGAGGAATTACAAGAGTAGAGATAGGAAAATTGTTGGAGAATTTTAAGATTGATATCTTAGGAGCAATGGGTTCTCAACTAGATTCTTTACAAGCCAAGAAGAGGCAGGATGAAGAACGAGCAGCAATGAGTATTTTCTGTCCAAGATGTAGAACTAAACATCCCCAAAGGGAATGTCCATTAAACAACATCTTTGTATGTCACATCTGTACATAAGAGCATCCAACAAATAACTACCCATCCTTTCCCGGGTTGCAAGCCATCTATAAGAGTGGGGATGTAGCTGAAACATCTAGGAGACCTCCTTGGCAACCTAGAGACCAACCAGCATATCCAAACTTTCCACCACAACCTCCACTCTATTATCCTCCGTATCAACCACCTCAACAATGGAACAATTCTAGCTGGCATAATTGGCCACCTCAGTATCCTCCTCCTCAATTTTCACAACAGCAATAGTTGTCACAAGGATGGAGAGGACAACCATATACTCAGCCATAATCTGTTCTTGCACCTAATTATCTTTATCCTGAGAATCAAACAAATTTCCAACAAATATCGCCTGGATTTGTACCTCCAGTTCCTTTTATCACACAACAACCTCATCACTTTCAGAATGCAAATCCTCCTCGAACAAAATTATTACCTGCACAGTTGATACCTAACCCTAACAATAAACCAACTCAAGCTCTTAACAACATTTAGTTGCAAACTCTTCCCTCATACCTTATCTCGACTGTACATGTACATGAAATTCAATTATGATCGAGAAGAGTTGTGAATAATAAACCCAAGTCATCAGTCATCATTCAGGAACCAAATGAAGAAGAAGAAGATTCAGGTGAACCCGTGAATGATGTTATTTTGGAGGATGTGAATATTCCAAAGGTTCCAGTACACACCCATCCTCCACAAGAAACTATTCAGGAGCAAAGAATTCCTCCATTTCCAGAAAGATTAATAATAGAAAAAACCTGTAGTTCATCCGGAGTATAACATTTTGAATGAATTAAAGAACATTTGTATTAAAATCCCTCTATTACAAGCTATCAAAATATACCAATCTATAGTAAGGTAATAAAAGATCCCTATATTAAACGCCCAGGAAAGAAGCAAAAGGACCCTCTTACAATTCATGTTATAGGAGAAATGTCTGAATGTATGACAGCTTAGTCCTGGATCGCAAGATATACAAATCCAGGAGCCCCAGTAGTGACTGTAATTTAAACAACACCTCCATAGAGAATACATTAATCAATTTAGGGTCCACTATTAACATGATGACCACCACAGTTTTAGAAGTTTTACAATTAGGACAATTCCTCTAACCTACTCCTTCCATCCTAGAACTAGCAGACTGGACTACGGTAAAACCTGTTGGAGTCCTGGATGACATTGTTGTATCAATAGCTTCATGGGAATACCCTGTCGACTTTATGGTCATATAATCAAATGATCCTTCTAAAGGACATCCTATTATCTTGGGAAGATCATGGTTATCTACTGCAAATTCTTTCATAGGATGTAGGGATGGAGAGATGACTATTTCCAATGGGTTGTCCACACAAAGACTTATTTTGTACCCCCCAGCAAAACCAATAACTAAAAATGCATGGTGGTTAAATTGTTCTTTTGGGGATGGAGATTTTGATGATCTCTCCCTTCCTAGTGATTTTTCTTTAGCACTTCAAGATCAAACCACTGAGAATGTATTAAACCAGCTTGTTTCTTCGACCACCTGTATAGATTTCCCTCAGTCCTTTTCTCAAGTCGATCAAATTTTTGGAGATGAGTTTCAAGAGAACATGGCTCTCTCAATGTTTACAGAAAAACCTTGTGTATTCACAATTGAAGAGCATACAGGACCATTTACCATACCTTGTGAGGTTGGCCCTGAAAAATTATTACATATAAATGTCGAATTAAGTGAAAACTAATAAGCACAGCTGCTTAAATTTCTTAAGAAACAAGCTGGAGCATTTGCATGGGAATACACCGATATGAAGGGTATACACCCCGATACCTGTATTCACCATATTTATATGGATCTAAGCATGTCACATGTAAGGAAGCCACAGAGGAGGATGAATCCTACTCTAAAGGATATAGTAAAAGAAGAATTACAAAAACTCCTCGCTATTGGTTTCATCTATCCTATTTTCGACAGTAAATGGGTATCTCCTTTAGTAATAGTTCCAAATAAAGTTACAAGGAAATGGCGTATTTGTGTTGATTTTGGAGAATTAAACAAAGCTACACTTACAGACTACTTTCATTTACCTTTTATCGATCAAGTATTAGATACTCTGTCAGATAAACAGTATTTTTCCTTTCTTGACGGGTATAGTGGTTACAACCATATTTTAATAGCACCGGAAGATCAAGACAAAACCACTTTTACATGCCCTTGGGGAACATATGCTTATCGAGTTTTTGCCATTTGGCTTATGTAATGCACTTGCCACTTTCCAGCGAGCAATCTTAGGAATCTTTTTCGATCTTATACATGACTATGTGGAGATATATATGGATGAATTTACGACCTATCATAATACTTTTCAAGAATACCTTGACAACCTTGAGAAGGTCTTGATCCGATGGCAAGAAACGAATTTATCCCTTAGTCACAAAAAATGTAAAATGTTACTGACAGAAGGTATAGTTTTGGGACACCATGTTTCTTCCCAAGGAATCAAGGTAGACCCTGTAAAGATCGAAGTAATTGTTGGCCTTCCCTCTCCCAAAAATTAGAAAGAGGTAAGAAGCTTCCTTGGTCATGCATGTTATTACTGCCGCTTTATTGAAAATTTTACTAAAATAGTTGCACCAATGTTTAAGTTACTTACAAAGGACTCAAAATTCCAGTGGACAAAATATTGTCAAAATGATTTTGAGATCTTAAAGGCCAAACTATCGGTTGCACCAATACTTAGGGGTCTTGATTGGTCCCTCCCTTTTCACATATCTATCGATGCCTCTGATACGGCCATAGGAGGAGCCAAAGAGAAGGACAAGCACCTTATGCCATCTATTTTATTAGCAAAAATCTGACCCCTATCGAATTAAATTATACTGTTACTAAAAAGGAATTTTTGGCAATAGTTTATTCTATTAATAAATTTCATCATTATATCATAGGTTATGAAGTTTTTGTGCATACCGATCACTCTGCCATTAGATTTCTAATGAATAAAACAATTACCAATGGTAGAGTGACCTGGTGGCTTCTTTTATTGCAAGAATTTAACATTACCGTCATTGACCGACTTGGTAAATAAAATCTCATAGCAGGCTTCCCTTCTCGTATTCAACATGAAGACGGTACTAAACCAGTTGATGACACTTTTCCTGATGAACATCTATTTGTTGTATCTGTTCAAACCCCTTGGTTTGAGCATATTGTCAATTATCTAGCAATTGGGAAAATACCAAACCATTTGTCTCCACATGAGAAGCGTCATATTATAGTTCAGAGTTCTAATTATTCTTGGGTTGATAACAATCTCTTCCGCACTAGTCCTGATCTTATTATTCGACGATGTGTGCAGGAGGATGAAATGACAGACATCCTCCATGCATGCCACGATGGACCATGTGGAGGTCATTTTTCTGATAAGAGGACAACATATAAAGTCTTACATTCTAGTTATTATTGGCCAAGCATTTTTAAGGATGCTGCCAAATATGTTAAAGGATGCGATAGTTGCCAAAGAATGGGTAGACCTATGTCATCTGATCAAATGATTTTACAACCCCAAGTTATGATTGAACATTTTGAGAAATGGGCTCTTGATTTTGTAGGACCAATTTCTCCCATGTCTCGTAACAAGAAATATATCTTAGTATGTACAGATTATGTCACCAAGTGGGTAGAAGCTAAAGCTTTATTTAGAGCCATAGAGAAATCAGTGGTAGAATTTATATATGAAGAAAGATTCACCAGGTTTGGTGTACCTAGAGAAATTGTCACATATCAAGGTACTCAGTTTACTTCTAAATTAATGAAAGAACTTACTATGAAATATGGTATTCGACATTGCAAATTTTCACCTTATCACCCTCGGGCTAATGGTCAGGTAGAATCAACTAATAAAGTATTAGAAGCTATTTTAACTAAGACCATTCACTTACATCATAAGGATTGGGCAGATAGACTCCCAGAGGATTTATGTGCCTATAGGATAACATGGAGAAACACTACCGGACATACCCCCTATGAGTTAGTGTATGTCAAACAAGTCCTTTTACCTATTGAATTTCAAGTTAAAACTTTTCGTATGACAGCACAATTAGGCATGAATTTGGATGAAGCACAGAAACAACGAATATTGTAGATTAATGAGTTGGATGAAATTAGACAAGATGCACTTCAAAGAACAATGTTAATACATAATCAACGAAAAACATGGCATGATAATTTATTAAGCAAAAGCAATTTAATACTGGAGATTGGGCACTACTATTCGATTCACGGTTTAAAAATTTTAAAGGGAAATTAACTACCCATTCGATGGGTCCATACGAAGTAGTTACAGCTTTTGACAATGGATCAGTAAAAATTAAAACAATTGATGGCTCAGAAATTTTCTTTGTAGTAAATGGACATAGACTTGGACTCTATCACCAACCGACATCTAAATATGATTTCATACAAAATGTTTTGCAGCAAAATGACATGGAATTAGTTGAAGGGGGAGCTATTCCTCCTCCTCTTGATCCTTGAAATATTTTGGGTTATTATCACTTGTATATATATGTAAATATGTGCTTGTTGCTTTGAACAAATAAGAGTAATTTCTAATAGGTTGTCTACACAAGACTCTTTTTCTTTTATGTCTTTATGAATAAATTGAATCATCTAACAAGTGGTTTTACAGTTTGATTACATATATATTATCTCTATGAGCAGCTAACGGAATATTACTTGGACAGTGAAAGTATGCTAAATACTCATAAGGTATTTTAATCTTTTTTGGGGTACTTTCAACATTTGCAGCTAATACGGATAAATTTTTATATCAATCCTTTGTACATCATACTTAACCAATTATGTTATGATTCATATAGTTTTTGGTATTTTGATTTAGACATGATTTATTCTTTTAAACAGTTGCTCAATAAGACCTATTTTCATTATCATATTTTTTTCACATCCTTATTTTTACCTATGGATTACTAGTTCGTCCTATACTTGCTAACAAAACTTGTCTCTTGAGTATTTTGGTGATAAATCGAAAGTAAGTTGAATTTTTATATGTGGGGAACATTACTTTATTTTATAAAGAAGAAGGACTGTTAGGTTAAAGAACAACTTTTAGTTATTCTCTTTTGACATATTTGATGAGTCTGGCCATTATGAAATTACTTATAACTTTATTTTGAAAAAATTGAATTATGTGTTTAGAAAGACTTAACATGCTCTAGTACCAATCGGCTTCCATATCTTTAATATCATTATACAAGGCAAACCCACCGGGGTACCGAATAGGCTTGCTGGCAGCGGGTCAATGCTAAGTAAAGACCTTACAACAAGAAGCTCGATAAATGCAAAGTAAACCCGTCGGGGTACTGAACAGGGTCGCTGGCAGCAGGGCTATGCTTGTATGGTACCAAGATAAACCCGATGGGGTACTGAACAGGCCTGCTGGCAGCGGGGCAATATATTGTAAATGAGATCTGGTTAATACACCACTATACACATAGTTCGTCAAATAGTGATAATATAAGAAAAAAAATTCAAAAAAGTTATGTCATGGCCAATTGTTTATAATGTCATTCGAGAATGACTCTAAGTTGACTTTGCCCCGGCCCTCTAATTCCGCATATATCTAAGATGTCATTATTTTAGAAATGGGACCCATAGCTGTAAATCTCACACACTCTGGAGTACACTTGAAATACTTGATGATCACAGGATATCTTTACAATGAGGCATGGATGGCTCAGTTTTTCCTTATGGTATTTTTTTAATTATATTATTCTCATTTACATGGTCTTTTCTAAGCATTGTTTTATTTTTCATGATTATACATTTTTGAACCATTTCCATTTACTAGTTAATTTTCCTTAAAACAAATTAACAATATGCTAGCATTCTTTCTATTTTTTTGGAACAATGATTTCTTCTCTTTGTATGGCTTGAGGACACGCCATCTTTTTTGTTTGGGGGAAGATGGATTTGATTTGAAAAATTAGATTATTTTTACTTTATGACAAATCTATTTATCTTTAACAAAAGATAAGTATCTTCAGGAATATAAACAATGGAATTTGGTTATAGCTTGAAGCATATTTTACAGCAAAATTCAATATGGTCTTACCATATGAAGAATCGAATGAAGGCAAATGAAATATCAAATAGTGATCTGAGAAAAATGGTGATATTATAGTACTTATGATTAAATTTGCTAACTAAATTTTGTTTTTGGGAAAATAGTTTTTAGTTCTATTTCACTATTAATAATTCTATACTTTTACCCAATCATGCATGAAAATGATCAATCTTTTGGTTATTCAAAATGCAATCTATGTTTTTGTGTTATATATTCAACCTGTCCAAAGTTTTACTTTGGACATGGTTGAATTAATTTTAAACCTTATAAATGATACAGTTTTGAACCTAAGAACTGTTGAAAACTCAATAAAGTTATTTTCATATAAATATGTGACATGAAAGATATGTTATTTTTAAGTTACAAGTTAACAGAGTGAAGTTTAAATTATCTTCTTCATTTTCCAAGTTGAAGGAAGTTGCTAGTTCGCCTTCTTCCTAAATTGTTTTTCTTTCTTTTTCTCAGTGGGACCTCGCATTTTTTCAGTTTGGGGGAATGTTAATCCTAGATTTGTTATCATTTTTGGTAAATAAATTACTCATTTAACCACATATTTTATTATCTTGTTTATATTTTATGACACGCAGATCACTATTCAACCTCAGGTATGAGCATTTTAAGGTTTATGTAAAATTATTTTATTATTATCATTTTTATGGTTTTATTAATTAAAAATAATATTATTAAAACACATTTGATATATTAACTGGTTTGTATAATTGTTTGCATATTTTATAATCCTTTTGGGCCAAGTTAATATGCAAAACACATTCAACATGTCCAGCTCAGCATCCAACTTGTCATCCAGCCTGTTGCGTGAAACTCACTAGTGGTTTTCCAGATGTCGAAATATGTTGTTGTAGGCTTCAGTCCTGAAGCACGGCAACAAATAGACATTCTGTTTGCCCTAGATTGATGCCCAACGTATCCAGCTCACATCCTAGCCTTCCATTTAGCACTCCATCCAGATCGCCCATTACACTGTGCGTTGCTGAGAATTAATTTCGGGCATTTAAAACGTGAAACCGCTGCAAACGATCTGGTTATCCACGTGTCTGGTGATGGAGGTGTGTTCTAGATACTTGCCAGCCTACGTTCTCCTCTGCTCACCACCACATCAACCATCCACGCACTAGATTGATGCATTTAACTCACGCCCTAGAAGATTCGCCACTACGCTCTCATTTGTTCGCCATCAGTCACCTGCTATGCTCAAGAAGGAGCTCCTGCGCCACCTCTGCAGATCGTTCACGCTGAAGAGAAGCCTGTGCGCCACCTTTGAAGATTGTTCGCGTTGAAGAAGGAAGATGCCTGTGCGCTGGCCTATGATCAGTTAAATGGAATTATAGTTGACTAAATTTAGAGAGCAGTCGACCACTAAAGGGTCGACTTGCTCATCCATGTAAATCATTATATAAAGCAGCCTCTATGAGAGAGCTCAGTTAGCTAGAAAATTAGTCAATTAGTAGAGTTAGGAGAAAAGTTCTTGCTGTGATTTACTCTTGAACTTTGTATTTCTGTTCCACCATCTGAATAAATAGCTATATGCATTGTTGTTGAAGATTGCATTTAAGTGGAAGTTAGCCAAGCATCACCCCTGATTACTGAGAGGGCCCCTCATCAACCAAAGGTTCATTTTCTTTGTTTAGCTTAGTTTATTTTCTGTTTTAGCTAGTTTAGTTTAATTTCTAGTTTGCTTCTATTAGAATATAGTAAATGTTATTCTATTTGTTTTCTGTAATACATTAACTTAGTTTTATTTCGAAGTTAATTAGTTAGATGCGCACATAGCTTGCTTTCAGTTATTTGCTTTCAATAATTTTGTTTCCAGTTATTTCATTACCAACATTACTTTCAGTCTTTGTTTTCAAGAATATAGAATAACTTGTTTTTATGAATTTAGAATGGATTCAATTATGTTATTTCCTTTCCTGTTTTGAATTTATGCAAGTTAATTTCTAGTTTATTTATTAGTTTAATATGCAATTATTTGTTTTGTTCATGAATTAATTTAAGGTTAATTTGTTGTTAAATATGTTTATTCACTGTTTTGATGCATTAGAATTACATATGTATGGCTTCAGCTGAAGATTAGTTTATTTAGGTTAGTTTTTACTATTTTAACTGTGCAGACTGTCATTCAGACAACCTGTTCAGTGTGTTATTCAGCCACCCTTTCAGACCCACAGTTCAGTCTGTCATTCATCCCTTTGTTCTGCTTTTAGTGTTTTTTTATGTGTTTTAAGATTGTTTTTAGTTTTGTTTGTTAAAGTATGAATTATGTTTTGACTGTAATAGTTAGATGTCAGTTTTGTTTAACATTAAAGTTAAAGATTTATTGTTTTAGGTTGTTTATTAAAGTTTTATCATTTTCCTTACTTCTTTTAGTTTGAACGTAGTTTAAGTTTTGTTTCTTAAGTTTTGTTTCTGATTTTGTTTTATTGTTGTATGGTTGTGTTTTATTCCTTTTGAACTGACTTATTTGTTTGCATGTGAGATTTAGTGTTTTCCTTAGTATGTTTTTAGGTTATCTTTTTTATTGTTGAAAGAACTTGTAGGATAGAACCTAAAAATATTTTTTTTATTAAGTTTTCTACTTGCTTCTTTTATTAAGTTTTCTAGTTGCTTATAAGTTAAGTTTTTCGTTGCACCCTAGTTCCCATTTGAATAGTTCATTGTTGATTGTACTTTAGTTTAAAACTTATTTTCAATTGTTTAGTTTATTTCAGTTTAATTACTTTAATAATTGCATTTTTTGGAGTTTAACTCGGTTTTTCATTTTGAAATATATTTCAATCTTTTTTTTATTAAAATATTTACACGACAACCTCTGCCTTCGCATATATTTTGTGTCAACTTTAAGCTTACCAACCTTGGTTGATAATTAAAGAATATGTGGATTAATTTATATATATTTTGTGTCAACTCTAAGCTTACCAACCTCGGTTGATAATTAAAGAAAAAGTGGATTAATATAGACATAATATTACACCCAACAGTCCACTCCCACTCTCACTCACGCTACATCCCTCTCTCAATGAATAAATAACAAAGTTAGAATAAATTAGGCATAGTTAAATGCATTATTCTTGGCTTGGTGGCCATTCCGTAAAGTAAGCATAAGTCCTTTGTTTTGAAACCCCNGTTCAAACATGTTTTTAGTAAAGTCCCAACTTTACAAGGCTTCACCTTTTTGAAAAATTTCCAAATTAACACCAACATCGCGACGAATACCATGTGAACTTCCACCTGAACGGAATCCCAAAGTCATAAAATAATCACCGGCCTATTCATCATTGGCACTCGTGACTCGACCCTTGCTTTTCTTTTGGGAATGTTTTTTATAATCTCATTTTCAAATATTAAAAAAATAATAATGAAACTACGTTGGTTATGCTGAAATTGTTGTCTTAATCTTTTATTCGAAGATCCCATAATGGTTGAATCATGTATTTTAATATAAAATGTTTTTTTCAAAGACTAAAAATTTATTAAAATAAATAAATAAATATGCTCAAACATTAATAAATAATGGTTGAATTATTTGGTCAGACATGATGAATTTTTGGTAATGTGTTGTATAGGTTTTAAACATGTGAAGAAAAGAAATACACGAGTAATAAATTTTTGGTAATGTGTTATATAGGTTTTAAACATTTGAAGAGAAGTAATATATATATATTTTAAAAAAACAAAGATTAAACAATGACACATATATTCATGTGCCTGAAAAGTATTATGTAGAATATAGGCCTTTTTCATCTAAATTTGGTGGTATCCTAAACGAAGGTTATCAATGATTGGGATGGGAAATTGATTTTTGATGGTCAACTTATCGAGGCACAAAAATCAAGATACATGTGTCAAGTGCCTTCTTTCTTTAAACAATGACCACTAGGAATAAATATGGGCTAGTGATGGGATAGATGACTCTTACCTCTAGTATCTTTTGAATGATCTTTTCAATTTCATAATTTTTTGCAAATGCGTGCTTATAATGCCATACATTTGGTGGTTGGCTATCTAGAATCAAGAGAACACCATAATCATGCTCTGCTCTATATGGTGATAAAATGTTGGTGTCTCAAAGACATGTTGATGTTTGTCCAAAGCCCTCTAAATTCTAAATGGATTTCGGGTGTGATCCTATCTACATCCTAGATGGCATGGAAGTGAGCAATAATTCCAAAGTGGTATTTCATCAATAAATCTTCCATCCGATGAAAACTAATACTTTCAGGGGAGATTCCCTGGAGCCCTTTAAGGGTGTGAGCATGAGAGTTCTAAGTAAAGCTCAAGTATAATTCCTTGAATTCCATGTAAACTGGCCCCAATGTGCATAGCCAGTCTACCTCTAAAACTCATAATAAATAAAATCCATTTAGATCTTGTCATGGTCAAGGGATATTGTATATAATGTGGTCAGAATCAACAAATATGTCCACATATAATACGAGGTACTTCCAAGGAATATTCCCACATATAATACACGGTACCTCCCTAGGAACCCCATATTATACTCCCTTACGTACATTACATAGACCCTATGAGATTCTGGCTATCCCTAGGTTTTTTCTCAACTATAGCTTTTGGTTCATTTCACCTTGCTTCCCTTCTATTCTTTAATTATAGATCCAAATGGTGTAACTATTCATCTAGAACCTCCTTCATATTCTTCTTTTCTTTGTCATCTTTGAGAACAATTCCTTCCATCTATACTATTGCATGCATATCTTTCTTGTATTTCTTTGAATTCAAAGTTAATATTTGTTCTCACATTGTGTTCAATAATCCAGTAATGAAATAATCTATCTTCATTACTTTCAGTACATCATATCTGAGTTGTTCATCCAAGGTATGGAATATGGCATCATAGCATTCTATGGTTTCTCCTTTTCAGTGTTGGGTGTCTTTGGCATATGCAAATGTCAATTAATTTTTTGACGGGTATGTATAGAAATGCATAATTTTTTATGACCTCTATCCATGTTTGAAAGGAATGATTTATTTTGCATCTCTAATACCATCCTAGTATTGGTCGTTGGAGTTTTCTTTTAAATACTTCCCATTATGTTTTCAGGTACATTTTGATTTCACTATCTACTTTCCATATTGATTTGAGGATAAAGATGTGGTATTGGCCATCCTTGGAGCTCAAATAGTAGTATCAGTGGTATATTTGACCATCCCCTAGTTGTATTGGCTCCCAGTAGATTGGATGTCGTCAGTATTTTTTACTTATGGTTGTTTGATTCGTCCTCGATCATACTATCCCAATACTTATTCAATTGAATTGTTCTGGTCTATTTTCCCCGTAGTATTTTTTGGATTGGAAGTTCTAGTTAGTTTACTTCTGTTAGTTTAGGTGTTTGTTAGACCTATCTTTGTGTTGAAATCATTTCTGGTGATATTTTCTTAGTTGACTTTGAGACTCTCATATGTTTTTTTTGTAGGCTCCCCCCATAATTGATATGAAAGTTCACATATCAAGACTTTTCATCCTAAAAAGTGTGATGTTATGATTACTCTACTTTTGGTGCAATGTCCGAAGTTAGAATACCCTCAAAATTTTGGATGCTTATTTATTCACAACATGATTTCCTTGAAATTATTGCAAAACATCATAGATAACTTATCTAGATTGATTCATAAATAGGATTAAATCGAAGTATATAAAAGATTGGGATTTAATTGATGTACTAATGAGCCCATCCTCTAACCCAAAATTTTGGGCATAATTCAGGGTTGTATGAGACCCATCATATACCCCTAAATTTTGGGCTTAGGTCGACATCACAAAGATACCATCCTACAATTCCAAAGTCTTTTTTAATGCTTGTATCCTCATCCTCCTAAGGAGGGGTCCCTTGATCTCATTTTTTCTTTCTACACTGCATCTCCACACTTCTTATGTTCCTTTTATTGGGTTGGAGGGTGAAGCAAACTCTAAGTTATCATTTTACATTCCATCCTACACCCCAAACTCTTTCTCCTTTGTCCACCCCAAGATATGATTATGCCTTTGCTCCACACTCTTCTTTCTTTCCTTCCACACTTCATTTTCATTCAAGTCAGAGGTGAAAGTGTCCTTCATATTCCCGTCCATGCATTTCCTTTGTCCCATTCTATATTCAACAACCTTCATAGTTTTCCCTTTCTAGACCACATCTACCTAATTGGGGAAAAGGTTGGAGGTATCCTCCACCCCATGATTTTATGCATTCCCTTGTCTCCTTTCCCTTTTGTGTTTCACTTTCTATTTAGGGTGGAGGGTGGAGGTAATCAACCTCCATATTTCACTCTCTTACCTAGACCTCATCTCACCTCCACCCCATTCTTCTATTCTCCCTTACCTTCTACTTACATTCAGCTCTCCTTGATTATGTGCATTTCTGGTATCATTTCATTAGTGTTGATGACAAAGGTTTTCCATAATATAATTTCAAGTGTTTTCCTCCACCCAACATCAAAGGCACTCAATATCCCAGCTTCAACATATAGGTGGTCATTGATGGCTAAGTGACAAGTGATAGCCTTTCAAGGACATGGTAAGATAAGTGGTAACCAATGAAATAGTAGGATTTTTTTACTAGGGTATTTGTGGGCACAAGGCCGATGATAGATGGATGGAAGGTGGTGACCAATGTTTGAGTTGGCACATGAGCATAGACATTTGGGCCAAAAATGTAACCAAGGACTTATATGAATATTCCATGCATTGATGGAGTCCCCACTCTATCGCACAATACAATGGGAAGGTGTTCACACATATAAATGCTAAAGGCCCCAAAGGTTGGCTCAAGCGGTGATCATGAGTCAACTATGATATCCCTCCCTCCAAAGTTGGAGAGGTCATGGGTTCAACTCTCTTGATCCCCTTTGTGTTAGTATCTATAATCAATGTCAATCGTTTACCCGATTTACCATCCATGCATCATGGGGAAGTACTGAAAGGATTTTCTATGAGGTTATTCCTCGGAAAAAATGATACTAATTATATTGTCCACCTAATCCATGTGAGACAAACATTGAAGTATGAAATCCAACAATTGAGAATGAATGAGCTAGGATCGAATGATGGTTATGGATTGGGCTTACAAAAGTTGTATCTTGAGCCACACATAGCCAAACTAAGCATACGAGGGCTTATTGGAGCATTATTGGTCTAAAGTATGTGATGACATGCCCCATTCAACAAATAAATAATTGCCAATTGTAACTTACAACTTATCACATGTATCATCCACTACTGGTAATTTTGTAATGGATGTAAACCCTTAAAGTTTGTAAATCATTTTGTATTAAAAATGTATGAATAACAGTTACATAGTCATGCATTGTTCACTCCAACAATTTATATGTAATCAAACCAAGCTTCAATGACCTATATAACCTATATATTTTCTAACATATCTAATGATAACATTGTTCAATCTTTGAGATTATTAAACTTTAATATGGTTGGACAATAAATAATTCTTTTGAATGGTTTGTTTTAAATAATATTTTAATTCTAACAAGTACATATAAAAAATGACATACACTAAGGATATTATGTCATGTCACAATTTTGAATCAATAAAATATATGTGTGTTTTTATTTTAAAAACTTCACAAATTACTCAAAAAAAAATCTTGCAAAAACGATATCTATATATATATAATTTGGATTAACAACAATAACACTATATAATAACGATGATTTCCATGATAAAACCTTTCACATGTTCTAGGAAAGTCCATAAGTTTATATGGCACATTTTCCCTTTTAATATTTGCAAAACCAACATAAATACCATGTGATTTTTCGAGTCATGTGCCTAAAAGTAATTACGTCGAAGGCGTTTTCCTTATGGAGACGTTGTTTCAAAATATTTCTTGTCTCTCTAGTCAATCGCATGTTGATACGTGTTTTTTTCCATCCACAAATTTCAATTCGACAGTTGTCTAGCGTGTTAAACAATGATTTTGGTTTTATCCTCTTGCTCGTAGTCACGGTTCAGTATCATTTTTCGGCCAAATCGCAAGGTTGATTTCACGATTCTACTGGTAGTCAAGGAAGTTACCCCCTTCATTGTATAAATTCAATCATTATCTCATTGTTTATTTTGTCTTTTGGATACGGTCCTAGAATGCAGAAAATTACCTATAATCGATTGAATTCTGACCAGGTTCACCCTAGAGAAGACTATCCACATGTAAAAAAATATCCAAGCTATTAAATTTGGTCCCAAAACTGATTCAAATCAATGAAACGATCAGATTCGACTTGTTCAAACATGTTTTTATTAAAGTCCCAACTTTACCAAGCTTCACCTTTTTGAAAAAATTCCAAATTAACACAAACATCGCTACGAATACCATTAGATTATTTTTATTTAATTTGATTTGAAAAATTAGATTATTTTTATTTTATGACAAATCTATTTATCTCTAACAAATGATAAGTATTTTCAGGAATATAACAGTGGAATTTGGTTATAGCTTGAAGCATATTTTACAACAAAATTCAATATGGTCTTACCATATGAAGAATCGAATGAAGGCAAATGAAATATCAAATAGCGATCTGAGAAAAATGGTGATATTATAGTACTTATGATTAAATTTGCTAGCTAAATTTTGTTTTTGGGAAAATAGTTTTTACTTCTATTTCACTATTAATAATTCTATCCTTTTACCCAATCATGCAAGAAAATGATCAATCTTTTGGTTATTCAAAATGCAATCTATGTTTTTTTGTTATATATTCAACCTGTCCAAAGTTTTACTTTGGACATGGTTGAATTAATTTTAAACCTTATAAATGATAAAATTTTGAACCTGAGAACTGTTGAAAACTCAATAAAGTTATTTTCATATAAATATGTGACATGAAAGATATGTTGTTTTTAAGTTACAGGTTAACAGAGTGAAGTTTAAATTACCTTCTTCATCTTCCAAGTTGAAGGCAGCTGCTAGTTCGCCTTCTTCCTAATTTGTTTTTCTTTCTTTTTGCTCAATGGAACCTCGCATTTCTCTGGTTTGGGGGAATGTTGATCCTAGATTTGTTATCATTTTTGGCAGATAAATTACTTATTTAACCACATATTTTATTATCTTTTTTATATTTTATGACACGCGGATCACTATTCAACCTCAGGTATGAGTGTTTTAAGGTTTATGTAAAATTACTTTATTATTATCATTTTTATGGTTTTATTAATTAAAAATAACATTATTAAAATGCATTTGATATATTAACTAGTTTGTATAACTGTTTGCAGATTTTATAATCCTTTTGGGCCAAGTTAATATGCAAAACGCATTCAGCATGTCCAGCCCGTTGTGTGAAACATGCTGGTGGTTTTCCAAATGTCGAAATATGTTGTTGCAGACTTCAGTCCTGAAGCACGCCAGTAGATAGACATTCTGTTCACCTTAGATCGACGCCCAACGTATCCAGCTCACATCCCAGCCTTCCGTTTAGCATGCCATCTAGATCGCTCATTAGACTGCACGCTGCTGAGAATTAATTTTGGGCATTTAAAACGTGAAACAACTGCAAATGATCTGGTTATTCATGTGTCTGGTGATGGAGTTGTGTTCTACATACTTGCCAGCCTGTGTTCTCCTCTGCTCGCCACCACATCAACCATCCATGAGATAGAATGACGCATTCAACTCACGCCCTAGAAGATTCGCCACTATGCTCTCCTTTCTCCACCATCAGTCACCTGCTGCGCTCAGGAAGGAGCTCATGTGCCAGCTCTGCAGATCGTTCACGCTGAAGAGAAGCCTATTCGCCACCTTTGAAGATTGTTCACACTGAAGAACGAAGATGCTTGCGTGCTGGCCTGTGATCAGTTAAACGCCACTATAGTTGACTAAATTTAGAGAGAAGTCAACCACTAAAGGGTCGAATTGCTCATCCCTGTAAATCATTATATAAAGCAACCTCTGTGAGAGAGCTCAGTTAGCTAGAAAATCAGTCAATTAGCAGAGTTAGGAGAAGAGTTCTTGCTGTGATTTACTCTTGAACTTTGTATTTGCGTTCCACCATCTGAATAAAGAGCTATATCCATTGCTGTTGAAGATTGTGTTTAAGTGGAAGTTAGCTAGGCATCACCCCTAATTGCTAAAAGGGCCCCTCATCAACCAGAGGTTCATTTTCTTTGTTTAGCTTAGTTTATTTTCTATTTTAGCTAGTTTAGTTTAATTTCTAGTTTGCTTCCATTAGATTATAGTAAATGTTATTCTATTTGTTTTCTATAATACGTTAACTTAGTTTTATTTTAAAGTTAATTAGTTAGATGCGCGCATAGCTTGCTTTCAGTTATTTGCTTTCAATAAATTTGTTTCCAATTATTTCATTTCCAGCATTACTTTTAGTCTTTGTTTTCAAGAATATAGAATAAGTTGTTTTTATGAATTTAGAATAGATTCAATTATGTTATTTCCTTCCCTGTTTTGAATTTATGCAAGTTAATTTATAGTTAATTTATTATTTTAATATGCAATGATTCATTTTGTTCATGAATTAGTTTAAGGTTAATTTGATGTTAAATAGGTTTATTTACTGTTTTGATGCATTAGAATTACATCTGCATGGCTTTGGCTGAAGATTAGTTCATTTAGGTTAGTTTTTACCATTTTAACTGTGCAAACTGTCATTCGGACAACCTGTTCAGTTTGTTATTCAGCCATCCTTTCAGACCCACAGTTTAGTGTGTCATTCAACCCTTAGTTCTACTTTTAGTGTTTTTTATGTGTTTTAAGATTGTTTTTAGTTTTGTTTGTTAATGTCTGAATTATGTTTTGACTGTAATAGTTAGAAGACAGTTTTGTTTAACATTAAAGTTAAAGATGAATTGGTTTAGGTTGCCTATTAAAGTTTTATCATTTTCCTTACTTCTTTTACTTTGAAAGTAGTTTAAGTTTTGTTTCTGATTTTGTTTTATCGTTGTATGGTTTTGTGTTTTATTCCTTTTGAACTAAGTTATTAGTTTGCATGTGTGATTTAGTGTTTTCCTTAGTATGTTTTTAGGTTGTCTTTTTTATGTTGTGTTATTGTTGAAAGAACTTGTAGGATAGAACCTAAAGATATTTCTTTTATTAAGTTTTCTACTTGCTTCTTTTATTAAGTTTTCTAGTTGCTTATAAGTTAAGTTTTTCCTTGCACCCTAGTTCCCATTTGAATAGTTCATTGTTGATTGTACTTTAGTTTAAAACTTATTTTCAATTGTTTAGTTTATTTCAGTTTAATTACTTTAAAAATTGCATTTTTTGGAGTTTGACTCGGTTTTTCATTTTGAAAGATCTTTCGATCTTTTGTTTGTTAAAATATTTACATGACACCCTCTACCTTCGGATATATTTTGTGTCAACTCTAAGCTTACCAAGCCTGGTTGATAATTAAAGAATAGGTGGATTAATTTAGACATAATATTACACCCAACAGTCCACTCTCACTCACGCTACATCCCTCTCTTAGTGAATAAGTAACGAAGTTGGAATAAATTAGGCATAGTTAAATGCATTATTCTTGGCTTGCTGGTCATTCCCTACCTCTCTGGAGCATCTGGTATAAGTCCTTGTTTAAGGAGTGGGTCTCTTTCTATCCAACTAGAGCTTACAACCCTAAAATCCGATCAGAAACATAAAGAGAACAACTTATTTTAATCTTCATCATAGATTTGCCCCTAGGTATCCAAATCCACCCAGATTTACCCCAAGGTATCGGGATCCATCCGTTTCTACGTCAGATGTATAAAATGTTGAAATCCATTAATCTCTAAGCCGAATTTACGTCATAAATATTGAGAAAGTTTAAAACCAAAATTCCAAATTCATTTATTTAATTACAATATTTATTTTGTCACCAACTTATATTAAAATTGTTGTACTTATATTTATTCTCATGTTTTTAAAACATATAATGGGTTAGTTATTCATTTGTTTTAATTATTCAATATTAATAGTGTATGCATATCCATTGATCTCTATGTTTCTACAATATATTAACATGTTAGTTTATGCATATCCATTGATAGAATGTCTCTGCAATATATTAACATGTTAGTATATGCATATCCATTAATCTATATGTTTCTGCAACATTTTTTTTTCTTTTTTCTGTGAATGATGTGAATTTCTCATAAACAATGGAAAATGTAGATGGATAAAATAAAATAAAATCCAGATAAATGAATGTTTAAATATTCTTCTCAATGAAGTGACCTTCTGAAAATCCTCACTACTACAAAATTGCTACTAGTTTACTGTAAAGTTAACCTGCAACAGGATGTGGCAATGTCGGGGACATTGCCACCACGTGGCTTTACTCATGTTTGTAATTTGTCTGGTTAACTTTCTATAGATTTGGTTGTTTAAATGCAAGTTCTGTTATTGGGATAAATTGATTGCATAATTTTTGTAGATTGAGAGGTTGGTTATCTTTAAATGTGCTTTATGTTATTGTGATATACTAATTTTATGAAATTTGTAGATTGAGAGGATGGAAGATATACATGCAAAGTCCTTTATGCACAGATACATGATGCCTGATAATTTTCTTATGGGGCTTGGTAAAAAAAATATGGTAATGTTCATTGTATGTTTGATCTAATTTAAGTAAAGTTTGTCAACACACTATTATTAGGTTATATGTTGTTTTCCCTAAAAAAATGCATTTAACTCATCATGTGTAACTCATTAATGTGATGCAGGTCTATGTGATTGATTTTGGTCTTGCAAAGAAGTTATGTGACCCAACAACCATGCGTCATATTCCCTTCCGGTCTTGTTTTGTGATGTTTTTTTTTTTTACAATAACATAGGTGTAGAATATATTGATACCGGTAAACAGCTACCGAAGGCTTAATACAGAGTTAAAACAACTACAAAGATGAGATAGATTCTTCATCAAAATGAGGTAGGGGATCCAAAGCCTCCCAATGGCTTGAATACAATTATTTAAATAGTACTGTGGAATGTGTTAAGCCGAGAAGCAGCAAGAAGGGGAAGAGTGCCTGCAGAGCGAATTCAGTTGCCCAGTTTGGCCATCAGCTTGGAAATTGAAGATTCCAGAGTGCTAATTCTTTTACCAAAATCTCCATGAGTGATAGCCGCGTCCTTGAAGCTTGTGCGCGTTTCATCCTTGAAATCCTCCAGTTTTTCAGTGGAGGCCGAGAGATCTTCACGGAGTTGCCTCAGATCCTTGTTCAGTAGATCCCAAGTTTGTTCACCAGCCTTGGTGACATCTTGCAGCTTCTTATCTTGATTATTTAATTTAGCTCTGAGACGACCCATGGAGGATTCCAGCGACCCGATCCTTACTTCCGTTGATGGACCTGAGCTTGATGATCCTTCTGATGCCATTATGAGGCGAGCTTTTCCTTGATTCAGATCAGAACATGATCTAGCAGCGCTGGAGGAGACGGCACGAAGCACAAAGAGCTTGGTCACATAGTCTTCTTTTCTGGGGATTAAATCCACAGAGCAAATAACAATATTGCTGGAACCATAGCAGAGGAGGTGAATCTTAAGTAACAGGCTTGGAGGAGCCCAAAGGACGAGGAATCCTGGCAGTCTGCAAATTTGCAGAGAATATCTGCCCTGCTCATGAGAATGGAAAACGTGGAGTATGCAGAACGAATGGAAACGCTGTAAAAAGATCCTGAATCCCCAACAGCTAAGGGATGTCACATCTCTGATCAACTCCATCAATACGTAAGATGCTTTTTCCCAACGCTGTCCCACGATTAGCCTCTTTATCACCCTGCACATTCAGCACATGCAGCACATGGAAATATCTAATACTTTGGAAATCTTTGCTTAGGTGAAGGATTTTCTGGAAGATTTGGCGAAGATTGATATGCGAAGGACTCTTCTTGTTTATAAGGGCATTAATCAGAAGCCGGGAGTCCCCAAAGACTGAGAGATTGCCAATTCCTTTAGCAAGTGCGATTTTTAAGCCTTGCCACAGCCCACAAAATTCAGCAACATTATTAGATTCAATTCCTAGACCCCAAGCATACTTACTGAGCATGTTCCCATTGGCCAAGATGATCGCTCCACCGGCACCAGCTAAGCCTGGGTTTCCCTTTGAGGCACCATCGAAGAAGAGACAAGGTTCATTCAAAGTTGACTTCCAGCGCATGAAATCAGCTTCATCAAGTCTTATTCCCCAATGCTCTTTCTGAGGATTATTGGGATTGTTTCAGTTCTGAAGATTGGGAGCTAACGTGCTTAACCAATGTAACTCGTCTGGCAGGAGCTGATTGGAGTTTTTTAAGGAAAGGCTGCTTTCCAAAGCTTCCCCTAGGATTGATCTTGCCTGAGCTGCGATTTTTCGGGGAATAGTTTCTTGATTCTTGAAAATTCTGTTGTTTTTCTCGAGCCAGAGTTTCCAGCAAATAGCTTTTGGGAGCCATTCCCAGGCAGTTTGCAGCAGAGTTTTTTTGGCCAGACGAAACGGAGACAGGTTCATCCAATTTGAGAAGAGATCCTGTATAGTATGAGGGAGAGTAGTGCCTTGGTTTAGATTCATGGCATTTAACCACACTTCTTTGGAGAAAGGACAGTCAAGAATGATGTGATCCGCAGTTTCTTCCTTGAGTTTGCAGAGAGGGCATCGGGAAGGGCCTTCCATGCCTCTTTTCTTAAGGTTATCTCCCGTGAGGATACTTTTGTGGGCTATTGACCAGCAGAAGATATCAATTTTCGGGATGAAGGTTTTGGACCATATAAACTTCCAGACAGTTGGATTGGCGACTGCATAAGGGATTGCTTGAATGTTCTTGTATCCTTTTGAGGTTGAGTAACTTCCAGTGTTCCCCCAACCCCTTCTATCTCTGGTTTCTTTTTTGATAGGGGATTTTCCTTGGAGTAGGGAAATCAAGGCTTCCGCTTCAGAGTTAAGTTCGGGGGGGAAGTGGCCTAGATCCCATCCAATCCATTAGTTTCCTTCCCAAGCTGAAAGATCCCATAACGAGGTGGCACCTTTATCTAGAAGCCAACGTTGGATGTTGTTGACTTCCATGCATAAACCTATTGGGGTATCACCCAATATGGAGTCTTCCCATACTTTGATTGATTTTCCATTCCCAGGTATCTAGTAAAGATTGTTTTTGAAGGGATTCAAAGCTTTAATGCATAATTTGTAAATTGGAGAGCCATTTCTGATTGGGGGCTGCATGTCCAGACACCTCTTCCTTGTTCTTGGGAAGTATTTTTTGCGGAGTACTTCCTTGCTCCAGCTTTCTTTCCCTGTGATCAATTGCCATAGAAACTTGGCTCCTAAAGCCAGGTTTTGGGTAGGTAAACTGGGTACATGGAGCCCACCTTAATCATGAGGTTTTTTAATTTTTTCCCAGCTGACCAGATGGATTTTATTTTCATTCCCTTTACCTCCTTCCCAAATGAATTTTCTGAGCAGCCCTTCAATCTTTAGGACTACTGAGCCCGAAGCAAGTAAGATAGAAGATTGGTAAATTGGCATGCTATTAAGAACAGATTTTATAAGAATAGTTTTACCTGCAAGGTTGAGCCAGTTGGCACCCCATTTTTGGATTTTTCCTTTGAGCTTGTCTACAATAGGCTCCCAGTCTGTTGTCTTGACTTTGTTTTTGCAAATGGGGATGCCTAGATAGGTGAAGTTGTCCCAGTCTCTTGTTCCTTCCATCCTTAGCGTTCTAGTGATGTCCCTTAGTTCTCTGGCTGAGCACTTCCAGCTGAAGATTTTGCTTTTTTGGAAGTTTATTTTACTTCCAGATATCTTTTTGTATAACTCCAATTCTTTTTTAAATTGTTCAGCAGAATGGATGGAAGCTCCCCCTAGCAGTAGCATGTCATCAGCAAATTGGGCATGATTTATGTCCCTGACATTGTTCACAATTCTTAGACCAGGAAGCAAATGGATTTCCTGACTCAGGTTAAGTTGATAGCTAAGCATAGAAGCCTGGATGGCATAGAGAAGAGGAGACAGCGGGCAGCCCTGCCTTAATCCTCTAGAGGCTTTGAAGAAGCTAGTGGGCCTTCCGTTTACAAGAGGGGCGATCCAAGGGTCACCTACACAGCCTTTGACCCAGCTTATAAAGTTGAGGGAGAAGCCAAATTTTTCCATTACTGCAAACATGAAATCATGCCTAACACGATCAAAGGCATTGGCTAAATCAAGTTTAATGACCATACCTTTCTCATTACGGTGAAAGCTTGAATGAATTGCTTCTTGGACAAGAATGACGTTGTCGAGGATTTTCCTGCCTTTGATGAATCCTCCTTGGTTTTCCGGGATGATCCTAGGGAGAATTATTTTAAGCCTGGTGGCTATGATCTTGGTTATAATCTTGTACCCAGTATTGCACAGCGAGATAGGCCTGGACTGATTGAAGGTAGTGGCGCCTTTTTCTTTCGGGATCAATGCCAAGAAGGATGAATTGGTGCTGCCTCCCAGTTTGTTGACCTTCTGCGAGTACCAGATCATTTTTAAGAGGTCATACTTTATTATTTCCCAACAACAGGTGAAGAATCTTATTGTGAAGCCATCCGGGCCGGGGGCGCTATCAGGTTTCACAATTGAGAGGGCGTTTTTAACCTCTTCCATGGTGATAGGAGCAGTTAGAAATTTATTTTCCTCCATTTTGATGAGATGAGGGATAAGATCAAAGGGATGGGAGGAGATGTCAATCAGATCCTCAATGGGGGCGGTGAAGAGGTCTTTAAAGGTTTCCACAGCTGCATTCTTTATGCCTTCAAAGTCTTTGATCAGACCACCTTCAAAATTTATTTCCGATACAGCTCTGTAATTCTTCCGTGCCTCAGCTTGCTTATGGAAATATTTTGTATTTTTGTCTCCACTCAAAAGCCAGAGATTACATGATTTTTGTCTCTCGTACTCTTCTTCTCTCCTGCAAGCCGAGAAGTAGTTTTTCTGAAGGGTCTCTTCCTTTTTGAGGAGATAGTCTGACGCAGGAGAGGAATCCACGCTGGTTTGATGCGATTCCAATTCAGCTTGAGCGAGTTCCCTTTTTGAAATTGGAGAATCGGATGCGCTTGGCCCAGGCTTTAAGGGCGTGTTTGAGCCTCTTTATTTTGGATTCCCAGATGAAGGAAGGCGAACCATTTAGGTGGGCATTCCAGGAATCGGCGACAGTTTGCAGAAAATCATCATTATGGATCCATAGCGAGCTGAATCGGAAGGGGATCGGACCAAGGTTTTGATCAAGAGCTAACTCAAGAAGGATGGGCTTATGGTCAGAAGTGCTATGGGGGAGGATTTTGGAAGAGGCTAAAAGGCCCATGGAGAGAAAAGAGGAATGGACAAGGAATCTATCAAGCCGGGCTGCAACATGGCCGGGTCCAATTCTTTTGTTCGTCCACATAAACTTGCCTTTGACAGGCTTGATATCAATCAAATCCCATCCAGTGATGATGTCTTCAACCCATTCCCTTGATGGGTCTCTGACCGGAGTGCCTCCCCTTTTTTCATTAGCTGCCAGGGTGACATTCAGATCTTCAGCTACTATGATATTTTCTCTTTGCTGCAAATTAAGAAAGGATTCTAGTGTATTCCAGCAATATTTTTTTTTCGCATGCAATACGGGAACATAGAGGTTGAACAGACTTACCTTTTGTCCAGACTGTTTGTGGATGATTTTTGTGAAAACCCAGTGCAACGTTCGTTCTTCAACTTCAATGTCATACGGGGAGGGGTCCCAAAAGGTGGCTATTCCTCCAGAAGCACCTCTGGAGTTGTTGCCAATACCAGTACCTTTTTTCCAGAACTTTTTCCCGACTTGGAGGATAGCAGGCTCCTCCATTTTTGTTTCCTGGACTAGCAGAATCTCTGGTTTATGAATTCGGATCAGATCTCTCATTGGATCTTCTTTTAGGGTTGAGCCTAGACCTCTGCAATTCCGGGAAATGTATCTCATTAGGGACTGTGGGAGAAGGGATTGGACTCTTTTAAGGCCTGAGTTGTTCCTTTTTTGGATCTAGTGTGCATGATCCCTTTTAGAGTTTTTTGAGACCCCTCAAGGACTGCTAGGTGTGTTGCTTCTTCTCTTTGTTTCTTTTTAGATTTCCTCCCTCTTGGATTTTTGATAGGAATAGAATGCAGACTGCTTGAAGAGGCACCTTCATCCGTTTCTTCTCCTGGATCTGATTCTAGAAGCAATAGTTCTTCATTTGTTTCTTTGTGGGAGCCTGGGGCCTTAGCCCCCATCAGATGTTGGGTTATTTCCCCAGGCTCCAGTTGATCTGCGATCTGGGGCTCCGCCTCTTTTCTACTAGGCTGCTTTGTCGATTGGGGTTCATCGCTTACATTGGTTGGTGCCTTCCCATTTTGATTTCTGGGTTCCTGTTGTTCCTTAGGGTTTGGAATAACGATTGGGGCTTATTTTGTGGATTCCTGGGGCGTCTTGTTTGAGATTGAAGGCTGGTTTTCCATATCCCATGTAGTCCTTTTTTCCTGATTTTTGGCGATTGTCTTACCTTTCTTGACTTTTTTCCATCCTTCTCCTTCTTCCGAGACCTATGATTTAGGGCAGTTTCTTTGAAAATGTCCATGTTCGTGACATTGGCGGCACTTGAATGGCAGCTGTTCGTAGTCGAGCTTTTGATAATGGTGCCAATCTCCAACTTTTAGTTTAACTGCTTCAGGAAGCCCTGCTTCAAGATCAACCTCTACACATATTCGGGCACATGAATATTGGCCCTTGTTGTCAGCTTTGTCAATGTATCTCCCAAGAGCATTCCCAATTTTTTCTAGGGTTTGAGTGTTCCAGCAGTGGACTGGAAGGTTTGAAAGCCTTACCCACACTGGAATTTCCTTCGGAACATCTACTTCCACATTGAAATCTGGAGTCCATCTGTTGAGATACAGTCCTTGAGGTCCCATGAAATATGGACCATTTCTGAAGATAAGGTCACGGTCTTCTTTGGCTATAAACTAAAAAATGAAGAACCCTCAGCCCACGGAGTAGCAGGTAACACTATTCTTGAGCTGGGGCCTCCAGTTCCATTGAATCCAGTCGTTAGTGGTTTTGGTTGAGGGCCAAAGCCCCATGAATTGGCCTACCAATCCTCGATCAGCCAGAGCTAGAGCAATCTTAATGGGGAGTTCACATGGCAGGTCAATTTTAGGAATTGAATCAAGCTTTTTGATGAATTTCGGGATGGAAGGGGGCACCGGATTGGATCCAGGAGATCGTAGTAGCAATTTGAAAGCTTCTTCAGCGGCAGAAGGGATAGAGGGAGGGGAGAGCCCTCCCCCAGGCGCAGCCATGGGGCGCCTGAGGTGAAGCAACACCAGCACGGTGGCAGCTAGGGCGAGGCTAGGGAGCGGCTCCAGCAGCGACCACCTAAAAAAAAACCCTCCTGTTGTCTTGTTTTGTGATGTTATTAGTGATTTAGTTGTTTTTTTTTCCTTGATTTGAAGAGATGTACTACATAGTTTCAAAGTGGTGGATCATGGGTAAATTTATTGGTTGGGAAATTAGGATATACTTAGGTAATACAGACCATAGTAGCATAATTCGGCTAGCGTTTCTTGTACGTCGAATATGCGGTGTAGGTGTAATACGAATACAGACTCCTGACTAATTGAAAACCAATTTTAAAAAGCCAAATATTAATTATTAAAACACTATAAAATATAAATACCATTCAATTTCATACTTGGTAATTCATTCAATTATTAATTAATTAATTCCAAATCCTTCGGAGACTCTTGTAATGGTAAATACTTATTTACTTTCTAGCTTGTTGAGATTTTATATTTGTGTTTTTAAATAGAAACATTGGTTGTAAATATTATGTCTAAAAATAAATGAATGATTTTTTTTGTTTTGATATTTATGAACCAAACTTAACATTGTGGCATACACATTCAATTATGCTCTGCNATATATATATGAGGTTGAAAAAACTTAGTTGTTCGTTTTATATGATATTTATTAAATAATGTATATAGGCTTTGCACAAATTTAGCTCTCTTTGTTCTTGAATATTTTATATAATATTCAATAATATGTGGATCAATAAAAAAATACATAATGATTATTAGAGCGATAGAGTTGGATTACCATAAAAAAAGTATAAAAGAGTATGGTGATCATGAGATTAATTGAGATATCATTTATTCATGTGATAGTTTAAAAAAGAGATATTTTAGGAAAAACATATTCTATATAAGTAGTAGTTTGTAAATATTATAATTATATATTATTTTAATTAAAAAATCAAAATAAGGTAATATTTGTAATTATAATTGTTGGGCCAGGATAGAGCATAAGGAAGAAACCGAAGCGCAAGAGAAAGAGGAAAAGCAGGCCTGCGACAGAGAAAAAACAGGTAAAGGACGGGAAGGAAGCGCAGAATGGAGAAAGTTGCGATGAGGAATCAAGTGATGAAGGAAAAACAGATCCAAAGTTGGTGGAAGATTGGAAGGTAGAAGAGTAAAGGCTAGAAAGCAACAGGTTAGGAAGACCGTAGGAGTTTGAGTCGGTGGAAGACTAAAGGATGCTTTTTGCGGCTAGTTATGGCCTATGATAAATGTAATGAAGAATGGTTTTACAGCCAGTATGGCCTGTATTAAATGTATGAAAGACGTTTTTGTAGCTACTTATGACTGTAATAACTGAGTTGTACTTAGTCGACCCTGTGCGGTCTTGTAACATCTATAAATAAGAGGAACCCATTCTATATAAGGGTTCAGTTAGTTCAGTCAATGAGTTGGTTCTATTGGTAATAGTGGAAGTATCTTGAGGAAATCAGAGAGAAGTATGATAGTAGAAGGTTTTTGATCCACGGATCTGCAGCTGTGTGTGCAGACTATTTTGTATGAGTCAATTTGCAGTTGAGTGCACAGATAGTAGAGTAGAAGAGTCGATCCAGACTGTGTGCGGATCAATAGGAGTAGTAGAAGAAAAGCATAAAAACAGAAAGAATGAGAGAAAGAAGAGTCTAAGCTAAAAATACATATCTCAAAACAGTATGAAAGTCGCAAACTACAAGGTGCCATATATTTCTCATGCCAGATGAAGAGCACCTTGGTGGTTTTTACTTGGATGGGTTTCCACGTTATTTCTTGTGTCGCATGAATGTTGAATGTTGAATGTTTAATGGTCACATGTTGAATGTTTGATTATCTTGCATTATTTATGGTTATTGCTTGAATGAATGTTGCAACACTGGTAGAAGCAGTGAATGAATGAATGACTAAAGCATCGTCGAAGCATCTTGTATTATTTCATGTTTAAAGCTCCTAAGTTGTAATATTGTCACGCCATTGTCATTTCATATTAAGGAATCATTTGCGTCACATCGTTGCACCATTTGTTAAGCTATTAAGGAAAAGGTTATGCCACATTGTTGCGCTGTTGTCAAGTAGTAAAAGACTCCATCCTTCTAACTCTGTCGAGCACCTTGGCCGCATGCCAAGGGATTGTAATCCCTCACCAACTACGAAAACAAGGTTCTAGTAGTTACACATTAAGATATCATGGGTGAGACTGTGCCTGCCTTGCGGGTGTTGTCGACTGAGCTTGCTCTGTTGGGTCGATGTCTTTGAGTGTTTTGTTGGTTTTGTGGGTCTGTTGAACCTGGGTTGCGAGAGTGATGAAAAGTAGGCCAACAATAATAAATGTGTGTTAAAATTAAAGGCATAAGGTGTATTACAAAATGGAAAAGGAAATAGATATAAACATGTTCAATGTAGTTTTGTTGAAGTTGGAATCAAATTAATTTTACAAGTTCATAAAAAAATGTTTTACTATACAAATTTTTTATCTATAATTAAAAAGTCACAAAATTAATTCTAAACATTACATTAAGACTACAACTAAACATTAGCCAATGTCGTGCACCAATTAATACACATAAAAATGTAGCCATACAATCATGGTATCAAGTCAGTCTACCATCAAATTTCAAGAAATACATTTTAAATGATATCATGACAGGTCAATCAATGTTGCTTAATTTCATTTTATAACCATTGTTAATATTCACAAGCCACAAATTAAGTGGGTGTGCTAGTTAACTTGTACCAAACTCTTTTAGAAATCGGATCTGATTATAATTAAGCCATGGACATGAGAGTCACTTCTATGAACATTTAATGTTATATTTTTGGATATATATCATTTCATTAAATGTAATATCTTGGATATATCATTTTATTTCAATAAGAAATAGTCAATCTAATTTTTTTTTTAGAAAAATCATTTTAATAAGCCAAAATTTTGAAAAACTTCGGTGAATATTGGTAAAAGAATTGGAATAAATGAAAGTCAATGATAGAGATTAATATTATATATACTCTTCATTTGTAAAATCAAATATGATTTATGAAAAGTCTTCCCTCTTTATAAAAGATGGATATTGATTGGATAAAGAATGTAGTTATCCCTGTCTTTTACCTCCTTCCCACCCAGTAAATGCTACTGAGTAAATGAGTATTGATGGTTTTTATGCTTCTCCATAATTCTTGCGTAACTCCCTTGTGATAAATATATCCTTAAGAAGCTTCATAGCTTCATATCAAAAGTGACAGTAGCTCCCCCAATTCTAGTCAAATGTATTGATTCCACTGCATTTTCCCTATTAGCCATATTTTGTACGTTTATAAGGACAATTTTTGTTTACTTTCATATTCCTTTGTTGCAAAATTCATATTATATTTCATTATTTTACATAAATACTTCGTCGAGTACAAAAAAATAACTCTTTTAACAATTATTTCCATTGCAAAAAACTATTACTCATAACTGACCCTAAATAGTTAATAGCAATGTCGAAGACTCACCACCACATGGCTCTTGTTCTCTTTAGTGCCTAAAGTGAATAGGATGATATCAATCTTGTCTCTCAATTAGTTTTGTCATCTCCTCTTTTAATAAAATATTGTTTTTAATAATTAGTTTTATAAGCTCTGATGTTTCTTTCATTTCATCTTGATCTAGTGCATGCAAGTTTTATGTTTATTAAGAACATAATATTACCATTTAAATTTTTATAATTACCTCCACTTTTCCAAATGGGTGGGAGGCCCTATTTAAAATTATCCATCTTTTATCCCATTTATATTGTTATGAGTGAGCATCTCAATGTCATTTCATTTCGTATTAAAGTACGCATAAGCCCTTTGTTTTGAAGCCCCGCCCATAGAACTAATAATGGCGGTTTTTATGTTCAAACATGTTTTTAGTAAAGTCCCAACTTTACAAGGCTTCACCTTTTTGAAAAATTTCCAAATTAACACAAACATCACGACGAATACCATGTGAACTTCCATCTGAACGGAATCCCAAAGTCATAAAATAATCACCGGCCTATTCATGATTGGCACTCGTGACTCAACCCTTGCTTTTCTTTTGGGAATGTTTTTTATAATCTCATCTTCAAATATTAAAAAATTTATTATGAAAATATGTTGTTGTTTTTATTTTTTATTCAAAGATCCAACAATGGTTGAATCATGTTTTTTTAATATGAAAAAGTTTTTTTTTAAATTTTTTATTAAAATAAATAAATAAATATGCTCAGACATTAATAAATAATGGTTGAATTATTTGCTCAGACATGATGAATTTTTGGTAATGTGTTGCATAGGTTTTAAACATGTGAAGAGAAGAAATACATGAGCAATTATGAATTTTTGGTAATGTGTTATATAGGTTTTAAACATGTGAAGAGAATAAATACATATATATTTTTTTTAAAACGAAGATTAAACAATGACACATATGTTCATGTGCCTAAAAAGTATTATGTAGAATATAGGCTTTTTTCGTCTAAATTGGTATCTTAAACGAAGGTTATGAATGATTGGGATGGGAAATTGATCTTTGATGGTCAACTTATCGAGGCACAAAAATCAAGATACATGTGTCAAATGCCTTCTTTCTTTAAACGATGACCACTAGGAATGAATATGGGCTAGTGATGGGATACATGACTCTTACCTCTAGTATCTTTTGAATGATCTTTTCAATTTCATAATTTTTTGCAAATGGGTGTTTATAATGTCATACATTTGGTGGTTGGCTATCTAGAATCAAGAGAACACCATAATCGTGCTCTTCTCTATATGGTGATAAAATGTTGGTGTCTCAAAGACATGTTGATGTTTGTCCAAAACCCTCTAAATTCTAAATGGATTTTGGGTGTGATCCTATCTACATCCTAAATGGCATGGAAGTGAGCAATAATTCCAAAGTGGTATTTCATCAATAAATCTTCCATTTGATGAAAACTAATACTTTAAGGGGAGGTTCCCTGTAGCCCTTTGAGGGTGTGAGCATGAGAGTTCTGAGTAAAGCTCAGGTATAATTCCTTGAATTCCAGGGAAACTGGCCCCTATGTGCATAGCCAGTCTACCTCTAAAACTCATAATAGATAAACTCCATTTAGATCTTGTCATGGTCAAGGGATATTGTATAAAACGTGGTAAGGATCAATGAATATCCCCACATATAATACGGGGTACCTCCAAGGAATATTCCCACATATAATATGGGGTGCCTTCCTAGGTACCCCATATTATACTCCCTTACGTACATTACATAGACCCTATGAGATTTTGGTTATCCCTAGGTTTTTTCTCAATAATAACTTTTGGTTCATTTCACTTTGCTTCCCTTATATTCTTTAATTATAGATCCAAATGTTGTAACAATTCATCTAGCTCTTCCTTTGTATTCTTCTTTGCTCTGTCATCTTTGAGAACATTTCCTTCCATCTATACTATTGCATGCATATCTTTCTTGTATTTCTTTGAATTCGTGGTTATTATTTGATCTCACATTGTGTTCAATAATCCAATAATGAAATAATCTATCTTCGTTACTTTCAGTACATCATATATGAGTTGTTCATCCAAGGTATGGAATATGGCATCATAGCGTTCTATGGTTTCTCCTTTTCATTGTTGGGTGTCTTTGACATATGCAAATGTCAATCAATTTTCTTATGGGTATGTATAGAAATGCATAATTTTTTATGACCTCTAGACATGTTTGAAAGGAATGATTTATTTTGCATCTCTGATACCATCCCAATATTGGTCCTAGGAGTTTTCTCTTAAATACTTCCCATTATGTTTTCAGGTACATTTTGATTTCACTATCTACTTTCCATATTGATTTGAGAATGAAGATGTGGTCTTGGCCATCCTTGGAGCTCAAATAGTAGTATCAGAGGTAGATTTGACCACCCCCTAGTTGTATTGGCTCCCAATAGATTGGTTGTTAGTAGTATTTTTTACTTATGGTTGTTTGATTCATCCTCGATCATACTATCCTAATACTTCTTCAATTGACTTGTTTCGGTCTATTTTCCCTATGGTATTTTTTTGGATTGGAAGTTCTAATTAGTTTGCTTCTGTTAGTTTAGGTGTTTGTTAGACCTATCTTTGTGTTGAAATCATTTGCGATGATATTTTCTTAGTTGATTTAGAGACTCTCATGTATTTTTTGTAGGCTCCCCCCCGTAATTGGTATGAAAGTTCACCTATCAAGACTTTTCATCCTAAAAAGAGTGAGGTTATGATTACTTTATTTGAATTTTATCATTCAAGATAGCATTATGATCTTAGGATCTTATCTGAGAGAATAACATGCACAAAAATAAAACACAAGAGACAAGAGACACATAGAATTTTCCTCGGGGAAACCATAAAGGATAAAACCTCGCAACTTCCTCAGAGATAGAATGAGCACCAATGGTAGCAGTAAAACCTAAAAACATATAGATGATCTCACAACTTCTCTCTCTCTCTCTCTCACTTGAGAGAGCTACTTCTCTCTCACTCATGCGCCCTAATGAGTGTGTGTGTGTGTGATAAATAGAGAGGCTCACTCTCTATTTAGATTCTTTCGTTCAGTTAATATCCACTTTAACATGTCGGCCCCACTTAACAATTACTTACTAGAGCCGACATCTCTAGGAGAGTCTAATAACCCTAGCGCCCCACAACTGTGGGGAATTTTCCCTCCGATCAACAAGGAGGGTTAACCTTGACACAAATGTGGGGACTATTGCCCCGACTTACAATGGAGGGTTAACCTCAATTACTTTACATGACTTGTTTACATTATTGAATCTCTAGATCAGAACATCGGGTCATGACATGACTCAATTACATTATAGATACTTCCCGGAATAAACATTAGGGTACAATACATAAGATATACAAGTGAATACTTTCTGAAGTTACAAATACATCAACACTCCCTCTCAACTAGGAAGGTATTCTCTCAACACAATTTATCAGCACAAGTCTTATTCTCTGTATCATCTGGATCATCATCAAGTCATCTTCGTCTTCAAGTCATCTTCATCTTCAAGTCATCTTCATTGTCAAGTCATCTTCATTTTCAAGTCATCTTCATCAAGTCTGGATCATCACTGGATCATCATCGAGTCTGGATCATCACTTGATCTAGATCGTCACTTTTGGATCATCATCAAGTCTATATCATCACTGGATCTGGATCATCACTTGATCTGGATCGTCACTGCTGGATCATCATCAAGTCTAGATCATCACTTGATCTGGATCATCACTGCTAGATCATCATCAATTCTAGATCATCACTGCTGGATCATCATCAAGTCTATATCATCACTTGATCTGGATCGTCACTGCTAGATCATCATCAAGTCTGGATCATCACTGAATCATCATCATCATTACTACTTCTACTATCTCAATCAAATGGTGCTATCTCTTCATTCTTCTCGTCACAGGAAGTTCTACAGAGCCAGCCCTTTTTCATGATGGTTGTAGGCCTACCCTTCATGAAAAAGGGCTGGCTCTGTAGAACTTCCTGTGATGAGAATGGCCCACCCATCTCTTACATCTGACCTCATCTTGTCAGAAAGGCACGCCCAACACTCACATCTGACCTCATCTTGTCTGAAAGGCCTAGCACTCACATCTGACCATGTGTAAACACATCACGCCAGAATGGCTCAGCACTTATATCCGACCATGTGTGAACACACCGCATCGGAAGGGCTCTACACTTACATCCGACCATGTTCGAAAACACCGCATTGGAAGGGCTCTGCACTTACATCCAACCATGTTCGAACACACTGCATCAGAAGGGCTCTGCACTTACATCTGATCATGTGAGAACACACCGCATCGGAAGGGCACTTCACTTACATCCAACCATGTTCGAAAACACCACATCGGAAGGGCTCTCAGTCCCAAACTGAGAATTCCTGGTAACTGACCAGGTGCCTCCATTCTCCTAGAGAATGGCATCAACCCTTATATCTGATCAAGTGGGAACACATCCCTCAATCACATCAGAATGGCCCTCAGTCCCAGACTGAGTATTCCTGGTAACTGACTAGGTGCCTCCATCCTCCCAAAGAATGGAAAATCAACACCAAGCTGAGTATTCCTGTTAACTGACCAGGTGCCTCCATTCCAAGAATGGCATTCAGCATTTATATCTGATCATGTAGGAACCAATCCTACAGTCACATCAAAATGGCTCAGCACTCACATCTTACATGGAAGGAACCAATCCTTTCACCATGACAGAATGGCTCAGCCCTTACATTTGACCATGGAAGGAACCTAATCCTCTCACCATGTTAAAATGGCTCTAGGTCTCATCATTTCCCCTTGGATGGAACCTCGATCTAGAGAACACCAAGCTTCTCCCTGAAGTATTCAAACTTCACTCTGGCCAATGGCTTCATCAACACATCAGCTATCTGTTCGTCCATTGCAACATACTGGAGCTTCACTTCTCCTCTCTGCACCATATCCTTGATATAGTGATATTTGATATCATACTAAAGTAGCACCTCGAAGTGCTCTTCCTATCAATGGCACTGCCTTCCCAATACGAATCCACATAATATTTTGATTCACCTCATACTTGAGCCCATAATCAATTGTACCCTTCAGGTACCTCACTGCATGCTTTGCAACCATCAGGTGGACATGTCTCAATGTGTTCACAGCAAAGCAAATATATGGTCTCGTATTTGTCAGGTAAATCATTTGACAATACATCATGGCATCAACCGACTATGATGAAGCAACACTCAATAGCTTCAGGTTCGATGCCATAAGTGTGGTCATGGCCTTGCAGTCCATCATCCTGAACCTCTTCAGGATCTCTACTACATACTTCCCTTGTCCACACCTCCGTGCCTAGAACGTAGTGCATCATCCCCAAGTCCCTTATCTCGAACTCGACAGCAAGTCTTCTTCTTACAAATTTAATGAGTTTTTATTTTCTGTCAGGAACAAGTCATCGACATATAACGTGAGCATCACTGGTCTTCCGCCTTCAACCTTGAAGCAAAGGTTGGAATCCTCTTTACTCTCAGTAAATCCTAGAGTCATCAGTAATCTGTCCATCCTGTCGTACCATGTCGAACCTCAGGATCTTCTGCAGTCATTCCCTCTGAAGCGGAGCATCATTCTCCCTCTGTCTTTCGTACTCTATGCACTGAAACATTCTGTATTGGAGTGACAAGTAGCTTCCTTTGCTACTAATATTCTATGTATCCATCTAGGATCATTGGATACCAAGATCCTCTATCTTGAAATTTTTCAAAAGTTCTTCTCGCACCCATCTGTGAGCTTGTCATCCTCTATAGATTTTCATCTTCAACCTTGTAGCAAAGGTTTAGGTATTCATCAAGCGCATCATGTATGTGTTATCCCATGGGTGTCTTTTGAGCTCGTACAAGACCTTCTTCCATTTGCACACATGATTCTACATGTCATGTGTATTTCTAGTGGCTGCAAATGTCTCTTCGTAGTCTATGCCTCATGCTACGAATCTTGCCTTGTATCCCATGATGTTTCCATCTACTGCATGATGGAACTACGAACTTCCCTTCATGTATTGATACTGCATCCTAGACATCATTCTTCTTGAACTTGGTCTTCCCTTTATTCTTAGTTACTTCTTCATGGCTAGAAGGTTCTGCATCAATGATGTCACTGCATTCGTCATATTATTCTTCATCTTGAACTGTCATTACTTGTTCTTCGGAACAAGTCTTATCCTTCTTTGCTTGTAGGATATTTTACGCGATCTTTCCTACAAGTCAAATGCATTAGTTGTATGGTTAGAAACATTTCATAAGGTATATTCATAATGAAAAATTACTTTTCATCAAGATATATGATTATGCAACTATTTTATCCAATACAACATTCATCCATATCTCACGGAAACTTTCTAGATGCCTTCCATCTCTACCAGGACAACATTGAGATTGTGCACTAATCCAATATGTCAGCAAAGAGGTTTCATTCTAGATAAGTAGCAATGGAGAGTTGTATAGCACCATGAGCTACTTACCCATTACATGCATATTAGTAGTATACTGTCATTAATGCAAACATTATATCATGCATAATACATCAACTGAATATAAACAAATGCATAATCAAAACAACATCATGAAATGACAATGAATACTTATCTTTATTTGTTTCGTAGGTAGACTCCTTGAGCCTTCAGCTTCATCATCTTCTTCATTCATAATTTCTTATCCAAATGCTAATATGGATAAGAGTTTCTTCAAGAGTTGAGTCCTTCGTATTCCTCATCACTTGAGGGATCTTCTTTGGATGGTGAGAGCTTGATCTTCAGTTGCTCCCATCTTCTGAGTCTCTTATTATGAGTCGAGCTTCTTCTTCTTGTGTGTGCTCTTCCCAGAGTCTGCTGAAAGTAATCAATTACTTCTGGCACACATTCCTTGCATGAATGAATCCCATGATCATGGGAGGCCATTCAAGGCAGCTATCACTACTTCTGCATTCTCCACTTCTTCTTATAATGTTACAAGTTGTTCTTTGATTTGAGAGGCCCTCGTAAAGTATGACTGTATGGTCTCTACATTTTGGATCTTCACATCCTTCAACTATTTTCTCAAAGTCATATTCTGATTTATGTTATTCCCTTCAAATAGTTTGGTCAAGTAATCAAACATATATTTTGGTGTCTTTCGGGAAGACACTTGTGGTACAAGTTGATCCGTGATTGAATCAACAATGATCTTCTTGGCCTTGACCAAGTTCTTCTTGTGTAAGGCTTTTAGCCTCATCTCCCTCTGGAACTGGAACCTCTCTACTTATGTAGGTGTCCAATTCATTTTCTTCAGAGAGATCATATACTTCCATGCTTGGAATTTGTCAACTTCACCAAGCTTATCATCAAGCTGATGTGATCGATCACTTTGAAATGAGAACCTCAAATGAAAATAGCAAAAGATTAGATCTTACCGATTTGAGGTGTCCGTCCTGGTTCTGGAGCTGGCTGATCTAGGGTTTGTCAGAGAAACCCTAATTTTACAAACTTGGAATATTTTAGATATGATTGGATATAAAGATATATCTCTTCAAGGTGAGCTGTCCAATGTACTCATTTTCTGAAAACAGTGGAGGGAAGCTCCCGAAACAGGAAGCCCTAGTTTTCCAATTTCTTCTACATAAATTCCTGATACTGTTTCTACATTGTCTCTGAAATTACTACTCCTATGTGTCTGAAACTTTGCATTGAGGTATCCTCTCCTGTCCCTATTTCAACACCATAGGTTTCATCAGAATTGGTTTCACCAATTGAGACTTATGAGCATTTTCCCAAGGTGACCTGTTTTAGGACTGTTCAACATAGCGAAGTTGTACGAATTGCCACGTGTCACTGTTTCTTCTTGTGGGCCTGAAACTTGGACCACAGAAATTGCAGTTGGTTCCCTTTCTAGAAAATCTTCATAAATTTCATTTGGACCTTTGTAGCCCAAGATATAGCAATTCTCCCCAAGTGTTACGTTTAGGGATGAATCCTGGAAGAGGTTGGAACCCTAACTTGGAGGAATCATATCTCCTAGAATATAGCGAATATGAGGCTGAATTTTGGACAAAATGTAAATCAGTATTTTATCTTTGGCATGTGAACGTTTTAGCTCCTGATCCTTCTCCAATCCCAAGCTATAGCAATGTACCAAAACTTATCAGTTTTAGTATTTTAGGGTTTTTCCAACTCGGGGTCAAACCAGGGTTTGACTTTCCCAGAGTTTCACCCAACCAAAAATATCGACCCAGGTCACTAAAATTTATTTTTTATGAGGAGATAAATCCTATGCCGGGATCACTCAAAAATTTCTCTTCTGTAAGAAGCCCTAATTTCCCGCACCAAAAACTGAAAATGTCTAGAATCGAATTCTACTTCGACATAAAGATGCGCCCTTCAATTGAGAGTCATCCTGGCATACTTTTGCTGATGGATTGTGGAGAGAGACCCAAAAATTAAGAAGCCCTATCTTCTGCAACTGCACAATGTCTTCTTCTCAGGTTAGCTCTGATACCATGTTATAATTTTATCATTCAAGCTAGCATTATGATCTTAGGATCTTATCTGAGAGAATAACATGCACAGCAATAAAACACAAGAGACAAGAGCCACAAAGAATTTTCCTCGGGGGAAACATAAAAGAGAAAACCCCACAAATTCCTCAGAGATAGAATGAGCACCAATGGCAGCAGTAAAACCTAAAAACATAAAGATGATCTCCACAGCTTCTATCTCTCTCTCTCACTTGAGAGAGCTACTTCTCTCTCACTCATGAGCCCTAATGAGTGAGTGTGTGTGTGATAAATAGAGAGGCTCCCCCTCTATTTAGATTCTTTCATTCACTTAATGTCCACTTTAACATGTCAGCCCCACTTAACAATTACTTACTAGAGTTGACATCTCTAGGAGAGTCTAATAACCCTAGTGCCCCAAAACTGTGGGGACTTTGCCCTCCGATCAACAAGGAGGGTTAACCTTGACACAAATGTGGGGACTATTGCTCTGACTTACAATGGAGGGTTAACCTCAATGACTTTACATAGCTTGTTTACATTATTGAATCTCCCGATCGGAACATTGGGTCATGACATGACTCAATTACATTATAGATACTTCCCGGAATAAACATCAGGGTACAATACATAAGATATACAAGTGAATACATTCCAAAGTTACAAATACATCAACATACTCTACTTTTGGTGCAATGTCTGGAGTTAGAATGCCCTCAAAATTTTGTATGCTTATTTATTCACAACGCAATTTCCTTAAAATTCTTGCAAAACATCATAGATAACTTATCTAGAGTGATTCATAAACAGGATTAAATCGAAGTATATAAAATATTGGGATTAAATTGATGTAATAATGAGCACATCCTCTAACCCAAAATTTTGGGCTTAGGTCAACACCACAAAGATACCATCCTACAATTCCAAAGTCTTTTGTAATGCTTGTATCCTCATCCTCCTAAGGAAGGGTCCCTTAATCTCATTTTTTATTTCTACATCGCATCTCTGCACTTCTTATGTTCCTTTTATTGGGTTGGAGGGTGGAGGGTGAATGAATCCCTAACTTATCATTTTACATTCCATCCTACACCCTAAACTATTTCTCCTTTGTCCACCCCAAGATATGATTATGCCCCTACTCCACACTCTTCTTTCTTACCTTCCACATTTCATTTTCCTTCAAGTCAGAGGGTGAAGGTGTCCTTCATATTCTTGTCCATGCATTTCCTTTGTCCCATGCTATATTCAACTCCTTTCATATTTTTCCCTTGCTATACCACATCTACCTAATTGGGGAAAAGGGTGAAGGTCTCCCCCACTTCCCCTTCAATGCACTCTCCTCCACCCCATGATTTTATGCATTCCCTTGTTTCCTTTCCCTTTTGTGTTTCACTTTCCATTTAGGGTGGAGGGTGGAGGTAATAAACCTCCATATTACAATCTCTTACCTAGACATCATCTTACCTCCACCCCATGGTTCTATTCTCACTTACCTTCTACTTACATTCAACTCTCCTTAATTCTGTGCATTTTTGGTATTCCTTTCATTAGTGTTGAGGACAAAGGTATTCCATAATCTAATTTCAAGTGTTTTCCTCCACCCCACATTAAAGGCACTCAATAGCCCAGCTTCAACATATAGGTGGTCATTGATGGCTAACTGACAAGTGATAACCTTTCAAGGACATGGTAAGATAAGTGGTAACCAATAAAAGGGTGGGATTTTTTTACTAGGGTATTTGTGGGCTTACAAAAGTTGTATCTTGAACCACACATGGACAAATCAAGCATATGAGGGCTTATTGGAGCATTATTGGTTTGAGGTATGTGATGACATGGCCCATTCAACAAATAAATAATTTCCAATTATGGCCTACAACTTATCACATGTATCATCCATTATTGGTAATTTTGTAATGGATGTAGACCCTTCAAGTTTGTAAATCATTTTGTATTAAAAATGTTTGAGTAGCAATTACATAGTCATGCATTGTTCACTCTACCCAGTTATATGTAATCAAACCAAGATTCAATGACCTATATGTTTTCTGACATATCTCATGATACACTGTTCAACTTTTAAGATTACTAAACTTTAATATTGTTGGACAATAAATATTTTTTTTTGAATGGTCTATTTTAAATAATATTTTAATTCTAACAATTATATATAAAAAAATGGCATACACTAAGGATATTTATGTCATATCATAAGAGATGCTCCTGCCTTCTTGGATCCCTCTCTCTTAAACTCCTTTTTGATTTTTTTTGATAAAGACCCTATATCCCCCTCCACACTCCCCCTGGACTCCATTCATTTTAAAAATGTAACAATCCGTAAGGCTAAGAAGCCTTCTTCAGAGGTGACTAGGAATTTGGGATATTACACTCCTCTCTTTACTAGATTAAAGAATGATGCAAGGCAGTCTCCTTTTGAATCTCCCTCTTCATCACGGGTACTTAGAGAAAGCATTCCTAGCGAGTCTGGTTATCCATGAATATCTCATCCATGAATATTCGGGGTTTTGGAGGGATTTCCAAACAAAAATCCCTTAGCTGTCTCTTATTTGATTTAAATCCTGATATGATTCTCTCACAAGAAACTATCTGCAATTATACTCAATCTCTTCTCCTTTTCTTGAGATTCAAGCCTGGGTGGGAGTTCTGTGTTGTAGATGCTTCTGGACTCTCTGGAGGACTCCTTGCGGGTTGGAACTATCTCCTGGTTTGATGCAAAGCCTTCTCTTCCTTTGCTGGTATTATACTCAAAGCTAGCATAAAAGGGATTTTTGAGATCTTATCTATATTTAATTGCTATGGGCCTTATCCACAAACAACTGTTTTTTGGGATAAAATTTTGGCTAGTGGTTTACTTTCTTTACCAAATATACACTTGGCTGGTGAGCCTAATTTTACCGTCTCTTCATCTGAAGTCTGGGGTTCAAAATATAGGACTAATCCCTTGGCTTCCTATTTCTCACAACTGATCACTAGCAAAAATCTAGTTGATCTCTCCATGAACAATCCCGGACCTACTTGGAGGAATGGTCGTGTTGGTGATGCAGGCATTAGAAAAAGACTTGATCGCTTCTTATTATCTGCCCATATTCTCCCTAGCCTTGCTTACTATAGGTCCTAGGAAACTCCTTCAGATGTATCGGACCACTATCCTATTTGCCTGGAATGGGATCAAAGACTCGCTTCTAAGTGTTACCCCTTTAAATTTAATAGGGCCTGGATCCAAGAAGAAGATTCCCCCCCCCCTTGTTGTGTCTTCCTGGAAGGCTCCATTAGCTATTGGACCTACAAACCATCTGGCTTCACTCACTCAAAAGATGGGTAGACTTAAAGGCACTGTTAAAGGTTGGGAAAGGAAGAAATTATGTGAAAGGAAACAATTGATTTTGGATATAAATGATGAGATTTCTAACATTCTTCTGATGGAATCTGGTTTACTGACAGCAGACAATGCTAACATGCTGAAATATCTTCAAGAAAAAAAAGGTAAATACTTGGCTCATGAGGTTACTACTCAGAGAATTAAGAGTAGAGTACTTTGGATGAAAGAAGGAGATGCCAATACTAAGTTTTTTCATTCTTATACGTCGACGAGAAGAAATTCCAAAGATATCTAGTCCCTTAAGGATAAAAATGGGTTTCAGATGATGATTCCCTTAAGAAACTGGGTAGTCAACATTTCAGTGAGTTATTTAAGGATGATAAGGCATCAAATATTGCTGATCAACTGAAGGTGATTAGGCTCTTCTCGACATTGACACAAGATAAGGATGTGGACAGTTTTCTTGAACCTATTACTCTTCAGGAGGTTGAGGTGGTTCTAAAGGGCTTCAAGAAATATAAAATCCCCGATCCTGATGGATGGCCAGTTGAGTTCTTCCTGGCCTTTTTTGACCTGATAAGGAGCTAGCATCTGCAGCAGAACAAGCTAGAATTGAGGGGTTTGTTCCTGGCTCAGTAAACTGTACTTTTCTGACTCTGATACCTAAGTGTGAAAGCTTGCCACCTTTGCTGATTTTTGCCCCATCTCATTATGTAACCTTGTTTACAAGGTCATCTCTAAAATTGCAGCGCTCCTTCTGAAACCCATACTAAATAGGGCCATTTCTGCTCAAAAAATTGGTTTTTTAAAGGACCGTCAGATCACTGAACCAGTTGGCATTACCCAGGAATTATTACACTCTATCAAAACAAAGAACTCAAATGTCTTGGTACTGAATATGGATTTAGTCAAAGCATTTGATAAGGTTAATTAAAATTTTCTAAGACTCTTGCTTCTGTAGATAGGAATTTCTCTGATTGGTGTGAACTGGATTATGGGATGTGTCACTAATTCATGTTTTGCAGTCTTAGTCAATGGGACTCCTTCTGATTGTTTCCCATCCTCAAGGGGAATCCGTCAAGGTTTTCCATTATCGCCCCTATTATTCATTTTGATCATTGAGAGTCTCATCAACATTATTACAGATGCACAACAAAAAGGACACATTAAAGGGTTTTAGTACTCCCCTAATCTGTCTTTAACTCACATGTTATTTTTTGATGATGTGATCTTATTTGGGCTTGGAACTGCTGAAGAATGGGGTTCATACAAAGAAGCCTTGGACTTATTTTGTTCGGCTACGGGTATGTCTGTCAGTAAGGAAAAATCTTCTTTCCTGTACCAAAATGTTGATGAAGAAACTAGACGTCAAATATCACTGCTGCTTCCCTACATCATGGTACCTATCACTTCAGGTTTCAAATACCTGGGATATCGCTTAAAACCTCTGGGGTATTGATCCTGTGACTGGAGATGGATGGTAGATGTGTTTGAAAATAAGATTAAAAACTAGACTTATAGGCTGCTTACACTTGGGGCATATTAGTACTTATTAAATATGTACTTACAGGGTTAGGGGCATATTGGTTTGCACTAGCCAGGTGCCCCAGATCTATACTGAACGCATTGAGGAGCTCCATATTTACATTCTTGTGGGGGAAATCGGATGGTCATCAGCGATATCATTTGGCGAATTGGAGAACTGTTTATGCTCCTGTCGAATTCGGTGGTTGGGACATTAAGAATCTAGAGTGGTTTGGGATTTCTCTCAGACTGAAGAGTATGTGGAAGCTTCTGTTTGGGAATGGTATTTGGAGTTGGATCATTTCACATAAGTATTTAAAAAATAGACCTTTGGAGGACTGGATCCGTGCTCGGAATTTCATTGTCATTGGTACTTCATATTTATGGAATGGATTTATTAGAATATTTTCTTGGATTGCATGTAAGCTCGGCTGGAAGGTGGGAGATGGAATGAAAATATGTCTGGGTGTTGATCCTATAGCGGGCCTTGATGCATCATATTCACTCCCGGTGGACTAAGGGATTATCTAGCAGACTATGGGATTACTTGCCTCGCTCAAGCTCAGAAACAAGATTGTTTCTCAGATGGTTATAATGGTTGGTACTCAGCTTCTGATCTAGACCTTGGGGGTGATTAGGCTGATATTTGGACATCCTTTGTCAAAGGCCTTTCACATGGTGGAATCAAGATTAGGAATGCTGAAGACTCTCTGCTCTAGATGCATGATAAAAAATCAAGTAAGGTTACAACAAAAAAATTGTATGAACTCATTGTGTCTGAATATTTACTTCCATCTTCAGATAGTATTCTCTCACAGGTCTGGAAATTCAATATTCTGTAGAAACTTAAGTACTTCACTTGGCTGGCATATAATAAAAAAATAAATACTTGGGACAACCTATGTAAAAGGGGATGGCTCGGTCCTAACAGATGTAGCTTATGTAAAACAAATGCTGAATCAATTGATCATATGTTTGTTGGCTGCCCCTTCGCACAAGAGGTTTTACACAGCTTAGGAATTATATTTGATGTTCATGTGGACTGGCCAGATCTGACTCTTTCAGGGAACCTTATCAGCTGGTTCTCAAAGGATGGGGAACTTTTGTATCTGCCTATTTTTTTCATCTGGAATCTTTGGAAGACCAGAAACTGCCTTATATTTGAGAATAAAGAGCCTAATATTACCAAACTCTGTCATAGGATTATGTTAGAGGTATCAACTCATTAGGTGCCTCAAGTAAAAAGGTCCAAAGTCATAAATATTGGAGATCCTCCAACCAAACAATTTCCTCTAGCATTCTTTGATGGAGCTACGATAGATTCAACTGGGGGTGTGGGTGTATGTATCTGAATTAATGAACAACATTATCTCTCTATCAAATTAGGCTGTGGACACAACACTAATACAATAGCTAAGCTAATGGCACTCTGGGCATTATTGTACATCGCCAAAGATATTGGATTACCATATCTACATGTCTTTGGCGATTCCTCTGTGATTATAAACTGGGCAAAGGAAGAATCCACTCTTGCCATTGTGAACTTAGAGGCTTGGTGCGACAACAACAAAAATCTTATATCTTCGTTCACATTCGTGGATTTCAGCCATGTCTATACGGAATATAATATGAGGGTAGATACATTATCCAAGGAAGGGATTCATATGGCTTCGGGCCATCTTACCTTTACGGAAATATGTGAAGGAGAACTATTTGGGGGAGTTGTACTTCAACTTTTTTGAGAGCTTTGCTCTGATTTTCCTAAGGCATGCAGGTCTTTAAGTTTTGGCTCGGTGTGAGCATGTTTGGAGTAAGATGATTAGTCACTTCTATTGACAATTTTGAGAGGACACAAGCCCTGACTTAGATAATGCCTCTGGGCTCGTATTATCTTCTTTAGAGACATAGTTGGCTGATAGTTATGTAGTGAGTATTATGAGAGGAACTTTCTTGATACATAGTGCCCATGTATTGACAATAGTTGGTTCAGAGAGAGCTCTCTCTACTTGGTTAAGTTGTTTATGTATTTCTGGATAGTGGTTAAATACCACATGTTTGGTTCTGATATTTTGATGATGTACCCAACTATCTTTGATTCAATAAAATATCAAAGAATGTTTTTTTCGTCTAATTTTATTTATTTATTTAATCCTTAAAATTACAAAATTTTAAAAATATACATGTACTTGTTTTTATTTTTAAAACTTCACAAATTATTAAGAAATTTATTACAAAAACGATATATATATATATATATATATATATATAAACTAACGAGAGATATATATATATATATAAACTTTGGATTAAGAACAATAACACTACTTTGGCAAAGGAGTAATAACGACGATTTCCATGATACTTTTACATGTTCTACGAAAGTCCATAAGTTTATATGGCACGTTTTCCTGTTAATATTTGCAAAACCAACCAACATAAATACCATGTGATCTTCCGAGCAGGGATCAAAATTCAAGCCGTCAATGCCCATCAAAGGGCTCCCAGGCCGTCAGTGAAGGGGAATTTAAAATTTGCACGTCATTTCAAATGGGGTTTTTAATTTTTTTCATTTTAATAAAGAATGGAGATTTTAAATTAAAATTACGTTAGAAGGGCTAAGATAAAAATTGCCCATCAACAATTTTTGTGATTTCGACTTGTACTTGTACCAGCCTCCAGCCTCCAAAATATTTCATATCATATTAAATGAGAAGATCCAATGCAATCGGGCAGGGCATTGTCAATTGGATCTCTGGAGGCTGGACGAGAATTGAGATGATTATCAATGGCTGCTTTCCCAATAACGCCACTTATACGGGCTCTGTCAGCAGGGTAGATTTCCTGAAGTAGTTGTTATTGTGAGAGAGATGGTGGCCAACTTGTAAGCTCAATGTCCGACGCATTGATTATGATTATGGAAACTCGATTTAAGCGAGAAGTTATGACGAGGGAGGTGGGAGGAAGAGGGCCACTGGTATCAATGTCTCGATGGCTATTTTGGGTAAATGAGGAGGGGCAATGAAAACATCTCAATGCCCAGATTACAAGGCCACAGTTGGAAAAGTGTCTCATATTAATGGTAGTTCTCATCCTTCATGGAGCAACGACATAGGTCTTGGAGCTATTGTCTTGGTTTATTCTATGGGAAATGACTTCGCTGCTGGTTTGGCGATTTGCGACATCATTTTGCAAAGAAACCTTGATCATGCAAAAATTGTAGGAATCAGAGGGGAGATTATTATGATTTTGGAAACTCAATTTCAGTGAGAAGTTATAAAATTTATGATGAGGGAGGTGGGAGGAAGAGAGCACTAGTATTAATGTATCGATGGCCATTTTGGGTTAATACGGAGGGCCAATGCAAACATCTCAATGCCCACGCATGTATTGAAGGAAATAGTCACGTATGTATTGATGGCAGTTCTCATCGTGCATGTAGCAATGACACAGGTCTTGGAGCTATCATGAGTATCATGGAGCAACGACACTCTTCCAAGAAAAGAAGGTCTAAAACAGGTTAGTAGTAATCATAGTGGACTACTCGAGATTTGAGTCCTGTAAATTTTTGAAAATATGTGAAACTAGAGTACTAAGTTATTAAATATGTGAAAATGTTAATATCTATTACTCTCTGATATGAATCGGTTTTAATTTATCGCATTTGGTTTTATAATGGAACAAGTTCATGAGCTTTCCTGTGCGAAAATTGTATAGTAGCCTGTAGGTTTCTTGTATAGAGCATCGCGAAAGGAACAATGATGTGAATAGTAAAGTCGAAGTTTATGAAGTTTACCGAGAAAAAATTGTGATTTTGTGACTTCACTATTTCCAATCGAGTTTTTACAACACAGATGTAACTGTTCATAACTCGTTCATATTAGCAGTGCCTCTATTGTGCCCATGCCGCTGCCCAAGATAGAGCAGATACACTATGGATAAGTTTTTACTCTATAGTTTTAGAAAGAATCTGGAAACGGCTCGTAGCTTGTAAGTTATAACTTATGGGTGAATTGAATTGATAACCCTCTGGCGAGTCGGGCCTCCAGCTCCATAAGGAAAACCTAATCGAGTTGTTTTTTTTGGGTCTGTCAGTCTCATTCTAGGCATCTAGGCAGGGGCAAGGGTTGGGCATTGGGCACCAGAGACAAATGCAACTGGACCAGGGTCTAGAGGGCCTGTAGGAGAAAGAAAAGTAAAGGTAGAACATTGAGTATTCTTGATCTAGATAGAGCTGCTAGGAAATTAGAGAGATTGGCGAAGTCCGTGGGAGAAAAAACAATTATACTGGCTTTATGGGTATCTCAGTCTCGGACAGTTGGACAATATTGAGTAGGGACTCGGCCTCTCAAGTGTCAACTCTCCAATTCCATGATTCAGTGGTTCCCTAATTTCTATTTCCTCCAGAAGAGTTTGAAGAGCTAAGGTTCCCACTGGGTTGCTGCCTTGAATTTACAGGTATGTACATCATTTTGAAGCTGTGTAATATTTTGTATGTGAATAAGAGTTAAATGAGTTTTTTGTTGTATTTCCTTATAGTGATATAAATACAAGGGTTTCATCTTTCACCATTGTAACTTACTTTGTTTACAATGGCTCATGGAAATACATTCGGTTGCTTGTTCAACCCTTATCCTCCACTGTATGGTATCCTTCTATTTCTTTAAACTTTTTCATAGCTCCTCTTTGGGGTCGATACCAGCTTCTATCTTTTCAGAGTGGACCTCTGTCTCCCCTCTCCTGTGCCTAATTTTGCAACATTTCAACATCTGTGCTCTATTTCAGAATTTTGGGAATTCTAGGCATCCTTACTATTGTTAATAGTTAATATGTTGTACTGAATATTTGAATGAAACCCTATTTTATATCAAACTTATTTTGAATGTGCTTATTTGGATAGTTATTTTAAATCTCATGAGCTCATTTGGATTTTCAATCGTATTTATCTTTATTATTGTTAATAGTTATATTTATATTTGAATGAAATATTATGTAGATATTTGAAAGAAATCTTATTTATAATCTCATGAGCACAGAGCTTATCTTAAATCTTTTTATTTATTTATTTTAAATTTTCTTATTAATATTTATATATTTAATATTTTTTGTTTTGTCAAAAAATATGTTATGTTGTATATTTGTAATTCATTTGTGTTTATGATGTGAAACTAAGAATTAACAACACTAGTGCACATGTATCCTTCTAAGATTCTGTTGAGTTATCAGTTCTTCTAAGAATTAACAACACCAATGCACATGTAATTTTCCCTATGGGAAGTATCCCTCTACAAAACCTACAACCATGAACTATGGGTGTTCAACCACTAACTATGGGTGTTCCATTGGTGGTAACCACTAATGTGCCTAAGCACCCCTACATCCAATGTTTCTTACTCATGGCATTGAAAAGTAGCATCTCCTCCTCTAGATACCAATTCCCAAACAATGACTTTAAGGTGTGTACAATTTTTTTTGCAATTGAATTGATGCATGGTTGTTTAACCAACGCTATGATGTGCAAACCTATGGTGATCTATACCTTATTATGATTTTTTTTTTAAATATTGTTTTAAGACAATTTTTTTGTTGTATATATATATAATATAATGTCTTTCAATGTAAAGCAAGCATAGTTTTTTTTAATGAACAAGATTCATTACTTTCTAATACAAGCTCTTTTTCACCATATTGTCATTTTTTTTCTATAAACTGTTGTTAATAAATACTAAAATTTTAATGTACTTTTAAGTTTTCAAATGAAAAGAATAATTTATTTTTACATGTCAATGGTGAAGTGTTCAATATCTCAGAGCCCTTCAAAGTGAAATGGGACCTTGCCCTTCAAATTTGATCCCTGCTTCCGAGTCCTACGCCTAAAAGTAATGTACATTGGTTTTAATAATCCGATTTTAAGAATAAATATTGAATTTGATAATCCCTTCCTCAAACAAGTCTTCAAAATGACATGATCATATGCCCTCAACATTGACAAATAAGATTACAGCAAATAAGAAGAAATGAGAAGTCTTAAATTGATTTTGAAATGATTCTTAAAAAATGTGGAAGGAGTAAGCAATAAGCTTAAGATTGAACGCCAATTATGAAGAAATGAGAAGTCTTAAATTGATTTTTAAATGATTGTTTAAAATGTGGAAGGAGTAAGCTAAAAATTAGATGATTTGTATCGATTATCTAATGATTTTTTTTGCCAAAATCTAGTAGGAATTGTTAAAATGGAAGTTTTAAGTTGTTCGAATTGTATAATTGAGGTGTTCCATGAATCTATTTTTGCAAACAAAATTGCAATTTAAATAATCAAATTGTAATTTCAACAAATAATCAAATCACTAGATTATGACGGAACTCGTCGGAAATGTGCAAATTGTTTAGTTTTTAGCTTACTCCAATATGAAAGGTCTCTTTATTTTTATAAATGATTTTTATTTTTATAAAAGTATTATGTAGAATATAGGCCTTTTTCATCCAAATTTGGTGGTATCCTAAACGAAACTTGAGGTTGGTGAAAAATTTGGCCCCATTGACCTCATCCAAAATGTTATCAATGATTGGGATGGGAAATTGATCTTTGATTATCAACTTATCGAGGCACAAAAATCAAGATACATGTGTCAAGTGCCTTCTTTCTTTAAACGATGACCACTAGGAATGAATATGGGCTAGTGATGGGATAGATGACTCTTACCTCTAGTATCTTTTGAATGATCTTTTCACTTTCATAATTTTTTGCAAATGGGTGCTGATAATGTCATACATTTGGTGGTTGGCTATCTAGAATCAAGAGAACACCATAATCGTGCTCTGCTCTATATGGTGATAAAATGTTGGTGTCTCAAAGAAATGTTGATGTTTGTCCAAAACCCTCTAAATTCTAAATGGATTTCGAGTGTGATCCTATCTACATCCTAGATGGCATGGAAGTGAGCAATAATTCCAAAGTGGTATTTCATCAATAAATCTTCCATCCGACGAAAACTAATACTTTCAGGGGAGATTCCCTAGAGCCCTTTGAGGGTGTGAGCATGAGAGTTCTGAGTAAAGCTCAAGTATAATTCCTTGAATTCCATGGAAACTGGCCTCAATGTGCATATCCAGTCTACCTCTAAAAATCCATTTAGATCTTGTCATGGTCAAGGGATATTGTATATAATGGTCAGAATCAACGAATATGCCCACATATAATACGGGGTACCTCCAAGGAATATTCCCACATATAATACGGGGTACCTCCAAGGAATATTCCCACATATAATACGGGGTACCTCCCTAGGCACCCCATATTATACTCCCTTACGTACATTACATAAACCCTATGAGATTCTGGTTATCCCTAGGTTTTTTCTCAACTATAACTTTTGGTTCATTTCAATTTGCTTCCCTTCTATTCTTTAATTATAGATCCAAATGGCGTAACCATTCATCTAGATCCTCCTTCATATTCTTCTTTTCTTTGTCATCTTTGAGAACAATTGCTTCCATCTATACTATTGCATGCATATCTTTCTTGTATTTCTTTGAATTCACAGTTATTATTTGTTCTCACATTGTGTTCAATAATCCAGTAATGGTATAATCTATCTTCATTACTTTTAGTACATCATATTTGAGTTGTTCATCCAAGGTATGGAATATGGCATCATAGCATTCTATGGTTTCTCCTTTTCAGTGTTGGGTGTCTTTGACATATGCAAATGTCAATTAATTTTCTTATGGGTATGTATATAAATGCATAATTTTTTATGACCTCTATCCATGTTTGAAAGGAATGATTTATTTTGCATCTCTGATACCATCCTAGTATTGGTCGTTGGAGTTTTCTTTTAAATACTTCCCATTATGTTTTCAGGTACATTTTTATTTTACTATCTACTTTCCATATTGATTTGAGAATAAAGATGTGGTATTGGCCATCCTTGGAGCTCAAATAGTAGTATCAATGGTATATTTGACCATCCCCTAGTTGTATTGGCTCCCAGTAGATTGGTTGTCGTCAGTATTTTTTACTTATGGTTGTTTGATTCGTCCTCAATTATACTATCCCAATACTTCTTCAATTGAATTGTTCCGGTCTATTTTCCCCATGGTATTTTTTGGATTGGAAGTTCTAGTTAGTTTGCTTCTATTAGTTTAGGTGTTTGTTAGACTTATCTTTGCATTGAAATCATTTGCAGTGATATTTTCTTAGTTGATTTAGAGACTCTCATGTGTTTTTTGTAGGCTCCGCCCCATAATTGATATGAAAGTTCACATATCAAGACTTTTCATCCTAAAAAGTGTGATGTTATGATTACTCTACTTTTGGTGCAATGTTCGGAGTTAGAATGCCCTCAAAATTTTGGATGCTTATTTATTCACAACATGATTTCCTTGAAATTCTTGCAAAACATCATAGATAACTTATCTAGAGTGATTCATAAATAGGATTAAATCAAAGTATATAAAAGATTGGGATTAAATTGATGTAGTAATGAGCCCATCCTCTAACCCAAAATTTTGGGCATAATTCAGGGTTGTATAAAACCCATCATATACCCCTAAATTTTGGGCTTATGCCAACATCACAAAGATACCATCCTACAATTCCAAAGTCTTTTGTAATGCTTGTATCCTCATCCTCCTAAGGAGGGGTCCCTTGATCTCATTTTTTCTTTTTACATTGCATCTCCACACTTCTGATGTTCCTTTTATTGGGTTGGAGGGTGAAGGAATCCCTAACTTATCATTTTACATTCCATCCTATACCCCAAACTCTTTCTCCTATGTCCACCCCAAGATATGATTATGCTTTGTCCACCCCAAGATATGATTATGCCCCTACTCCACACTCTTCTTTCTTTCCTTCCACACTTCATTTTCCTTCAAGTTAGAGGGTGAAGGTGTCCTTCATATTCCCGTCTGTGCATTTCCTTTGTCCCATGCTATATTCAAATCCCTTCATAGTTTTCCCTTGCTAGACCACATCTACCTAATTGGGGAAAAGGGTGGAGGTATCCTCCACCCCATGATTTTATGCATTCCCTTATCTCCTTTCCCTTTTGTGTTTCACTTTCCATTTAAGGTGGAGGCTGGAGGTAATCAACCTCCATATTTCACTCTCTTACCTAGACCTCATCTTACCTCCACCCCATGCTTCCATTCTCACTTACCTTCTACTTACATTCAACTCTCCTTAATTCTGTGCATTTCTGGTATTCATTTCATTAGTGTCGATGACAAAGGTATTCCATAATATAATTTCAAGTGTTTTCCTCCACCCCACATCAAAGGCACTCAATAGCCCAACTTCAACATATAGGTGGTCATCGATGTCTAACTGACAAGCGATAGCCTTTCAAGGACATGGTAAGATAAGTGGTAACCAATGAAAGGGTGGGATTTTTTTACTAGGGTATTTGTGGGCACAAGGCTGATAATAGATGGATGGAAGGTGGTGACCAATGTTTGAGTTGGTACATGAGCATAGACATGTGGGACAAAAATGTAACCAAGGACTTATATGAAGATTCCATGCATTGATGGAAACCCCACTCTATCACACAATATAATGGGAAGGTGTTCACACATATAAATGTTAAAGGCCCCAAAGGTTGGCTCAAGTGGTGATCATGAGCCAACTCTAAGATCCCTCCCTCCAAAGTTGGAGAGGTCATGGGTTCAACTCTCTTGATCCCCTTTGTGTTAGTATCTATAATCAATGTCAATCGTTTACTCAGTTTACCATCCATGCATCATGGGGAAGTAATCAAAGAATTTTCTATGAGGTTATTCCTCGGAAAAAATGATACTAATTATATTGTCCACCTAATCCATGTGAGACAAACATTGAAGTATGAAATCCAACAATTGAGAATGAATGAGCTAGGATCTAATGATGGTTATGGCCTTTCCTTACAGAAATTGTATCTTGAGCCACACATAGCTAAACTAAGCATATGAGGGCTTATTGGAGCATTATTGGTCTGATGTATGTGATGACATGGCCCATTCAACAAATAACTAATTGCCAATTATAACTTACAACTTATCACATGTATCATCCATCCACCATTGGTAATTTTGTAATTGATCTAAACCCTTAAAGTTTGTAAATCATTTTGTATTAAAAATGTATGAATAACAGTTACATAATCATGCATTGTTCACTCCAACAATTTATATGTAATCAAACCAAGCTTCAATGACCTATATAACCTATATATTTTCTGACATATAGTAACGATAACATTGTTCAATCTTTGAGATTATTAAACTTTAATATGGTTTTGTATTAAAAATGTATGAATAACAATTACATAATCATGCATTGTTCACTCCAACAATTTATATGTAATCAAACCAAGCTTCAATGACCTATATAACCTAAATATTTTCTGATATATCTAACGATAACATTGTTCAATCTTTGAGATTATTAAACTTTAATATGGTTTGATAATAAATAATTCTTTTGAATGGTTTGTTTTAAATAATATTTTAATTCTAACAATTACATATAAAAATGACATACACTAAAGATATTTATGTCATGTCACAATTTGAATCAATAAAATATTTAATCCTTAAAATTACAAAATTTTTAAAATATATATGTGTGTTTTTATTTTAAAAACTTCACAAATTACTTAAAAAAAAATCTTGCAAAAACGATATATATACATATAAACTTTGGATTAACAACAATAACACCATATAATAACGACGATTTCCATGATAAAACCAATTACATGTTCTAGGAAAGTCCATAAGTTTATATGGCACGTTTTCCTCTTAATATTTGCAAAACCAACATAAATACCATGTGATTTTCCGAGTCATGCGCCTCAAAGTAATATATATTGGTTTTAATAATTCGACGTTAAGAATAAATATTGATTTTGATAATCCTTTCCTAAAAGAAGTCTTCAAAATGGCATGATCATATGCCCTTAACGTTGACAAATAAGATTACAGCAAATGAGCTTATATTGAACGCCAATTATGAAAGAAGTGAGAAATATTAAATTGATTTTGAAATGATTGTGAAAAAATGTGGAAGGAGTAAGCTAAAAACGAGATGGTTTGTATCGATTATCTAATGATTTTTTTTCCCAAAATTTAAAATGGAAGTTTTAGGTTGTTGGAATTGTATAATCGGGGTGTTCTTGGGTAATCAAGGGCGTTGAATCTATTTTTGTAAACAAAATTGCAATTTAAATGATCAAATCATAATTTCAACAAATAATCAAATCACTAAATTATGACGGAACTCGTCGGAAAGGTGCAAATTGTTTAGTTTTTAGCTTACTCCAGTGTGAAAGGTCTCTTTATTTTTATAAATGATATAACATGCCTATAAATGAACATAGCAAAACTTCCATGAGCAAACCAAAAATCATTTTCCTTTCTGATTTTTTTATAATAAATTTAAGATAAACATGTATTACCAAATTATATATAACAAATTTAGCAAACAAAAGTGAACTAGACAAACATGTATTGCCAAATTATATAAAGATAAATTTTGATGACTTTAGATACCTTATACCTTCAAAAATTGAACTAGACACCTATTCCTTTTCCTATTTCGATTTGTCTATTTTGTTGGTTGTGGAGTCTAATCTTCCAGATTCAGAGTTGTTATTGTTCAACCATGTTTGTACCCCAGTTTTACTGTACACTCATACCAGTTGGAGGGTGCGGGGGTGGGGGGAAGAGGGGGGCGCATTACCCCCGGTTGGGGGGGGGCGGAGGCCGGCGGGAGTTCAGGGATGAATCCCCTGTTAATGCAAACAATTGTATAACTTGCTCTATACAGCCTACACCACATACAACCATCCATTTGCTAACCCATTTTACCTCCACACCCATGTTTAGCCTATGTTTTTCTCTAAAAAGCTCAAAAATAGTAAAAAAGGGCTTAAAAACCCACAAAAAGAGCCAAAATAGCTCACAAGGGAGGTAAAAAGCAAACAAAGGGGCTAAAGCCCCCAAAAAGGGCCTAAAAACCCCAAAAGGAGCTAAAAACAAGAGAAAAGGGGCTTAAAACCCTAGGTAGGGTCCAAAACCCTAACAAGAGAAAAAAAACTATAAATAGAGGGGTGGAGGTCCCCATCACACATGACTTGTTTGCCCTGTTGTTATTATACTCACATGAGTCCTTGAGAGACCATCACTCTCAAGCCACTCATCCCATCTGCTCCATTTACCTCATTATCTCCCCCCTCTTGTGTGTTGAGTCAAACTCCACACTACCCAAGCCCGTGGAAAGTCATTGTTGCTTTTGAGTTTGGGCATGGTGGCCCCCTTTTCAAACGGATCTGAGGTATAACAATCTCGTCACTTATTTCAGTTTGTAGTCTGTAGATGTATACTTTTTTTTGCTTCTAACAGTTTCATTGCATCTCATTTTCTCATTGCAGATTCTATCCTTCCGTCCCTTTGACGGAAGGAAGGTGCATTAGCACGTGGCCAAGGTTTTTACCCAGCCACAACCCTCGAAAGAAATTTTTGGGATGTTCGTTGGCCAACAGTTTGCGGACCCATGGTATTGGGTGACCCGTAGTATTTTCCCATGGTAATTACCCTATAAAAGGAAATCATTGTAATACGGTTGTGTATTGTATTGTAGCATTGTAAAACAATCTCTGTGATTGTGTGAGAGACTATGAGAGAGAAAAGGAAGTGTAGTGGGGTTGCTGCAAGTTATATCCCTTCATTTTGTTGGATGGTATAATAATAAAGGACTAGCAATTTCTGTGTGGACCTAGCCCATATTGGGTGAACCACGTTATATATGTGTCTCTCGTGTAATGTGTTTAATATCTGCATCTTGTTTAATTGTTTAATTGTTATTTCTCTGCGATCCTATTTTTCAAACATAATTCAATATTCCTCTTCATTTTACATGAGGACCTTTCAACCATAACTCCCAACAAAGAAGGGCAAGGCATTGAGTTTGTATACCCCATCACAACCCTCATAGGGAGAGTTGGGTATCTTAGTCAAGGTTGGGCATCTTATTCAATGTGGCGAGTCTTGAATGCATATTTGTTTTTCCTTAACTATATAGGTTGGTTTTTCCGTCATTGGTTGTAATATTACGAGTTTATTAATTTTACCTTCTTTTCATGGAGGAATCACCAATATTACATAAAATCCATCAAATGGCTGTTATGTTGATAAATCCTACATTGAAAAGTCATGTTCATGTAATCCAAGGCCTAGGGCCATTAATAGTCTTTACACTATACCATGATATAATAATGTAGACCTACATTCAAATCAGCCTCCACACATCATTTATTTGAGGACATGATTCCTTTTTTGGCCTAGTTAGAGTTTTTTTTTAATTAACAAATAAGATTGTTGATTTCTTATAGAATGTTGATGTTCGAAAACTACACATGGATATTTGGAAGTTACACCTAGATCAAGGTTATATAGGTAGACATGTCATCTGAATTGAAATATGGGGACCATGGCTTGAGGAAAATACTAGCATTGCCAAAAAAAACCATATCCCTATTTCTATGATTAATCTTTATTCTTCTCCATTATTAAAAATGGCAATGAAAAACCTCTGGAACCAAAGTTTACCTTCAACCATTTATATTTGATATTAGTCTTCTAGTTAACAAGAGTTGCAAAAGTGGTCCATAGTCCATAGAATATGTGTCGTATATTTTTTTCTAAGTAGTGTTAGTTGTCTGAGGAAACATCAGCAAATACTTTCTCAATTTTTGGATAACATCTTATCTCTACAATCAAATTGATTGATGGAGGAATTTTCAAATCGAAATAGCATGATAAATGATTTTGTATGGATTTTAGAAGGAAAATGGACCAATGAAAATGGTGCACCTTTTCTTGGAACCCCTCCATGAACATAATAAGAAGAAGAGAGTGGAATCCTTCTTAATGTCATCATGTTCTAGGGTGCAACTATCTTCTAACTATCAGTCAAAGAAGATCAACCACTAATGGATGGGAAAGTCCTTATCTTTTATTTTATCCTTTCCATGGTACATAGTATATGATGTATTTACCTCTAAAGTGATAGAGATCCTAGAGAGGGTTTTTACAAATGCTTACATATCCATTTTCCCATTGAAACCAAGAAATTTTGTCTAGAATTTCATTAAATAGTTGAAGAACATCCTTCCACTTATAAACATTTCTTCCAAATTGTTGGGATGCATCCTTTAACCTTCAACTCGTTGTTAGAATTAGTATTAGTGGCAATAAATATAATATATATGCTTATATAGGAACACAATCATAATAACAAAAGTGAATTCAACTCGTAAAAGTAGCTAGACTTGTGAAAATGTGATGGATTTAACCAGAATCCCAACATCTTCATTCTTTGGATTAAATCATTAGTAATAACCAAATCACTCCTTAGTTCTCAAAGACACAATAAGCCTCTTTGAGATGTTTATTTGATATTATCGCAGGCTAGTACCTATGCTCTAATCTATAAAAAATTCCTCACAAAACATGGACATGAGTAATTACAAATCACTCCATCTTGATATCTTCATTCAACTCTTTCAATAAACCTAGATTGCATCCACAATGGCCTTCAAAGTACCAAAAAAACCCCATAATTGTCTTTCTATGATTTTTTTAAATAATGTGTTCATGTCTTCATATGTTGAAGTAGAGACTATTCATCAATAACTCCCTTATCCTATGAATATGAGTTTCAATTAAATGGTAAATTGATTTGTAATTGTTTAGTTTTTTCAATGTCAACTAACCTACATAATATGTTTGCATGTAATGTTTTTTATAAACAAAATGCTTCATATTCCAATTAAAACACACAAAATGTACACTTTACAAAAGGGTCACATAGTAGCAACCACAAGCTATAGATAAATGAAATATACCTTAATTAAGTGTCGCATATCCCAAGGCATAAAGAAGTGAACACATAACAATCAAGTAAATGTCTAGAGTGAGCAAAAAAATCAATCTCAATGTCTAATATTTAATTTTAGCTTTTTAATTAAGTCTTTTTTTCAAGAAAAAATTTGAAACATTTATTTTATAAAAGTATTTGTGCACAACCATCCATTACATATCCAAAAAACAAGTATGTATTCCACATAAATATGAGTAGAGAAAACTATCACTATGACTAATTTAAACTTGCAGAAACTCCTAAGTTGTTGTCTGGGATTCACCATTACATATGACGGGTATACCCTTTCAAACTGATAATTTAACAAAATGCAAAAAAATCTAAAAACCCTAAAACAAGACATATTTACTGCTTTTTCTTTCCTGCGAGGATGAATGCAGGCTTTGTGACATAGGCTTGAATTCCATCATTCGGAGACTCCTGACAATGGCTGCATTGAGAAATTTTTGTAAATTTCAAGACCTTGCCCTTAATAATATCCATAGTGCCCATGCATTCTTTCAAACACCACTCAAGATCATCAATTATGGAGTCCTGGCAAGAGAGCTGGGTCAAAATATAATGAATATATTATGTTGCGTCACTATTTGCTTGAACCCGTTTACAGATCGCTTCAAAAACCCTATGCAGATGCACCTCAAAGTCGTCTATACCATTCTTAATGCTTACAAAGTAATTATTCCAACATACTTGCTCTTCCTTAGCCATCTCTTGCGTAGAGAAATTTCCCACAAACCAAAATGGTAATTCTTCAAGCAATTCATGAAGCTCCCAACTCGTTACTTCTTCATACAACATGTTCTCTTCTTTGACCTCCATCGCATGAATGAATACATTCTAGGGACTTAAATTCCTTTGTTCTGACATCCCATCCATATTTCTTGTGTGAACAATGCCTTCGAGGGTCGAGAGGACGACACCCTTAATGAGGATTTGAATGCATGCACGGCTAAGTCTAGGGGACCTAAACCCTTCATGCACATAATTGCACATCCCCCTAAGCCAAGAAGGGGTAAACTTATCATTTCAAGGGGGTACACTTATACTAGCACCTCTAAGAGACTAACTTAATGATGTATTAAGGGACATATTTAACCTTGTTTCCTCCATAAGCATATGACACCACACCTTGTTTATTCCTTGCTCCTTGGTTTGCTATCTTGTCATCAAGGCCATTGTTTTCCCTCAGAACAAGAAAAAATAGGATTTATATAAGCTTTTGAGAGGTCATATCCTAGTATATATTCTTTTACATCTAGAGGTTCATTTTTTGTACCCACACCTCATCTTTTCAATCACTTGTCGAGAGTCTCTGAAGACCAATGACTTTGAAATATTTAAAGTCGAGATCAATTCAAGACCAAGCTAAATCGCCATCCATTATGCCTTATTATTTTTTTTAATAATTAACCCACATGCAAAATAATTTACTATTTTTTCTCTGGATTAAAAAAAAATTACCCCCCCCTGTCATATCCCCATGTTTTGACCACCAAAATGTGTTGACCATGATAAATACCTAGGGGTTCTAAATGATATTATTTAATTACCCTAGGGAAAAGTGCTAGAATAATTATTTAAGAGGCTTATACTAAGTTTGATTAATTTTCATTTTTAATTATTATGCAATTACTTATATGGAAAATAAGTTGCCATTAACAGGAGGTCCACTTGGGCAAGCCAACTTGCCAAGGAGGAAATAAAATATGTCATAGGATTGACAAAATCCAGGAAAAGCTGCCGGACACAAAAGAGGCAACTCTGGACAAGGTAGGGCACAGTTTCCATTTGGAGACTCAATCACAAAAGCAGATAGTTTAGAAAATATGTCATAAAGAAAAACAACAACTCTAGATTGCAGTTTCCAATCTGGAGTTCAATGACAAAAGTAGGAAGGCAGGAAAAGTTGTCATAGGGAAAAGCAGCAACTCTGGGCCAAAGGAGGGTGCAGTTTCCAAATTGGATGGATTATGATGACAGGAAACATCTCAATGACATATACATGCTAATTTCTCAAGGAGGGCGCACCATGTGGCTAGGGTTAGAGTTTTAGCAAGGGAAACTTGCTCAGCAGGTGGTTGACTTGCCCAACAAGTCACTAGAAGTTTATAAAAATATAGAGGGTGCTCCATTACTTGGTTTGGATGTTTATTATGTTGATGTTTATGAAGCTAAGGATTCCTTGTTGAGTGTTGTGCCTCTAGTTCTTGGGAGATGCACCCCAAGGTTCTCATTCCCTCTCTCCTCTTCCCCTCTTCTCCCCTTCTCATTGCAGGTTACACTTGAGCTATAGAGAATCCTCTCTGATTTTATTCAGGATTTGTTAGCAGCCTCTAGCCATCCATGACTGTATATCATATGTCATTAAAAATTCCAATATTTTTCAGTATCTAAGGGTTCAAACCTCCATGTCCTTCATTGTATTATGTCATTAAAATACACTGTAATGATGCACAATGTTGAAGAGAGTATTATAGTTCATTTATGAGAGTAATTTTGATTTTATTGGTTGTAATATGATATCAAAAACATTATCTTCAATTTTTATTCGAATCTGATTCGAAATGGCTGAGATTTACTCATTTTAAGTCAACCTAGTCTAGATTTGCATTGGAAAGTGACGAGTTTTGCTGTAAATTTCATATTTCGACTTGTATGACTCAAAATAAAACCATTATTTTTCTGATGAGTCATTAACAGACATATCTAAGTCCCCCAAGTCCAAGAAAAGAATTCAAATCACCCTTACCTTGTTTGAAAAGGATTGAAGATGGAGCTAGTGAGCTACCCAGTGAGCTAGTCTCACATTTACAACTTGCTGAATCATTTTCTTTGCATCTGATATGTTATAAAAATTCATGAACCTCTAATTACTGTCTCATAACCTTATAACAGAAACTTATTCAGTTTATACAAGGCTCTGGTTTTTGTATTTGACAAAGTCTTCCTTGTTTCACGGTTAGGTGACCCCGAAGCATGGGAGTGGGTTTCCGTGGATGCTGATTCTAAAAAATAAATGGTCCATAATATAAATGTGTTAGGGAAGATACTTTATCATTCATAAAAGTTCCATTAATTTCTATCCACATTCCGCTGCCCTGTTTGCAAAAGTATCAGCCACATTTCCAGTTTTTGCCTAGTCTCGAGAGCTTTCTAATTCAATGCAATTTTCATGTAATATTTTGTATTAAAATCATATCAGAGATAATCCTATGATATGATTACATATCAGGGAAATTATATTAATATCATATATTTTATTTCATTTTGAATAATCCTTTCAGTTTGAGTCCTTCCAGTAAAGACTAGTAATTTCCTAGCACCTAGTTTGACAATTTTATGCACCAAGTCTTTGTCTAGAGTTAGTATCTCTTAGATCTGAATCAAGGATATTACAGTGGTATCAGAGCTCTTTCCTTGGATCATCTAGTGGAAATAAGGCTCTCCGTTGACTAGCATTACATATCACTAAGTCAAGTTGCAACCATGAGGCTCCTACCAATGATTGAAGAAGACCTTGAACAATATGAAGAAGAAGGCTATGAAGATACCTCATGCAGTACCTCAGGTAGAGGTAGTAGGAATGATGTTGATTATTTATAGATCTTAACTTATGATCAATCTCTTTGGAAGAAATCTACAAGCATCAAGTGACAAATGTTAAATGGAAGGAACTCTAAGGAACCCTTCCTGTATTCCACGGAAACTACGCCTTGAAAGAATAAATCAGGGAGGTCTTATCTTTTTGAGAGTATTGCATCCTTGAGATACAAATGATATTTAGAGATCCCTAATATGGGGACAAACATGAAAATTATTGCACACATGGTTGATGAAGTGTGCAAGGAAGTGGGTACTAGAAGGTTGCCACTTGGAGCTAAAAGATGAGGAAAAAAGGAAGATTCATCAAAGCCATTTGCTTGTCCAAGCAGTAAGAGAATGTTTGGATTTTTTTCAAACAGAACTTTCAGTGACCATCTTGATGAAGAAGCCTCAGTTTCCTTGAAGAAGAAGAGAAATGAAGCAGAGACAGAGATCCATGAAGTGAAGTGCAAATCACCACAAGGTGGTTGTATAAGAGGAGAAGTTGAAGTTGAATGCACTTCAAGATTCTTGGTGGGTGATCTACATATCACTGATAGAGATGCGGGCTCATGTATGGGTGGAGAGACACATTTTGGATAATATCCAAAATATGATTACAAATTAGATTTACCGTCACCTTTGGGACCACGTAAGGAAGAAGAAGACAAGGCCACACCGCTTGGGTGTGAACTAGAAAATTTGGTGGAGGAGTAGGTCACCTTAGTATCACTTCGAGAATATGGTAACATGAAGGACATGGATGATAAGGGATCTGATTTTTGCAGCAGCCATGATTACTTTCAGCCATCTAATTCATCGGATATTGAAAATATAACACTTGCCTATGAGGACTACAAAATGAAGGACAATGGTGAGGGAAAAGAATTCACTCCTAGTTTCTTTGTTGGTGAACACCAAATCAGTGCAAAGGAGTGTGATGTTGTTCATGATGATAAGGTATATTTTGGATAATATCCAAAAGAAGAACACATATCAAATCTGAAATCATCATTTGAACTTCCTAATGAATTGGAAGACAAGCCCCCACCAGCTGGGTGTGAACTAGGAAATCTGAAGGAAAAAAATATGATGCAAAGGGAGGAACACATTTCATATTTTTGTACTCTCTTTTAGAAAAATGAAGTTGCAGCCACATCAAAAGTGAGGCTTGAAATTGGTAAGAATTCACATCCCCCTATCATCACTGAGGAGATCTATGAACCATCTAGTCTTGCAATTGGGAAAGCAGAAACCAAGATTCATGAAGAGAAACACAAGTTAAAGCAAGGTATTTGTAGTGAAGAAGAAGAGGTTCATCTCTCAGCACCTCATTTCCTTTCAGGGTCATTGAAGATGAGTGAGTGCAAGATGAAAGATCCCTACACACACTCAATGGAACCCATGCATTTATGACAAATCTATGTTGGAAGTTGGAGCAGAAATCTTCAATGGAATACATGGAGAAGTTTCAGAAAGCCACGACAAGCACCAAAGGTAATTTTCTCCAATTGCTTTTGGATAGAGACAATTTTCTTGAGTTTGTTGAGTTGTTGCATGGATAATCCTTTAAGGATGAAGAGGAGAATTACAATTTCACACAATAATTATTGACCAACTTCATGAGGAGTTGCAAAGATTTCACCGACCCTCCTACACACCATTCATCCATATTCACAAGGTTGATTGCATTCCTGATCATATGGGGGAATCTCATGAGATAGTGGATCATGATATACATTTAGTTTTGCATGTGCTTGAGGAATGTGTAGACAAGCTTGAAGAGAACCAAGCACTTGACCTTTTCCAGAGAAAACTAGAGTTATTTTATGGAGAGAGAGAGTCTCTTCTCCATGGAAGAGTCAGATGAGCCCACATTGGATGGATCAGCCAGTGATGAAGAAGATGCAGCCATAAAATGGGTGAATAAGTATTGCATAGAGCTGATTCAAATTTCTACTCACACTTCTATTTCAGCCACATCAAGTGGGGATGAAAATTGGGAGAAGGAATTTTCCTTGTTGGTGCCACATGAGGAGTAGGAGGCTCCCATAGGTGTTCAAGATTACTTGAGGGATGCACCATTACCTTATCAGAAACAACATAGGCACATATTTTTGCCACTTGATACCATTCATCCACACATGGATAGGATAGGCAGATACATAATATAGATAAAAACTGTGGGAGATAAAAAGTTTAATTTCTGCAATAAGTTCTTTGTTGTGACTGACATTGTCCTGACATGTGGGAAGCCACAAAGATTCAATTTGCAGCCTTTGGATACCTTCCATACACATGCATATGAGGTGCATTCTGATTTTTTTGTGCTTGAGGAATTTTGGGATGCAGATGATGAGTTCTAAGCACATGGACAATGCCTGAGAAAGGCTGGTTTTTCTGATGGAAGGAGTCCTCCTTCCAGTGAAGAGTCACAAGAACTCCCTTGTGCTGGAACATCCCATGATGGGTTTGATGCATCCACACCTTTTGGTAGACACATTTTGTAGGGAGTTGGTTCACTATATTTCAGTCCACACTTATGTTTCAACCAACACACATAGGGATGCGAATTGAGTGAGGGGATTTTTCCTATTGGTGCCACATGAGGAGCTGTAGCTAGGGTTTTCACCCTAGCTTGTGCTGATGAGCACCTACTAAGGAATCTGGAATCCTTAGTAGCAGTTCAATGATGTATATGAATTAAATAAAGACAAACTGAAACAAAGACTAATGTAAATACGTTCTTGAAGCTAAAGCAGTAAAAAGTAAATAACATGAAACAGAAACAGTAAAGAAATGAATGATGATTTTTATTGATATTACCTCCAATGAGGAGGTTGATGGAGTCCGTTGCGTTGGTCCGATGTCGGTGGCTTCGAGCTCCAAGCTGCTTCTTCTCCATTTCCGGTGGTGGAAATAGGCCAAAAAGAATTCTCAATGGTGAAAGTAGCTTGATGGTAAGCTAGGGTTTCGAGAATAATTTCGGCAGAGGCAGGATGCTTATGATAATGGATGTGAAATGAGGGGTCTCCACCACTTATTTATAGTTTTTTAGTGGTGAAGTGCTGGCCCATGGTTTTGGAAACCATGTGGTTTAGGGCAGCTTGTTTAGGGTTTTTCCTCCTTTTCCTCATTATTTTATATTTTTTTCTTCCCTTTTGGGGATTTTGCTATTTTAGAGGAATTTTGGACATTTTTGGAGAAAAAAGGGGTTTTTTGGCCTTTTGGAGGCATTTTAGGCCTTTTGGAGGCTTTTTAGATGGTTTTATGGCCCTTTAGAGGCATTTTAGGCCTTTTGGAGGCTTTTTAGATGGTTTTATGGGGAAATATGGTAGGCAGATG
>LPNX010099059.1:0-102235 GCA_001517045.1 Pseudotsuga menziesii | reverse complement strand
AAGAAGTACTTTCAGGTGCAGGATTATTCAGGAAACATGAAGGCACGAGTTTCCATATTCAATCTGAATGGAAGGGCATCCATTTGGTGGGAACACTTCATGCATGTAAATAAGATCAATGAAAGGAAACTGAAGTGGAAACGGTTCAAGAAGTATTTCAGGCAGAAATACCTTTCTAACAGGTATTATGATGACAAGATCAAGGAGTTCCATGAGCTAAGATTGGGACAGCAAACCATGGATGAATATGCAAACAAATTCTTGGAATTATTGAGGTATGTCCGGTACATCAAAGATGAAAGAGTGAAGATCTAGCAGTTCCTAAGTGGATTGCCTCAAGCTTACAAAGATAGAATTGAGTTCTATGAGCCGAGAAACCTTAAGGAAGCAATAAGAAAAGCTAAGTATTGCTATGAGCAAAGTAAAGGAAAACCTAATTACCATAAGGCATGGAAGGACAAGAAGAATGAAAAGTTTGACCAAAGAAGGAAAGGTTTCAAACCTTCTAGATTCAGGAATTAGCAGAAGCAACCATCCCAAGCTACGAGTGATCTAGTTGGAGTGACAGGTGGAAAGCCTAAAGAGCCACATCCGAATAAAGGTCCACTCAAATGTTGGAAATGTGAAGGACCTCACTTGCGTAGAAACTGTCCACTCGATAATGAGAGTGCAAGGCCAGCTTACAACATTCAATAAGCAAAAATAGTGGGTCAGGTAGTAAGGGCAGTCCCTAGGATTTATGCAGCACTGGAGCACTGCCAGGAATATCACCAGTCAACTGTGGTTGAAGTAGCAGGTAAGATTGTTGAGCAATCTATTTCTATTTTGATTGACCCTAGTTCTACATACAGTTGCATTACCCCTAGAGTAGTGGAGATTTGTGCTTTTAAGAAGGTAAAGCATAGGAAATATTGGTTAGTCCAGCTAGCCACTGGAACTAAGAGAAAGGTTAGTGAAATGGTGGAGAAATGTCCATTGGTCATGCATGGGTTGGTCACTTGTGTAGATCTGAATGTTCTACTGCTTGCTTCCTATGATGTTCTCATTGGGATGGATTGGTTAGAATCTCACAAGGTGAAGCTTGACTGTTCCAATAAGACTTTCGAATGCATGAATGAAGAAGGGGACCTAGTAGTTGTGAAAGGAATTCCAACGGTGATTTCAATACGGTAGGTTTCAGCAATACAGTTAAAGAAGTTCTATAGGAAGGGTTGCTAGTTGTATGCAACTCATATTTTGGAGACATCATGAGATGAAACTCCTAGGTTGGAGGACTATCAGGTGTTACAGGAATTTAGGGATGTGTTTCCTGATGAGATTCTAGGGCTTCCTCTAAAGAGGGACATTGATTTCACAATTGAATTTGTGCCAGGAGCAGCACCAGTGTCCAAGGCACCCTACAGGATGAGTACACCGGAGATGCTAGAGTTGAAAATGCAACTACAAGAGTTGTTGGAAAAGAAGTATATTCAACCGAGTGTGTCTCCTTGGGGAGCACCGGTTCTGTTTGTAAAGAAGAAAGATGGTACACACAGGTTATGTATTGATTACAGATAGTTGAACAAGGATACTATGAAGAATAAATATCTTTTTCCTAGGATTGATGACCTCTTTGATCAAATGAGAGGAGCAAAGGTATTTTCCAAGATTGACTTAAGGTCTGGTTACCATCAGGTAAGAATCAAGGATGAAGACATTCATAATACAGCCTTCATAACAAGGTATGGACATTATGAGTTTGTAGTGGTACCATTTGGTCTCACAAATGCACCAGCTACATTTATGTGCCTTATGAATAGTGTCTTCAGCAGATATCTGGACAAGTTTGTTATTGTCTTCATTGATGACATTCTTGTTTATTCTAAGAATGAGGAATAACATGAAGAGCATTTGAGATTGACATTGAAATTGCTCAGGGAGCATTAGCTGTATGCGAAATTGAGCAAGTGTGACTTCTATAGAGATAGAATTTAGTATTTGGGTCACATTATCTCAAAGGAGGGTATACCTATGGACCCTGAAAAGATTGAAGCCATTATGAACTGGCCTACTCCAAGAAATATGACAGATGTAAGATATTTTATGGGACTTGCAGGATACTACAGGGGATTCATTGAAGGATTTTCCAAAGTTGCACATGCCATTACTTCTTTGCAAAAGAAGGGGATGAAGTTCGAATGGACATCGAGGTGTGAAGAAAGTTTCCAGTGGTTAAAGAATCTTCTCACCAGTGCACTAGTATTGAAGGTTGCAGATCCAGAGAAATATTTTGTGGTGTGTACCGATGCATGCGGACAAGGGCTTGGAGGAGTCCTTATGCAAGAAAACCACATGATATGTTATGATTCAAGAAAGCTAAAGGAGCACGAGAAGAACTATGCCACTCATGATCTAGAGCTTGCTGCCATAGTACATGCCCTCAAGATGTGGAGACATTACTTGATGGGTAGAAGATTTGAGCTCAGAACAGACCATTGTGGTCTGAAGTATTTATTTTATCAACCTACTTTGAATGCTAGGCAAGCAAGATGGCTAGAATTTTTATGTGAGTTTGATTTTGAAATCAAGCACATAAAAGGGAAATAAAACAAGGTAGCTGATGCACTCAGCAGGAAGGTACAGGAAATGCATGTGGCATCTCTTAGTATTTGCCAATTAGATTTGAAGCAGCAGATTGTTAGTCATGTTGCCAGAGACGAAATGTATGAGCAGGTAAAACACAAACTGCAACAACAAAGTCTCAAGAAGAGGTATGAGGGATATAAATTGGAAGAAGGTGGACTTCTCACTTTTAAAGGTAGAATTTATATTTTGAATGTAGCAGATTTGAGGAGAATTATTATGGATGAAATCCATCAATCTCTGTATTCTGGTCACCCAGGATATCAGAAGACAATTGCTACAGATAGAAAGTAGTACTTTTTGTTGATGTATATGTAACTTCGGAATGTATTCTTCTATGTATTTCATATATTGTAACCCGATGTTTATTCCTGGATGTTTCTATTATGCATTTTGAGTCATGTGCTCATGCCCCGATGTTTCGATCGGGAGGATTAATAATGTAAACAAGTCATATCAAGTCATTAGGTAAGTCCCCACAGTTTAGGGGCAATTGGGTTATTATACACTAATTAAGGTGTAGGCTCAAGTAATTAATTATAAGTTAAGCCGACATGGTTGAGTGCACTTCAAGTCAACGGAAGAATATAAATAGAGAGTGAGAGTCTCTCTATTTATCACTTGTGACTTAGCTCTCTTGCTCTCTCAAGTGTGGCACACTTTTGGAGAAGGAAATTATTGGGCTTGACAGAAGACAGAAGGCTGCTGTTGTGAAGGGAGTTCATCTTACTGTTTTGGGTTCACATCTTGTGGTGATACTATCTTAGAGGAAGTTGAGGGTTTTTCTCCATTTATGGTTTCCCCTCCTAAAATATTTGTGTCTCTTTTCTCTTGTGATGTGCTTATGTTATTGCTATGCTTTTTATTCTCTCAGTGAAAAGATCTTATCATAATGCTAGCTTAAATGTTGAAAAACTAACATGGTATCAGAGCTAACCTGAGAAGAAGACATTGTGCAGCTACAAGAACTAGGGATTCCTATTTTTTGGATCTTCCTCCACATATTTTCAGCACAAGTATGCTAGGATGACTCTCCATTGAAGGGTGCATCTTTCTGTCGATGCGGAATTCAATTTCAAGCATTTTCAGTTTCGATGTGGAAATTAGGGCTTTCTACAGAAGAGGAATTTTTGAGTGAGACTAGCATAGGATTTTTCTCCTCATCAAAACCAAAATTTAGAGACCTGGATCAATAAATTTGGTTGGGTGAAACTCCGGGAAAGTCAAACCCTAGTTTGACCCTGAGCTAGGAGAAACCCTAAATACTAAAACTGCTAAGTTTTGGTAGAGTCAATATATTCCGAGATTGGGGAAGTCTCAGATGATAAAAATTTTAGGGGCCGAAGATAAAATCCTGATGAACACTGTTTCCAAAGGGTAGCCTCTGATTCGCTGTATTCCAGGAGATATGATCTCTCCAAGTTAGTGTTCCAGCCTCTTCCAGAAATCATCCATAAACAGGACACCTGGGGAGATCTGCAATATATTGGGATACCGAGGTCCAAATGGAATTCCTGAAGATGTTCCAGAAAGGTAACGGACCTTAATTTCTTTGGTCCGAATTTTAGACTCAGAATATGAACCAGTGACACGTGTCATGCCGTACAACTTTGCTGTTCTGAACAGTCCTGTAACAGGTCACCTTGGGAAAAGGATCATAAATCCCAAATGGTGAAACCAATGCTGATGAAACCTATGGTTTTGGATCAGGGACATGCGAGGTTACCACAGTGAGAAATTTAAGATATAGAGGATCATTAATTTCGGAGATATCATAGAAACAGTAACATGTATTTCTGGAGAAGAAATCAGAAAATTAGGGCTTCCTGTTACGGGAGTTTCGCTTCACTGTTTTCAGAAAAGGAGTACATTGGAAAGCTCCATTTGAAGAGATATATTTTTTCATCCAATTATATCTGAAATATTCCAAGTTTTTAAAATTAGGGTTTCTGCGACAAACCCTAGATCAGCGAACTCCGAGACAAGGACAGACACCTCAAATCGGTAAGATCTAATCCTTTGCTATTTCCATTTAAGGTTCTCATTTCAATATGATATATCACATCATCTTGGTGACAAGATTGGGGAATTTGACAACTTCCAATCCTGGAATTATATAATCTCTCTGAAGAAACTGGATTGGACATCTTCATGAGTATAGAGGTTCCAGTTTCAGAGGGAGACAAGGCCAAAAGAGACATCATGCTCATGCTGCAGAGGATGATGAACCATCCAGAAAGAGATCCAGATATGAAAGTGAATATTCTTCAAGAAAGGATGAATATGTTCTGATGTCAGCTCTCATAGGTAACATTACTCATGGAAGTTATGATTGGCTTATAGATAGTGGGGCTTCCAAACATATGACAGGATTCAAGGAATCCTTTGTAAGACTATCAGAACATGAATCACCTCACAAGGTGAAACTAGGAGATGACTACCAATATCCAATAAAAGGTAGTGGGGAATCTTCATACAAGCTAGACTCTGGTAACTTTTCTAGAAACGAAAGTCCAGAGTGGGGTGGCTTAATTAAGGGGAAACAATTCATCCTTATTCCATGAATCGGTCATTCAACACCGTAACCACAACAACATCTCCAATCTCATATTAGAGAATGAAACCCTCCTAGAAACTCATCAAGATATTGAAAAAGAGCTCATCAACCAGTTCTAGGATCTTCTCTTAGAGCCAGTTCCCTTGAGGCATCAGACAATAAAGAAATTTTTTAATTGCATTCCAAAAATCCTCACTCCATAACACAATGCATCATTAATGAAAATCATATCTTTACAGGAAGTAGAGACAATGGTTAACCATATGGCCGATGATAAAGCATGGAGACTTGATTGTTTCACCACAAATTTAATTCTTCATTGCTAGGATATGGTAAAAAAAGAAATATGGGAATTGGTGGAAGAATCTCACCAAACGATGTGGGTCCCGCCAGCTCTCAATGTGAATTTTCTCACTCTGATTCCAAAAGAAAAAGTAGCTACGAATCTAGGTAAATTCCACCCCATTTCCCTCTGCAATGTTATTTACAAGATCATTACCAAAGTCATAGCCAACCATCTAAAAGCCCTACTACCTTTACTCGTTTATCCTAAGCAAACTGGCTATGCAGAAGGAAAGAAAATTATTGATGGGATAATTCCAGCGTATGAAATCACTCACTACCTCAAAATCACCAAAAAACTTGGAATGATGATTAATTTGGATCTCTCAAAATCATTCAACAAGCTAAGCTGGGAATTTATGGAACAAATGCTCCTAGATTTTGGCATCAATCAGGATTGGATGAAATGGATCCTGACCCTAACCTCCTCATCCTTCTTCTCCATCCTAGTGAATGGTTCACCTTTCATTGTGTAATCCCCTTTTAGAGGAATCCACGAAGGAGATCCGCTCTCTCCCTTCCTCTTCATCCTGATGGTCAAAGGCTTTGGAAGACTCCTAAAAAAACTATTAGAAGTTTCACTTAGAGGTATAGATTTACACAATAACCCTCCCCATATCTATCAACAATTTGTTGATGATAATATCCTCTTTGGTCACCCCTCTATTGAAGAGCATTTAAAAATTCCTAAACACTTTCTCAGAAGCCTCTGGAACCACCATCGACCTTGAAAAATCACAACTTTTTTTTTAATTCCAATCTGATTACTCAACGTAATGTGGCTCGCATTCTTGGTATCTCTGTTTCCAACCTTCCTACTAAATGCCTTGGATCTCCTCTTATCAACAATACAAGAAAACAATCCTCTTGAAAAACCTGCTAACTAAGATAGAAAGCAAAATATCCTCTTAGACCTACCAAAATACTAAATATGGCCAGCAAACTCACTCTCCTCAAATATTTATTGCAGTCGATACCCCTTTACCTTTTCACAATCATAGTTTCCCCTAAATGGGTCCTCAAATCCATAATAAATATCTAGCGAAAATTCCTCTGGGGAGGAGAAGGTAGTCAACATAAGTGGGAACTAATTAATTGGAAAACTGTGCTACCCAAATGGGAGGGGGGCCTAGGGATTCAAGATTAAAAAAAAAATAATGAGATCCTTTATGCAAAAATTTGGTGGAACTGGATAGCTAAAAATAGCACTCCTTGGGTGTTATTCTCGAATAAAAAATATGCACAGGACTAGCCTACTCCCACAACAATTCTCTATGACCAGGACCCATCAGGCTCGTTGATTTTGAGAGCTTCCAATTGTCAATGCACTCTTATCCAACAACACATTTTATGGGAAATTTGAAATGGATAGCATGCCAATTTTTGGCATGAATCTTGGCAGCAATTACCCAAATTATCAAACCTACACAATCTGTAGTAGCACTAGGACATCCAACACAGGATTGACAAAGAAACGGTCAAGGAATTTTGGCAGGAATCCAATAATAACCTATTTCTTCTACGGAAAGAACCCATTGAATGGGGGCCAATGGGGAATGATGTACCCAAGGATATCATATGGGAATAATTACAAAAGAGAAGGATAAAATTCCACGAGGAAGAAGACATTATTAGATGGGGACACAGCACCAAAGGAACATTCACTGCTAAAGAAGCTTATTCACTTCACTCTCACAAGAACTCATAACCATCTAACCCCCTTTAGGGGAAAATTTGGGACTCAAATTACTGGCCCAAAAATTCTACTTTTCTTTGGCTATCAACCCATCGTACGATTCTCACATGGGATAACTTACAAAAAAAAGGCTTCCTCGGTCCTTCCTTCTGTATCACCTGTAGGGAACACTCAAAAACCTTCGATCACCTCTTATATTCTTATGCCTTGGATGACACTATATGGAACCTAGTTGAGGTGAAATGAAAAAAAACAAACAGAGTAAAAAATGATATAGTTAACACCCTCCAGTCATGGGGGGGTGATCCCTATTGATGCAAACTCTTAAATCACCTTTGGTATCATATCCTTAGATCTGTGGTTTGGAACATCTGCAAAGAAAGATATTAACACATATTCAATAATAATAAAATGTAATGACACGGAGGTTTGTCTAGGAATCTAGAAGAACATTCAAGAAACGCTTCTAATTGACAACTGTTAAAACAATGACCTCCTGAGCATCCAATTAGAATGGGACATTCTTCTCGGTTGGGGGACGGATCCAAAATACTTCTCTGTTCAACCTCTCCCAACTAAAATGCATGTATCCAACCCTAGTCATTGGGAGAAACCTCTGATGGGAATATTTAAACTAAACTTTGAAGGAGCTTCTAAAAGAAACCCTGAAGAGGTAGGCTTTGGGGGTGTAATTCGGGATTGCATAGGAAACATCCAAAATGTCTATTTGGGAGACCTAGGTTTTGATAGAAACAATGCAATAGAGTTATTCGAGCTTAGAGAAGGAATTCAATTAGTTATGAATCTGAATCTCATCCCCCTTGTTGTAGAAGGAAACTCATAAATAATCCTCTCAGTTGCAACTCATTTACAGAATTGAACTCACAAACACAAAATCTCGCCCAATTGGAGATCAGATCATGGACATGGGAAACTTGATCAAATTCTGAGTATTGGAAGAAGTATCACCTTCCACCATGTTAAACTGAAAGAAAACTCATTAGCTGATTGCCTTTCTAATGAAGGAGTGGGATGCCACTCTTCCTTAATTCACAGAAACTTCACTTATGTTAATGTGGAAGCTCTCGTCAAAGACTGCAAATAGATTACAAACAACCACTTGATACACCCAGATGCGGGTGACTTAATGGCCACCTTCAAGGAACACCTGGCACATGGTCAGAACAATGATGAGGAAGGTGGTAATACAGATGACAACAGGGAACATTTAAACTGGGAGGAAGGTGGCATGCCTAACAGCCCGGTTGGAAGAAACATGATCATGTCTGGTTTAAGCCATCGATATGATAATTAATGCATAGTATGAGCCATCATGATGTCTCACACAATGGAATTAAGCACAACAGGAAATATCCCTCCCCCTCATTTGACATTTCATCTTATCCTGCGCTTGAGTCAACGACATCATTTGTAGCTATGTCTTTATCCCCTCTAGGCTCATACTGTTGTCTCTTGGTCTATGCATCTAACTGTTGCAAATTTGCAATCATGCAATACCTCAAAGAGAGATATTCCTAGGAAGAGAGGAACCCCATGCAAAGGAAGTGAAGGTAGAGGAAGTGCTGGTAGAGGAAACAACATAAGGAAGACGAACGTATGGGACAAAGATGGCTTCACGGAGAAAATATCCATGACAGTTCGCTGCTTAGTTGATGAGTGGGATTCTAAGGAATTCTCGAACCACCTAGCCTAAAAAAAAATTGCAGTCACATAAATCACTATTGGATGATGGAAAATATGCTCACTCTACTGCTATAGGACATGACAACCAAGTGGAATTGAGCCAGGGATATGACACAGGGCCTGCAATAGAGGAAATTGGGGGTCTAAAATGGGCCTTATAAGAAAACACGCCAACAATAAATTTTGTGAGTTGGAATTCAAGAACCAATAGAAATTCAATAAAATGAGTCAACCATAATGGTTGAATTGACATATTTGTCATAAAAGAAAACCACTATTTTTGTTCGTATTTTTGACATATCTCCTTGTTGTTTTACTCAAATTTCAAGAATGAGAACTCGTTGGATGTGGAATTTCAACAAGTACCCACACTACATACTTTTGACGGACCTCGCTACCCCAAAAACAACAAATACCTGAAAAATGTGATGACGACATCATCATCACGTTTTTAAGGTATTTCTTGTTTTTGGGGTAGGGGAGTCCATCAAAAGTATGTAGTGTGGGTACTCGTTGGATGTGGAATTAAATTCCAGATCCAACGAGCTCTCCTCATAATTTGAGCAAAAACACAGGGAGACATGTCGAAAATATGAACAAAAAGAGTAGTTTTTTTCCTTCTTCCTCTAAAATTAATAACTATTATCTTATTATTTTAACTATTATTTTATTATTTTCCTTAGGAGGCCCATTTTGGACCTCAAATTTCCTCTAATGAGAGCCAATCTTCTTCAGGTGATATGCATTTGAAAAACCTAGAGAGGAACTTGAACTTGAGACACTACTCTTTGTTCCCAATCATGGGAAATGAAGAAAACACTGGTGACAAGACCGAAGGTGAAAAAGGTTGCATTGAATTTGTTGGTGCTAATTCTCAAAGGAATTATTAGGAATAGGGGGACCTCCTGAAGAACTCCACTTCGGTCAAAAGAGGACGTAAACATCCCAGTGATGCAATTATCCCCACACTGATACAAAAGAAGCATCCCAGCAAACCTCTGGATGAGTTTGACCCCCATACAATTATGGAGGAAACCTATCACGAGAATGCTAAGGAATTAATGCCATATAGGCCAAGTTACCCTCCTAGGTTCACTCTATGAGTTTGAGCTTTTTTGTGCTTCTTTATTTTTCAGATATGTTGTTTTTTCAGTAGACTATGGTAAATTTTGGCTTTGTAATATGTCAATCCAGGTACATAGACATAGAAGGAGAAGATTCTTTTATTTCCATGAACATCATAAATCTACTTTTTTATCATTTAGACAAGTGGTTAGTTAGCGTACGACCACCCTAGATAGCTTCTTCTACAATTTATTTGTACTCTCTTTTGATATATCGAATATAATTTTTCTCTGTTATTTAAAAAAAAAACATTTCCCTTGTGACAAGATATCCTCCATATTGGTTTCTATAAGTACCCTACTACTCTCAAGAAAATAAAATAGAGAATATAAAGCTAAAATTCATGTTTTTTTGTGTACATTTGTTGGAACACAATTCCCATCTAGACTTTTCTTAACAATCTTTGCATAAGGTTCCGAGTGTTTAGTGTAAGTTGTTCCATGTGAAAATGGTTCTAGTTCCTAGTCTAGTGTCTTGGACCAAGAATTTGTCTACATTTAACCCACTTATACGAGTGGTTATGCCATAAAAGATTCTTTTTCAACTTACCTACACTTTTCCTTGTTCTATGGAGTTAATGTACCCCTCTATGCTACATTTATGAGGGAGTTATTGCATTTCCTTTTTTTAAGGAGAGTGGGTGCACCCTCTTGAGGATTTGATCAATTTTCTCATTAATAATACAAAACCTAGCCACTAAGCCACCTCTAGCTCCCTCATGATGGTTCCTTTCAAACTTGTTGACTATCCTAACCACTTCATGGTCAATCTAGATTCATTTCACGTTATTATGGGCACTATTTGGAGTTACACTTGGTATATGTCATGTACCCATAACCCATCAGTATGCGGAATTAAAATTTTCATTGACAACCTTCATTGTTCATCGAAACACAGGGCATGGTTGTGAACCACATCTCGACAATTCCAACATTTTCATGCTCCCTCCCGTCTTCCATAGATTATTTCAACAATATGCAAGGAAAGATCTCATAAGAGATCAAATGGCATAGAAAAAACGCGAGGAAATCAACGATCGTAAACGATCCCGCAGACCAGATCTAAATCAACGGTTTAGAAATCGCCCGCAAAACTCAACGGTGTGGAAATCCCAATATGTGGGGTCAAAAGTTACACAAAATCTCGATATCACTTCCCACATCTCGCATCCCGCATCCCGCATCAAAAACAGATCCACGGTAGAGAATCATCCCGCGAGGATCAACGACACATAAACTTAACTTGCGGGTTTGGAAATATGGAAATCACAACACTGCAATCCTGCATCCCGCATCCCACAAGTTGTGGAACCCAAAATCTGTGAAATGACATTCCGCATCCCGCATCCCACAAATTGTGGAAGGAAAATCTACGGAACCCAAAATTTGCGAGACGACGTTGCACATCCCGCAAAATTCTTAATCCCGCAAACTGCACAAATGAGGATTTCTGGTAGAATACTCAACTTTTCAGATGAATTCTTGGATCGATCTGATCATCCAGGCCATTACCAAACTGGCCAATCTACCCTGCAACTTAGTAAAATTCATTGAAAACAAAACATACATAGATTCCTATAATTGTAGTTATTCAGGGAACAATGCATAACTCAACATAACAACATGTTCATCACATTCCATCAAGCAAACATAATGCACAAATTATAATTGCAGAGAACAACATAATAACATAGGCAAGAGCACTTATCTTTGAACAAAACTTGCACCGCAAGCAGCTATGTCATTGCAACGTTCCTCCCAACCATAGGGCAATGTGCTCCTTAGTCTCTCAGCAACACTTCCACCCCCAAGCTGGGCATGATTTCCTTAAGGAATAAGAGAACACTAGCAGAATCACTCATAGCTAGGGTGCAACAACACTCAACCAAGCCAACATAGTTGGGTTTATCAGGTTGTATGGGAAAAAATCCCAATAGATGGGTTTCATAGGTGAGTCTGCCAAGCCATCTAACAGTTGGGATTCATAGACTGTTCACGGTCAAGACAATATTCACCTTTAAGGACCAGTCAAGCCATCTCACTGCTGGGTTTATCAGGCTACCTAGCCAAGCCAACATTAGCAGTTGGGTTTATCAGACTATCCAACCAAAGGTTAATTACAAGGTCAAGCACAACAAAAAACATCCAAGACAACAGATGGGTTTATCAGGCTACCATCCAAGCCATTTTTCCAGTTGAGTTTATCGGGCTTTTAAAACAATGGGCAGGAAGAACTGCTAAGCTAGTGAGCTCATATACAGAGCTAAGAACACCTTCACAAGACCTATCTGGCCTGGATTCCCTACTTCCTACACACCCAACAAAAGGAAGTGTCCCCTTCTCTGCTCCACAGTCCATCAGGATACACCTCCCCTTCCAGTTCTCTTCGGGATGTGCATAGTAGGTTTACCAGCCAATCTTCTTATTGTGAGGTTCCACACTAGGGTTATCAAGCACATTCTACATCTATCCCATTCCTAATTCTTATACATAGCTTAGACATGAACCAGGGTGCATGACACAATAACCACAGAGAGACTCTACAACACAAGCTTACTCTGAACACGAGTAACAGGGTCTCATACGCTCTGTAGTTTAGGATAACTATGCAACACAACAAATACCACAATGTCCAGAGAAAACATATTTGTAGAACATGAAGGATACATACAAAGAAGAAGGCTCTGCTATTCTACCACCTCTACATGATGACCGAGGAGTGTGTAGGTGATGAATCTATCATCCTTGAATGAATCCCCCCCGCAACTCTCAAAATATGAGAGTAGGAAAACTAGGTGTGAATGCATGGGTCAAACTAACATACGGTTCTAGTGTTTTGTTGTCCCTACAAGTGAAACATGACACTCCAGAACTGGGTGCTCTGGCCCATTCGAAATTTCTCATACCCTTCCCTTTCAAGCAATAACTACCTCAACCACCTTCTGGTAGAATAAATGGTTTTGGAAGAAAAGACAAGAAAGAGGGTAATTGATAGTTCTGATGGGTTTTCCCTATTACACATGGATTTTCTCCTAATAGGTTCAAGGTTAACATTCCCACCCCCTTATCCATAGGAAAATCATACCCCCATCTCATTATTCATTGCATTAACATAGTTGGCCGTTGGTTTTCATTATATTGGATATTTTCATGATGTTTACAAGCGTTCTTGACTTAGCACAAAAACCATAAGCATCAACATGATCGCCTATATACCAAACATCAATCAATGATAGGGCCTTGTCCTTGAGCTCCTTGTCATCATTTGATATAATATTTACATTACATACATTCATGCAACCGGGTCAAAACCGAGGAGTTACATTCCGCTCCCCCTTCAATAGCATCATCCTCAGTGCTTACAAAATTTTAACAAAATGCTACACTGCCATAGCCTCAATGTTCCACAAACTTGAAAAAAAATGGATGTGTCAATCGCATGGCATCTTCTAGCTCTCATGTAGCCTCTTCGGAATTGTAATCCTCCCATTGCACCTTTACCTGTCCTATGTTTTGATTCCAAAGCATGGTGACCTTTCTATCGAGGATGCACATTGGCTCGATTCAGAACTCTCCCTCGGGTTCCACCTGAATCACATCCCAATTTATCACGTGGTTAGGGTCATGTATATCTTTCTTAAGCAAAGAAACATGAAAAACATTATGAGCTCTAGTGCTAGTAGGCAATGCAAGTCTATATGCAATTGGCCCTATTCTTTCAAGTACTTCAAACAACCCACAATATCTAGGGGACAACTTGGCACAACTGTCCAGCTTCAAGGAACTCTTCTTTGCCCTCACTCTGAGGTAAACATGATCCCCAATAATAAACTCTCTGTTCACCCTATTCTTATCAACATAGCTTTTCTGTCTGTCCTGGGCTGTCTTTAGATTCTACCTGATCTTTACAACCTCTTTCTCCATTTCCTTGAGAAATTCCAGACCAAGCACAATCCTCTTCACTGGATCATCCCAAGTCACTGGTGACCTACACCTTCTTCCATACAAAGCTTCATATGGACTCATCCCCATGTATTCTTTCTATCCATTGTTATCGGAAAACTCTACCAAGTGTAGGTAATCTTCCCACTTGGTTGGTTTGTCCATCACATACATGCAAAGTGTGTCTTCAAGCACTTGATTTACTCTCTTTGTTTTCCCATCAGTATGAGGATGGTAAGAAATGATGGAGTTTAGATTTGTACCCAAATCCACAAACAAACCCTTCCAAAAATTGGAAGTGAACTTGACATCTTTGTTAGAGACTATTGCCTTAGGAAATCCATGCAATTTGAAAATCTCCTTCATGAAGATATTTGCAATGTCATCAGTCTTATGCATAGACTTCACTGGTATAAAATGTGTTTCCTTCGTCAACTTATCCACCATAACCATGATAGAATCATGTTGTATCCAAGTCATTGGAAACCTTGTAATAAAGTCCATGGAAATAACTTCCCATTTCCATTCTAGAACTGGAAAAGGATGCAACAAACCTGCAGGATGTTGATGCTCAACCTTTACCTGGTGACATTTCATGCACCTAGAAATGTATTCATCCGTGTCCTTTTTCATACCTGGCCAAAAATACTGATTTATGGTGGTAGTGATTGTCTCTTGGTATCCTGGGTGACAGAGTATGGAGCTTGATGGATCTCGTCCATAATAACTCTCCTCAAATCTGCTACATTTGGAATGTAGACTCTATTCTTATAAGTAAGAAGTCCATCTCCTTCCAACTTATATCCCTCATACCTCTTCTCAAGACTTTGCTGCTGCAATTTTCCCTTGACCTACACATACAATTCATCCACAGTAACATGGTTAACAATCTGCTGCCTCAACTCCGATTGGAAAATACTAAGATATTCCACATGCATTTCCTGTACCTTCCTGCTAAGTGCATCAACTACCTTATTCTCTTTTCCTTTTATGTGCTTGATTTCAAAATCAAACTCACATAAAAACTCTAGCCATCTAGCTTTCCTAGCATTTAGACTAGGTTGATCAAACAAATACTTCAGACCACAATGGTTTTTCCTCAGCTCGAATCTTCTGCTCATCAAGTAATGCCTCCACATCTTGATAGAATGTACTTTGGCTGCAAGCTCTAGATCATGAGTAGCATAGTTCTTCTCATGTTCCTTCAAATTTCTTGACTCATAACTTACAACGTGGTTGTCTTGCATAAGGACTCATCCAATCCCTTGACCACATACATTACTACACACCACAAAATCTTTCTCTGGGTTTGCAACATTCAATACTAGTGCACTGGTGAGAAGATTATTCAACTACTGGAAGCCTTCTTCACACCTCGAGGTCCATTCAAAATTTATCCCCTTCTTTTGCAAAGAAGTGATGGCATGTGCAACCTTGGAGAATCCCTCAATGAATCTCCTGTAATATCCTACGAGTCCCATAAAATATCTCACATCTATCACATTTCTTGGAGTAGGACAATTCATAATGGCTTCAATCTTTTCAGGGTCCACAGATATACCCTCCTTGGAGATAATGTGACCCAAATATTGAATTCTATCTCTGTAGAAATCACACTTGCTCAGCTTTGCATATAGCTGATGCTCCTGGAGCAACTGTAATGTCAATATCAAATGCTCTTTATGCTCTTCCTCATTCTTGGAATAAACAAGAATGTCATCAAGGAAAACAAGAACAAGCTTGTCCAAATACCTGCTGAAGACACTATTCATAAGGCACATAAATGTAGCTGGTGCATTTGTGAGACCAAATGGTACCACTACAAACTCATAATTCCCATACCTTGTTCTGAAGGATGTCTTATGAATGTCTTCATCCTTGATTCTTACTTGATGGTAACCAGAGCTCAAGTCAATCTTGGAAAATACCTTTGATCCTCTCATTTGATCAAAGAGATCATCAATCCTAGGAAAAGGGTATTTATTCTTCACTATGAATTTGTTCAACTATCTGTAATTGTGGAAATTGAATGCAAGATATAGAAAAATTACACTCACAAAATTGCTAATCAAACATGGAAAATTCACACCAAAGGAGACTGAAATTGGATCATAAAACTGATCTGTATTCATCAAGTGTACAATAGAAAACCTTGTGAAATAAAAGGCTTCTACAATATATAATTACATGAGAGAATCAAATTCATAAAGATGCCATTCGAAATAGTAAAAAATTAGGCTTACTAAATCTAGTCAAATCCCCCATAGGTGCATAAAGTAGTTTCCAAATCTATGCAGATGCTCATGAATTGGCTAAGTCAAGTGGGAAAGCTAAAGAGGGATGGAAATAAAACTCATACATTCTTTTATTTAGAGAAAAATAAGGAGGATGATGTGGGAAAAACAAGTCAACTACACCCAGTCTATCTTTTCCTTTCGCCTTAAATAAGAATAAAACAAGGAATCTTTTCAGAAAAAGCAGATATACACTTTGGAAGATCTAGAATAATGAAAACATGCCAAATTTAGTTTCCGAGATGTTTCCCAAGTGCTCCATGACTCAGTTTTAGCATGTGTTGACTTCTAGGACTTGTAGAAGGAAACTAGCATAGAATGGAATCTAGGAAACTAGGTAATAAGACATAAACAATTAAAATTAATGTCTAAGGTAGGTAAGTATGGGTTGATTATTCTAACACCCCCCCTTAAGCGTAAATTTATGAGTAAATATCAGAAAAATATAGGGCCTAGAAATAAGGCTTAGTCACCCTTTACATACTTCGTGTCCATACAACTAAGGAAAGAGGTAAAAACCCAGTGGGAAAATCCTCCCTTAAACATGGACAAGAAAAAAAAATTTGAAAATCTTGTCATCAATCATGCTTCATAGCATGATCAGAAATTCCCAACAGTTATTCGAGATTGCTAAAGGTCTTCTCACAAAAAACTTTGGTGAAGATGTCTGCTACTTGTTCTGAAGATGCACATAAGAGTAGATCAATGGTGGAATCATGTATAAGTTGTTTGATATAATGCATATGGATCTCAATGTGCTTGGTTTGCTATCTCTGAACTAGATCATTGCCGATTCAAATGGTGCTCTGATTACCACAGTAGATAATAGTTGAAAACTCTGATTCGAGACCACATTCTCCAAGTATCCCCTGCAACCACAAACATTGAGTTGTTGCATTTACAACTCCTCTATGCTCTGCTTCTATAAATGAGAGTGCTATGGAACTATGCTTCTTGATTTACTATTTGATTGGTCCTTTTGCAAGCATGAACACATATCCTGATGTAGACTTTCGATCTATGTTGTCACCTTCCCAATCACTATCACTAAACCCAATCAAATCAAGATCAAATTTTGCTTTGTAGAAGATCCCATGAGTTCTTATTCCTTGAAAAAAGTTGAGGATCCTTTTGTCTGCTCTCTAGTGGATCTCATGAGGCTGATCCATGTATCTCTAAGACACACTAACTGCATAAGATAGATCAGGTTGATTGTGTGTAAGATAAAGCAAACACCCAATCAACTTCATGTACAGTGTATTATTTACAATAGGAGGAGAACCTGCTTCTTCAAGCTTAACTCCTGAAAGGAAGGGAGTCTTTCTTGGATTGCAATATTTCATGTTGAACTTGTTCAGAAAATATAGAGCATACTTGGACTGATTTACTTCGATTACATGTTGGGATTGAGCAATTTGGAGACCCAAGAATTGGCTCAACAATCCCAAATCTGTCATAGAAAATGCATGGTTCATTGCATCCTTCAAGGAGGAAATATCTTTCTTTGAACTTCCTGTAATTAGAAGGTTATCCACATACAAGAAAATAATCATCAAATAACCATGAATCAGACTTGCATCGAACTAAACTCAGTGATTGAAAAAAGGCATCAATCTTGGCATACCAAGCCCTGGGGTCTTGCTTGAGCCTATACAATGATTTCTTTAACCTGCACACTAAATATGGATTAGAAACAAACCATTCAGGTTTCTACATGTAAATCTCTTCAGTGAGATCTCCATTTAGGAAAGCACACTTCACATCCATGTGATGTACCTCCCACTGCTTCGAGGCTGCAATGGCTAGAGCTAGCCTTATGGAGTCCATCTTTTTCACTAGTGCAAAGGTTTCATTGTAGTAAATACCATGTACTTGTGAGTAGCCCTTGGCTACCAATATTGCCTTATATTTCAAATGTGAACCATCAGCAGCAAACTTACTCTTGAAAACCCACTTACATTGACCTAGCTTCCTCCCTGGGGGAAGATCAACCAGCTCCAAAGTGTTGTTCTTCTGGAGTGAGCTGAATTCTTCTTTCATGGCTATTTTGCATCTTGGATCATCTGCTACATCTTCATATTTCTGTGGATCTGATTCAACCATCAGATAACACTTCTCAGCAAGAGGATCTTTCACACAAAGGGAACTCTCAAATTGAGATCTAGTCCTCCTAGTGTCACTAGGATTTCCAGCTAGTTCCCCAGCTTCTTGAATGGTCTTTGCTGCCCATTTTTTTCTTATAAGAATGTTAGGATCTACAATAAAATCATAATTATTAGACATATCAGAATCATCAAACTCATTAGTCTCTCCACTTACAATCAATGGATCTGGTGGTGAAGAAGACTCTTCAACTTCAACTGCTACTAAATTCTCTTCTTGCAACTGAAACCTTTGTTAGTGCTCAAGTTGATCAATGTGTTCCCTTTTGAATATTAAAAATACCCAACAAATAGGCACTCTTGGCTTTGGGGCTGCAAATCCTTCCTCTTTTCAGTTGGAATTCAAGCCCAAGCCTTTGAGCCAAAAATCCTAAAATCGATCACATCTAGCTTGTGCCCACTCCAAGCTTCGAAAGGAGTCATACCATCAAGATGCTTATGAGGCACCCTATTCTGGATGTAGGATGCACAATTTATAGCCTCAGCCCAAAACTTTGGTGGCAAAGTCTTAGCCTCCATCATGCCATCTCCTTCGATGATCTGTTCTTTCTCTCAACAACACCATTTTGTTGTGGTGTGTAAGGGATTGAATGTTGCATCTGAATACCTACATCTTTACAATATTCAATGAACTCATACTTGATATACTCACCACCATTGTCATATCTGAGGATATTGAGTTTCCTCTGGGACTGGTTTTTAACCAGGTTCTAAAGACTTTGAAGAGGTCAAAAACTTCAGACTTATGCTTTAGGAAGTAAACCCAACAATACCTGGAAAAGTCATCTATGAAGGTCATTCCATATTTGGCTCGACTCATGGACATATAAGGGAATGGACCAGCAATGTCATTGTGGATCAGCTCAAGAGGTACAAAGGTTCTCTCATGACTAGCTTTCTCATACTTGTGATATGGGTGTTTTCCTAGGATACAACCTTGATAGGCTCCCTTAGAAAACTTGATCTTTGGTAACCCAATGACCATAAATTTTTCACTCAAAGTAGAAATATACTTGTAGTTAATATGGTAGAATCTTTCATGCCAAAGCTTGCTTGCTTCATTAGCATGAATTAGAAGAGCAGAGGGGTTTGAGTAGGGTAGAAAATTGGAAAACTTGTATACCTTCAAAGTGTGATCTACAACACCTTTTGCTATGACTTTACAATTCAAAATATCCGTGATCTCAACATCATCAGTGGAGAATATGACCTTCTTTGGATACCTAGTATGAGTCATCTGATACATTGACAAGAGATTAGAGGAAAGGCCTGCAACATACAACACATTATTGAACTTAACATGGTCAAGATTAATCCTTCCCTTCCCCAAATTGTCAGTGAGAGAGTCATCTCCCAAAACTATTGGTGAACCTTTCAACATGTCAAGATAGGAGAATATCTCTTTTGTTGAAACCATATGTTTAGAATCTCCAGAGTCAATGATGAAACTAGGTGAGATTGATGTGCCAGCAACCAAGGCATGTACTCTCTCTCTGTCCTCTGAATTCGATCCTCCTTCCCTCTTCTTTGAGAAATTAGAAAGCGAGATGTTATTCTTATCCAGGAGTTGGGTCAACATGTCAATTTGATTTTTCATACAAGAGATCTCAGAATGATAGCCCTTACTGTAGTATGCACACTTGCTCATTTCTCCTTTGTTCTTCTTCTTCTGGGAGTTCTTCCTGGAACCTTGGGGCTCCTCTTGAGACTTGTTCTTGTCTCTCTTTCACTCAGGTGGATTTTTATCTTTTTTATTGCTTTTTGAATACACCTTTGAATCTCCAAGAACAAAAGATTGGTATTTGGAAGGTTTGATGGTGCCCATCATCACCAACTTATCTTGCTCCTATGTGAGGGATTCCATGAACTCTACAAGATTAGGAATCTTCCAGGCTTGAGCTGTCAACTTTGTGGCATGGAAGGTCAAAACAAACAATGAATAGTCAGGACCAATCTTATAAATTATGGCCAAAACTAGTTTCTCTTCCTTCTTTTCGATCCCACACTATTTCAACTGCAAAACAAGGGCCTTAAACTTGGAAAAGTAGAGTTGCAATGATTCGAAGTTACTGGGACTCAAGGAGATCATCTTATTCTCAATTTGATGTCCTCTCATCTAATCTATCTTTCCAAAAATCTCTTCTAGATTCTCCCACACTTCATTAGGTGATGTCAATCCATCAAGATGGAAGAGGAGGTCTCTTGAAATGATCAGACACAAAAGACCACAGGCCTCATCCCTCTTGTTGTGCCATTTAATTTTATCTGCAGTTGCATTGGGATATCTCTCTATTTCCATAGTTACCCTGTAGAGACCTTTCTCTCTCAACAATATCTCCATCTCAGCTTTCCACTCAAAGAAATTGAATGGAGTCAAGATGATCTTCTAAGATTGGTCCATGGCTCAGAAACTGTGCCCTCCAATCAGCATAATGTGCTCACAGTGAATATGTCAAACCTAAAATAGATATAAGAAAGGATATAAATTGATTGAGAAAGGATCTAATACCATGTGGAAATTGAACCCAAGAGATAGAACAATTACACTCACAAAATTGCTAATCAAACATGCAAAATTCACACCAAAGGAGACCAAAATTGGAGCATAACACTGATATGTATTCAATAAGTGTACAATATCCAACCTTGTGAAATAATAGGCTTCTAAAATATATAATTACATGAGAGAATCCAATGCATAAATATTCCATTTGAAATAATCAAAACGTAGGCTTACTAAATCTAGTCAAATCCCCCCATAGGTGCATAAAGCAGTTTCCAAATCTATGAATATGCTCACAAATTTGCTAAGTCAAGTGGGAAATATAAAGAGGGATGGAAAGACAACTCATAAATTCTTTTATTTGGAGAAAAGGAAGGATGATGATGTGGGAAAAACAAGTCAACTACACCTAGTCTAGATTTACCTTTTGCCTTAAATCAGAATAAAACAAGGAACCTTCTCAGAAAAAGTAGATATGCACTTTGGAGGATCTGGAATAAAGAAGACATGCTAAATTTGGTTTCTAGGATGTTTCCCAAGTGCTCCATGACTCAGTTTTAGCATGTGTTGACTTCTAGGACTTGTAGAAGGAAACTAGCATAGAATGGAATCTAGGAAACTAGGTAATGAGACAAAAATAATTAAAATTAATGTCTAAGGTAGGTAGCTATGGGTTGATTATTCTAACAGTAATCAATAAAAAACCTGAGTGTGCCATATTTATTCTTTACAAAAGGAACTGGTGCTCCCCATGGAGACACTCTAGGTCTGATATACTTCTTCTCCAACAATTCTTGCAGCTGCATCTTCAGCTCTAACATCTCTGGCGTGCTCATTCTGTAGGGTGTCTTGGACACTGGTGTTGATCCTGGCACAAGTTCAATTTTTAAATCAATGTCCCTTTTTCAAGGAAGCCCTGGAATCTCATCAGGAAACACATCCCTGAATTCCTGCAACACATGAAAGTCCTCCAATCTAGGAGTTTCACTCTCTGTTGCCTCCAAAATATGAGCTGCATAGAACTGGCAACCTTTCCTATAGAAGTTCTTCAACTGCATTGCTGATACCTACCTCACAGAAATCACCTTTGGAATTCCTTTCACAATCCTTGGGTTTCCTTCCTCATCCAGGCACTCAAAATCCTTATTATAACATTCAAGCTTTACTTTGTGAGATTCTAACCAATCCATTCCAATGATAACATCATAGGAACCAAGTGGTAGAACATTCAGATCTATACAAGTGATAAATCCATTCATACTCAATGGACATTTCTCTATCACTTCAATAACATTTCTCTTAGTTCCACTGGCTAAATGAACTAACCAGGATTTGTTATGTTTTACTTTCTTAAAGGCACAAATCTCCACTACTCTAGGAGTAATGTAACTGTGAATAGAACCAGGGTCAATCAAAATTTCAAATATGAAATGTCTAAAAGGAAAAAAAAGAAATCCCCTATAGTGGAGGAGGAACCCGATGTTGAAATTGTCACCAAGGTTGAATATACTCACGATGACACCAGATGCACCATAGGCGTGGAACCTGAATATAAGTGGGGGGGAATCTACAGATTGATAACACATCGAGAGGTACCTGACACTAGTTTTGAGGAAGAAACTATATATGCAAATATAGAGAGATCTGCTTTGATGAGGGTTGCTACCTGTTGGAGTAGGGTCCCGCAGCTACAGAAGAAGCTGCTATTTTGACAGATAGACAGTTTTGGCAGAGATATAAGAGGAAGAGCTACAACACTGTAGCACGTTTCTAGCTACAGATCAGAGCCAGAAACCATGACGTAGAAGATAGAGAAGTCAAGGAAGACGACGGTACTTGAGCGACCGAGACGAGAGAGCTCACCCACTGCATTGAAGGCAGCGGCGAAAGACAGGAGGGATCAGCTACCCTCATAAAGGAAAAAGAGCAACGAGGCCGAGGTAGTGAAGACAAAGGACAACAAGGGAAGCAGTGCCGGTACCCATGGTCAGTGCTGGGAAGCATAGAATACTGCAGGAAGCTATGGTGAATGGAAGCGGTGCATAGTACCCATGATCAGTGCCGGGAAGCATGGAAGACCGCAGAGAGCTGTGGTGTGATGGATAGCGGCTACCTCAAAGTACAGATACGTCGACTGTCACTAGTTAGGGTTTGGGTTACTATTGGGACAGGACCACAGTGTTGTAATGGCGAGACCTTCGGGCCGCCTATAAAGGGATGTATTTTTGTATTGTAAAGGGTTGGACAATTGTAAAGAGTTAGATTCATTGTTAGACACATCATATAGACATTACTAGCCCGTTGTTGTAGAAGCCAAGCTCTGGTTCTGTTATTAGCTGTAGTATCTTACTGTAACCAGTAGCTGGTTCACAGAGCATGCATGTAACGATCCACAGGGATTGACAGAGAGGGAAGAGTATATTGTAAGAGGTGCAATATAGAGGTAGAGAAGAGATCTAAGAGAGAATATCTCAAGCTGCATATGCGGTGTAGTAGAACTGTGTTTACCTTCCCCTGAGCTATAATAGAAACACAGTTCTATGGACGTAACTTCCATCCTAGAGGTGAACCACGTTAAAATCGTGTGTTATGTGATTGCTTTATGTGTTGTGTTTACAGTTGCATCTATCAGTTTTTATATGAGCCTTGTTTACAGTTTAATGAATGTATGCCTTATTCAGTTCGCAGTAATATAGAAGGATAGACTTAAGTTGAAGTCCTTGACATGTTGTATGCGGGTTCATTTATGCTTTGATTGAAATAGTCACTAGTCGCAGTGTTAAATAGCCTGTCATGTTGAGTCTTGCAAGTCGACACGAACAACGCTAAGTGCGCTGAGCCGCGGGGTAGGATATCGCAGGGAGGCGATACCGCACTGGCAGAGGAGCTATGGTGCGCGACACCGTAGGTCAAGGACTTAGCGTTGGAGAGGAAGTTACGTGTCACCTAGTGCGCGGTGATGCGATAAGGCTAGAGTCATCGCGAGTCAGTGGAAGTTGTGCGACGTGGAGAGGGACCGTGCAACAGGAAAAGGGAGATCTCATGGCTAGAGAGCTGCGATTCGAGGAGATCGTGCAACATGAGAGGAAGGGTCGCGCGACGCGAAGAGAAAGAGGCCTCGTGGCTAGTAGAGCTGCGAGTCGCAAGTAGGATGCCATAGAACCTGGTCTAAGATGCTTGAGTCCTTGGCCAACCCATTAGAATCACTTCGGGTGAGACTTCAGGCCGCTTCACGGTCTGTCGCCGAAAGGGCCAGTGAGCTAGGGGTGTTGTTGGTTAAATACAGTAAACCCGGGTCTGTCCATGATAGCCAACACTACCAGACCTAAGATTTTCTCATGCTCAGAGGTGATTTGATGGATTCTTCCCAGGGAAGACATAACTACCATGATTTTGGACAACGTTGAAAAATAGGGTTATGCTGCTTATAGCCCTGGTTATGTGTCACTAGACTACCACTTACCGAAATCCCAGGTTTACTTGACTGAAGACTGGCTAAAGAAAATTAATCCAGACCTAGTTGAGACATTGAAAAAAATGCTGGTACCTGGCAAGAGTTTCAGAACTAGGCCATCAGGAGAATATGACACGGCCACCTTAAGGACCCCTTATAGGTTCATTGCCTTAATGCTGAACAGGATTTTTGGGAGAGCCCACGGTAAAAGTTTTAAGTTGGGGTGGGTTCCTATCATCTTCTATGTTGCAACCCAAGGGATTGTATTCAATTGGGTGAACATTGTATCAAACAGTCTCTCGGCTTGCATTGCTTCGGCCTTGGGAGAAGTGTCCCAGAAAAAATCAGAGTTTTACATGAGCTCCATACTGATTGATTGCATACTGTACAACCAGCCATTCCCAAACCTGAGGTGTATTTGGGACCAAGATAGAACACCATTCTACTCATCCTACAAGCCACTGTGGGTACATAAGTACTACAGTCACTATAGAGAAGTGTGTGAACACTTCATTATTCCATTATATACACTGATTTTCTTAAAAGAATGCAATTGCATGTCTGAAGAAGTGTTGCAGGTCATTAAAGAATATGTCGATTACTATTTAACAGAGGATGGACTGTATATTAGAATGTATGGCTGCTCTATAGCACCTTCACTGCTTCCAAAATATGCCACTGATTATGGGGTACACAAGGATGCAGTCAGGAAGGTCTTCTTGGATGGCATAGGGATTTTTTTATTTGAACATAAGAAGGAAACTTATCCTCCCTTACCATTCAGGTTGGGAAGTTATAAGTTCTCAAGAGTTAAGAAAGATGATGAATTTGTAGAAGAATTGGAGAGATTCTAGTTTGGGGAAATAAATTTCGATAGGAATGATTCCCTGAATAAAGTGGCAAAACACTAGAGGGAACCAATGTACATTTTGAGTATACAAGCCACTGGAATAAAGACAAATCAATTTTATGAAATGTAGAAAACATAACTACATTAAAAAGAATATTTAAAAAGAAAATCTTAACTAAATTCGGGAAAGGACAAGATGAGCAAAAAAAAGCAGAGGAAGAGGAGGCTAGGAAAAGAGATGGAGATGCTAGGAGACTAGCACAAAAGGCCGAAAGCTGGCTTAAAAGTGAGGAGGAAGAAAAGAGAAAAGTTGATCAAGAAGTAGCTAGAAGTGTAGAAGAAGCTGCCAAGAGTGAAGAAGAAGAAAGGAAAAGGAAAATGGATGAGAAACTTAGGAAGCAGGAAGCAGAAATATTAAAACTGACAGGGTCCATGATAGAGAAACAAGCTTCTGATCCTATAGACATTCAGATTCAGGATCTGGGTAATCCTGGTTCTCAAGACCTTGAGGTAGCTGCTAGCAGCACATTAGGATATTCTATTGTTTATGTCCTAATACTAATCCACTTCGAACAAAAGAAAGGGGAAGAGGTTCCAGACTTCAACACTATTTTTTATGACAGGAAAAAAAAAAGAATTGTGAAGAGGACTGAGAGGAAAGTCGATACTGGGGGGCAGTCAGGGAAAATGATAAATGATACAACCATAGTGTATGGGACAGACAAGGACCTCGGATTCACTATCCGAGTTGGAGAAGCATTGATCCATGCTTCTAAGGACAATGCGGATCGGATAATGACCGACCTTGAACAATCAAATAAATCTGCTGCCCAACTAAAAGATACACTAAGAAGGGAGAGAGAGGAAAGTAATAAATTGAAAAGGATGTTTGAAAACATGCAACATGAAATATAGTCGTCAAAAGTAGAGCTCCAGTTACTCCAAGTAGAGAAGAGATCTCTGGAGGCCGCCTAGGAAAGTCTAGAAAAATTGCAGCAAGAATGTCGGGGCTAAGGACATAAAAGGATGGGTTGAAAATAGTATGTGAAAGTCTTCATACAGAAAAGGATCAGCTACTAAGTAACATAGGGGAGATGGAGTTACAAAAATATAACTTGGAGGAGTTAGAGAGGCAATCCCAGGTGCAGACAACAAAGATTAAAGAACAAGTTACTTCATTAGCAGCAGCTCTAGAAGAAGATAGGGAACAACAAGCTAACCTTCAGCCTTTCAAGGAGCATGTTTTAGCACAAAGGAGCAAGATGCACAAGCTACAAGTATCCATAGAAGAAGAGAGGTGCAAGGTTTTGCAGGTAGATAATAGACTAGAAGAAATTTTAGAAACTTCTTCATATTTTGTGGACAGATTGCAGGACATTTTAGAAGTCCCGACGAGAAGAATAGCAAGATTAGAGGAAAATGAGGAAATCCCTGCAGACCTGCCAAGAAAATATCAACAAGGCCTAAAACAAGACTATGACTTATTGGAGTTTGATATAAACACAGCCGAAGAATTTAAGAAGGCTGTAAAGAAGACAAAGGGAGCTTGTACAGATTTCTGTAGGAGACTTTTAATCACCTACAACCATTGCCAGGTTGCTACTGAATAGATAATGGACACCTTTCCATACCACAACTTGTTTTTGGAGATGTTGTAGAGTAGATATCAATAATATGAACAAATAATTCAGCACATCAAGGCCGTAGACGAGCAGACCATGAGAAATGAGGTAGCTCATTCAGTGGTTAGTGTACAGTTGCTTGAGGATCAACTACGCCTAAGCTCATCCAGGATCGAAGTAATAAAAAATTAGGCCGCTAAATTTGAAATCAATATTCACTTTCTAGAACCTTTTGAGTTCAAAAACATTGCCTCGGAAGCTTTAGCATGGAATAAGTTCTTGAACAATCAAGCAGGGCCCTCCACATAAGTGCTTTATTTGTTTGTTTTTATTGTAATATATTGTAAATTATATAAGCACTTAATGTAAGAAAATTGTGGGAGGTGAACCGTTGGGGAATCCCAAGAGTCATGTGTGGGCAGCCCAACAACTTTTTCTTTTGTATAAATATAGAAGAATCATATAGGAGAGAGGGATTTTTCCTGGAAAGACTTGTGAGCTACTTGTTGTAAGAGGAATTATTTCGTTTTGCAATAATAAAATTACAATTTTGCTTGTTGGAGAAAGTGTTGTGTGGAATGTTCAAATGTGATGAAATGAACAATGTTGAAGGGGAACTATTTCGTTTTCAGCTGTGTTTCATTAACTGTGAGATCATTCTAACTTTCTGAACCTATGTTCTTAAATGAATGTTCTCTGGTTTATTTTGTGATCATTTCCACTATGAGTAGTGAATGTTTTAACAGACAACGAGCTATCTTGTTGTGCATATCTTTATTCATGTCTATGTGTTTTGATTCTAAGAACAACTATCTGTGATTTATCTTAACATATGAACAGTATTACATTACTCATTAATTGATAATCTTGCTCCCTAGGGACAGCTTAGTTAATATTGTTTTTCAGTTGTGTGTGATTTAGATGCGAGAGAGTCTAAGATGAGAGGTAAGAACCTGCGCATCACATTGTGACCACTTCTCGCATTCTTTATCAATCTACATCTTAGATACATTAGAGAAAATTTCAACTCAAAATGGGCCTCCTAAAAAAAATTAATAAAATAATAGTTAAGATAATAAAATAATATTTATTAATTTTGGTGGAAGAAAAGAAAAAAACTACTTTTTTGTTTGTACTTTTGACATATCTCCCTGTGTTTTTACTCAAATTTCGATTGAGAGAGCTCGTTGGATGCAGAATTAAATTCTGCATCCAATGAGTACCCACTCGACATACTTTTGACGGACCCCTCTACCCCAAAAACAAGAAATACCTGAAAAAATGTGATTATGTTCACATTTTTTCAGGTATTTCTTGCTTTTGGGGTAGATGGGTCCATCAAAAGTATTATGAGTGGATACTCCTTGGATGCGGAATTTAATTCCGCATCCAACAAGCTCTCTTGATCGAAATTTGAGTAAAAACATGGGGTGATATGTCGAAAATACAAACAAAAAAAGTAGTTTTTTATATGATACCTATCCCCAAATTTATATTAAAAAATTGTTTTATACCTATACGGTATTTAAAATTTAAAGCAATTTCATTGGATAACACATGATGACATGGAATTTGAGTTAAAGTTAAAAGGCCCATTTTGAGTTGAAATTTCCTCTAATGGGCACTTGCATATCATACTTAAAGTCAAAAATACAAAAATATACACAGTGGACCGAGCCGCAACTGGTAAAACCCTTTGTTTTTGTTACTTGACCTACGGTAGCCGGACTGCAAACTGGAGGGATTCCCTATACCAAACAGTCATGGGCTAGTTGGGACCATTGACTTGGGAGAATCCCTTGCTGTTGTTTCCTACGAATTTTCAGGCCTCAACAGTTCCTCGCGCTAGAAGGAGGGCCACTAGTGCATGGCTGGCTGGGGAAATCCATTTCCTTGAAATTACTCCACCAATGATAGTTTTGAAAGTAGTTTATTTCCTGATCCAAATACTAAAGAAAATAGAGAACATTTGTTTTTTGTAGACAACCAAGTAGTTATTGATCTGAGAAGACACACATTTTCCTATGTAAAGAGTATTGGAGGATTACCCACTATCCCTAATTTACCCTGAAGAGAATACAAGAAGAAAGATCGTCCCATCTTGGAAGATTCAGTGTTGGTTGGAGATTTGGAAGAGTTGGTAGAATTAGTCTTAAAGGAAGTTATTCAGCCTTTGAATCAAGTAGGCCCAAACACACCTAACTGTTCTCTTATGCGTACTCTTTTTCCCTCCCCTCCTCACTCTCCACCCAGACTCATTGCAAGTGTAAATGCAAATCAGCCACTTATCCCATCAAATCTACCACCGGATTGGAAAGCGATATCACCCCTGAAATTAACACCTCCGTTGCATGACTTACCTCAATCTTTTGAGAAGATGTTACCCAAGTTTGATCCAAACGAGAAGATGTTAGTAGACGACCATTTACAAAGTTTCTATTTGGAAATAGAAGGATTAAGGGTTGGGGAACATGAGGATGTAGTTTGTAGACTTTTTTCGCATACCCTTAAAGGAGTAGCAACATCATGGTATTTTGGTTTGCCTACAAAATCTATCCCAGACTGGGACACCTTTGAAAGTATTTTCAGAAGTAAATATGCAACCCAAAAAACTCATGCAGTTCTCATGAAAGGTTTAGGCGCTTTAAAAAAATAAAGAAAAGAAAAGGTACACAATTTTACTCAAATATTTTTTGCTTTCCTTAAGAACTTATCTACAACTGATAAACCCTCTGACAAGGTTCTGATTGAGTATTATACCTCCGCTTTAGGTCCCGACCTGGCCATGTTTGCAAAAGCTCAAGTTAATCCTACATTATCAAAGACTTATGAAGAAGCAGAAAGAGTAGAGGATGAAAAGGAAACTATAGAAGATTATCCTGAGCAGTCTGGAGAAAAAACTTCCAGGAAGAAAACCTTATTGCTGTCTAAGCCTAAAGAGGAGAAATCACATGATTATAAGGGGATGTTAAAAATGATGCAAAAGCTATCCAATAGAATAATAGATCTGGAGAAAGAAAAGGAGGCTCAGAAAGCATATAAACCTTATTACAAAAAATGAGAGGATAACAACCACCCCAAACCTCCTCCATACGGTTCAACATCGATGAATTTAATGGAGGTGGGGATCGATAATTTTTGCACTTTCCACCAACAACCCCATTCTGAAAAGAATTGTCCTCAATGGATAAATTCAATGACATTGGTGATGAATCAACTGTTGGATTCTAAATTAACTGAGGACAGTGATGAAGAGGAAAAGGGTAGTAAGACCATAGAAAAACAAGAGAATGATACCATGTTTTTATGGGATTGTGTCTCACCTTTTTATACAGAAAGAACTCTTGTAAAACCTGAGAGTATACCAGAAATTCAAATGACAACAAAAGGCTTGGATTTGGTAAATAAAGACAATTCAATTCTCTCAAAGATTAATAAGTTGCAAGAGAATGTCAGGAAACAACCGAAGAACAATGTTGATGGCAAAGTACCTAAAATCACCATTATCAGCCAAGATCCGAAGCAAATCAACAAGCCTGTTAAGCCTATGGAAGAACAAGTAGGTGATGAAAAATAAAATATTAAAAGGCCTCAAGAACTAAAGGAGGAGATACCCACCGAAAACCAACCTGTGGAGGAAGATAGCGAATCAACGGGGGAAGGGAAAGCTAGTTTTAAAACCCCACCTTTCCTTTTGACTTTGGAAATTTTGAACCATAAGGTGCATAATTGTTTGGTAGATTCTAGATAATTAGTGAATGTTATGCCACTCATAGTCTGAAAAAAAATTAATGGGTAGCCAAAACCTACTTCTTGGGAAGTTACTCAATTAGACAGAACCAATGTCAAAGTAGTTGGAGAAATGGAGAATGTTCTCATTCGTTTATCTGTAAATGAAAAGATATGTCAATATATTGATATTGTGGTGGCAGACATATCGGATGGGTATGGACTTATTTTTAACCGAGACTCGTCCACGAGGTTAAAGAGGTATTTTGCTTCAGATTGGTCACATTTATGGCTGCCTCATAAAGGGGTCCCAAATCGAATCAAAATTTTAAGGGAACCTTACATGAAACACACTATCACTAAGTTGGAGGAATAAAATGAATCAGCAAATTCTATTTTGGGGAATTATCTAATGGATCTTGAACTAAGACATTTGGCATCGGAAGAAGCCAGCAATATAACTGACACTTAGCCCGATCTCCTTCAATGTTCACGGGCTGATGGGATTGATTGTAAATTGGTAGACGTAGTTTCTATTTCAAAAATAACAGAATTAGATAATGGTTAGGTATTTCACATTTGCAATCGAGCCTAACCCCTTGACTCATAAGTTGATAAATTTATAGGGGTGGGCATAGAATTGATCAGGTAGTGGTTTGGTTCTCAAAATTTTACTTTTGATTTTTTCTTTTTATAACTTTGTACATAAATAATTTCATGCAGTTTCTCACTTTGATTTGTCACTGTTGTTTCTAGTTACTTTTGGTGTGTTTTTGAATGAAAGAGGCAAACTTTTGGTTGCATGGAAAGCATCAGGGTTCTCGATTAACTGAAATCTTTGGGATAAGACTATGCATTTTTGGTTGAACTGATAGAATTTCTTCTAGTAAGCAGTTTTCCTAAATGGCTATGCACTCATTGAAGTCCTGCTTAACCCCTGAAAATAACTTGGAATCAAAAGGTCTGGAATACTATTTTGAGGCTCCATCCATTTCACATCTAAAATGTCCTAGGGGGTGACAACAAAGGACCCACGGAAAGGAAGCAAGGTAAACAATTTATTATATATAAATGATCCCATGCCAAGTTTTAAAAAATCCTAGAGGTTGTTAAGAGTCAAAATCCTAAAAGAAGAAATACATATCAAAGCAAAGTATACAAACATGAATACATAATTGCCAAAAGTTCTTCTCCATCTGTGAGCTGAAAAGTAAATACATCTCTCACACAAAAGGACACTATCGATAGAAGATCCTGAATAAAATTCAGAAATAAAGGCACATGGAGGACTCATAAGAAGAAAAGGTTCAAAAGGCACAAAAGTGCAAATGGCATGGGAATGAGGAACAAATGAATATTTATGTTTACCATATGTTACAATCCTGTGGTGTCCAAGTTGGAAACTACCAAAAGACAGAGGTAAAATAAAACTCATCTACTTAGCCTCATAAGAGTTATCCGGACTTTGAGATTTTGGTGTTCCCATTTCCAAAAATGGATTGTCCTCAATGATGTAAAATGCATGTGGTTTCCATTATAGGAATACAAGAATCTAGAAGAATTCAACCTATGAGTTTAATGATTAAACAATATTTTACTTGAAGAAGAGTTGATTCAGAAATCTGGGGTTCACTAGGTAGTCGCCAATTGTTGCAGCTACAACTATTTCCCAAAATTCTAAAATTTCAGGACCCTAAGTTTTTTGCTCAGCTTGTTTGGGTTCGCCTGATTTTAATGATGATTGATTAAGGAATATTTTATGCCGATGTTGTTTTATGAATTGCTTTGAATCCTTACCCCATTGTCTAAATATTTTGAGGCTATGAATCGGAACCGCAGTTAACTGCGCATCCGTCGTTGAAGAAGATGTAGTTGCATGGCGATCTGATCGAAAGTGTACTTGCCTCCGATGCACTTTCTTCTAGTTTATTATCGGCATCCTTATTGGAAAGCCATCGGAACTTTTTGTCTCTACCGTTTCTGCCATTGCGGATGACATATTGCGAGCCTCTTGATGGTTGTGTTGATCTTTTCCGATTCCCGCCAGTATTTTATTCACAAGACCCTAGTCTTTTAACTTCCGCTGTTGTGGCTCTAGAAGAGACTATTCTTTAACTTTGGTTTGGTTTATGTTTTCTTCTTTGCCATTTTTTTTGTTTAAGTCATGTTGTTTTACCTACGATTTTGACTAGTTTGTGAAACTTGTTGTCCTTACATCCTCCGTCATTGCGACGTTTCAACCATCTTATGGTCCGAGGTCTTAGTCTGGTGAACTCCGATGCAAAGTGTTTTATTTATTTATCTTGCCAATGCTTAGTTTGACACTGTGGATCTCGTATTCATTTCATCATCCACCGTTGCGGAGATGCAGCTGACATGATCGCCGATCCCGTAGTCATTTTTCTGCCCGATGGTCATGTTTTCCCGTCGATTGTTTGTTTTACCACGATGTATATATTGGGGGTTGGGGTTTATTTTTCTATTATTGTTCCTTTGAACCTGTGCTTGCACTGTCATTGTTGTTTCAAACAGGACATTATACTTGCTATTGGTAGCTCTTTCCTAGGTGGCACCCCCATGAAAGTTTGTGGTTTCTTCCTATCAGCTGCATAGTTCATTGCTAGGTAGGCCTTTATTCTCATTTCTACCTTTTCATTCGGATTGTTGAACTAGGGTTGTTGTCCTTGGTTGATTTCCCACCTCCATAGTTAATGAAAACCTAATTTTATGGTCTTCTTTAGCATATATCTAGTTCATCCCAGCAGTAGGGCCGTCTAGTGGGGGGTTTTTTGTTTTCTGAATGATTAATTTCGGTGTCGTTATGAGTTTGTGAACCTCGCCTGGCTATTTGGGAAACGAGCGCAAATGAGCGTTACACTGTCTGCACCAGTTCCCCCCAGTCTGTGTATGGCCATCTGGGGAGGGTAGTTCCCTGTTCGTTTGCAGAGGAAGGTGTTTTCTTGTTTTATTTTGAAGTACCAAGGTTTTGGTTTTCCAGTCTCTGGGTCGCTCGCATTTATTTTGGACTAGGGTCATGGTTTTGAAGTGCACCTCATTTCGAATGAGATTGGGAATAGGACGATTTATTTCATAGCACCGAGGGGGTAGTTTTGAGACTGTTTTCCTTAACGGGGGGGATTTTCTTCATTTTAGCAAGGCCATGATATTATGAGTCGATTACACCAATTTTTAGTCATAGGCAGGATTTAGTTCTTTTGCATATTTGTTTTTGTGCAAGAACACTCGGTAGTTAAATTTTGTTTCTATATTTTTCATAGCTTCAATCATGACTAGCATGACCGAGGTAAATGCTCATGTAGTTTTCTCTCCATTCTTTGAATATTATTTGGAAATGGCTCAACAGGACCTAAAATATTTTGTGTATGACTCGGAAATCTTTCCAAATACGAGATGTCTAAAAGGCAGAAAAAGAAATCCCCTGTAGTGGAGGAGGAACCCAATGTTAAAATTGTCACCAAGGTTGAATATACTTACGAAGACACTAGATGCATCATAGGTGTGGAACCTGAATATAAGTGGGGGAAATCTATAGACTGATAACACATTGAGAGGTACCTGACACTAGTTTTGAGGAAGAAACTATATATGCAAATATAGAGAGATCTTCTTTGATGAGGGTTACTACCAGTCCTGAGATTTTTCCGTGCTCAGAGGTGGTTGGATGGATTCTGCCTAGGGCAGATGTAACTACCATCATTTTGGGAAATGTTTACAAATAGGGTTATGTTGCTTATATCCCTGGTTACGTATCACTAGCCTACCACTTAACGGAAGCCCAGGTTTACTTGATTGAAGACTGGCTAAAGAAAATTAACCTGGACCTAGTTGAGACATTGAAAATAATGCTGGTACCTAGCAAGAGTTTCAGAACTAGGCCATCAGGGGAATATGACATGACCACCGTAAGGACCCCTTATAGGTTTAGTTCCTTAATGCTGGACAGGATTTTCAGGAGAGCCCACGGTAAAATTTTTAAGTTGGGGTGGGTTCCTATCATCTTTTATCTTGCAACACAAGGGACTGTGTTCAACTGGGTGAACATTGTATCAAAAAATGTCTCGGCTTGCATTGCTTTGTCCTCGGGAGGAGTGTCCTAGAAAAAAATCGGAGTTTTACATGAGCTCCATACTGATTGATTGCATACTATGCAACTAGCCATTCCCAAACCTGAGGTGTATTTCGGACTGAGATAGAACACCAGTCTACTCAGCCTACAAGACACTGTGGGAACATAAGTACTACAGTCACTATAGAGAAGTGTGTGAACACTTCATTATGCCATTATATACACTGATTTTCTGAAAAGAATGCAATTGCATGTTTGAAGAAGCATTGCAGGTCATTGAAGAATATGTTGATTACTATTTAACGGAGGATGGACTATATATTAGAATGTATGGCTGCTCTAGAGCACCTTCACTACTTCCAAAATATGCCACTGATTATGTCGTACGGAAGGAGGAAGTCAGACAAGTCTTCTTGGATGGCATAGGTATTTTTTTATTTGAACATAAGAAGGCAACTTATCGTCCCTTACCATTCAGGTTGGGAAGCTATAAGTTCTCAAGAGTTAAGAAAGCTGATGAATTTGTAGAAGAATTGGAGAGATTCCATTTTGGGGAAATATATTTCCATAGGAATGATTCCCAAAATAAAGTGGCAGAACACTGTAGGGAAACAAATGTACATTTTGAGTATACAAGCCATCGGGATAAAGACGAATCAATTTTCCAAAATGTAGAAAACATAACTGCATTAAAAATAAGATTTAAAAAGAAAATCTCCACTAAAGGCGAGAAAGGACAAGATGAGCAGAAAAAAGAAGAGGAAGAGGAGGATAGGAGAAGAGATGAAGATGCTAGGAGACTAGCATAGGAGGCCGAAAGCTGGCTTAAAAGTGAGGAGGAAGAAAAGAGAAAAGTTGAACAAGAAGCAGCTAGAAGTGTAGAAGAATCTACCAGGAGTGAAGAAGAAGAAAGGAAAAGGAAAATGGATGAGGAACTTAGGAAGCAGGAAGCAGAAAGATTAAAACTGATAGGGTCCATGAAAGAGCAATAAGCTTTCGATCCTATAGACATTCAGGTTTAGGATCTAGGTAATCCTACTTCTCAAGACCCTGAGGTAGTTGCTAGTGGCACATTAGGATAGGCTGTTGTTTATGGCCTAAGACTGATCCCTTTCGAACAAAAGAAAGGGGAAGAGGTTCCATACTTCAACACAATTTTTTACGATAGGGAAACAAAAATAATTGTGAAGAGGACCGAGAGGAAATTCGAGACTGGGGGGTAGTTAGGGAAAATTATAAATGATACAACCATGGTGTATGGGATAGAAAAGGACCCCAGATTCACTATCCGAGCTGGATCAGCATTGATCCATGCTTCTTAGGACAATGTGGATCGGATAATGATTGACCTTGGACAGTCAAAGAAATCTGCTGCCCAACTAAAAGATATGCTAAGAAGGGAGAGGGAGGAAAGTAATAAATTGAAAAGGAAGTTTGAATACATGCAACATGAAATAAAGTCTTCAAAATCAGAGCTCCAGTTCCTCCAAGTAGAGAAGAGATCTCTGGAGGCTGCCCAGGAAAGGCTAGAAAAATTGCAGTAGGAATGTTAGGGGTTTAGGACAGAAAAGGATGGGTTGAAAATGGTATGTGAAAGTATTCATACAGAAAAGGATCAGCTGCTAAGTAAGATAGGGGAACTGGAGTTACAGAAAGCTACCTTGGAGGATTCAGAGAGGCAATCCCAGGTGCAGATAGTAGAGTTTAAAGAACAAGTTACTTCATTAGTAGTATCTCTAGAAGAAGCCAGGGAACAACAAGCTAACCTCAAGCCTTTCAAAGAGCATGTTTTAGCACAAAGGAGCAAGATTCACAAGTTGCAAGTATCCATAGAAGAAGAGAGGTGCAAGGTTTCTCCGGTAGACAATAGACTAGAATAAATTTTAGAAACTTCTTCATATTTCGTGGACGGATCACAGAAAATTTTATAAGTCCTGACGAGAAGAATAGCAAGATTAGAGGAAAATGAGGAAATCCCTGCAGACTTGCCAGTAAAAGATCAACAAGGCCTGAAACAAGACTATGACTTATTGGAGTTTGCTATAAACAAAGACGAAGAATTTAAGGAGGCTGTAAAGAAGACAAAGGGAGCTTGTACAGAGTTCTGTAGGAGACTTTTGATCACCTACAACAATCGCTAGGTTGGTGCTGAACAGAGAATGGACACCTTTCCATACCAGAACCTTTTTTTGGAGATGTTGCAGAGTAGATATCAGGAAGATGAACAAAGAATTCAGCACATCAAGGCCCTAGACGAGTAGACCTTGAGAAATGAGGTAGCTCATTCAGCGGTCAGTGTACAGTTGCTAGAGTATCAACTACGCTTGAGCTCAGCCAGGATTGAAGTAATAAGAAATCAAGTCGCTAAATTTTAAATTAATATTTGTTTTCTAGAACCTTCTGAGTTTGAAAACATTGCCTCAGAAGCTTTAGCATGGAAGAAGTTCTTGAACAATCAAGTGGGGCCCTCCACATAAGTGCTTTATTTGTTTGTTTTTATTGTAATATATTTTAAATCATATAAGCACTTAATGTAAGAAAATTGTGGGAGGTGAAGCGCTGGGGAAGCCCAAGAGTCATGTGTGTGCAGCCCAACAGTTTTTGCTTTTGTATAAATATAGAAGAATCATATAGGAGAGAGGGATTTTTCTCGGAAAGACTTGTGAACTACTTGTTGTAAGAGGAACTATTTCGTTTTGCAATAATAAAATTACAAATTTTCCTGTTGGAGAAAGTGTTGTGTGGAATGTTCAAATGTGTTGAAATGTACAATGTTGAAGGGGAACTATTTCGTTTTCAGCTGTCTTTCATTAAATGTGAGATCGTTCTAACTTTCTAAACCTATGTTCTTATATGAATGTTCTCTGGTTTATTTTGTGATCATTTCCACTATGAGTAATGAATGTTTTAACAGATGACGATCTATCTTGTTGGGCATATCTTTATTCATGTTTACGTGTTTTGATTCTAAGAACAGCTATCTATTATTTATCTTAACATATGAACAACATTACATTACTCATTAATTGATAATCTTGCTCCCTAGGGACAACTTAGTTAATATTATTTTTTAGTTGTGTGTGATTTAGATGCGAGAGAGTCTAAGATGAGAGATTAGAACCTTCACATCACATTGTGACCACTCCTCGCATTCTTTATCAATCTGCATCTTATATAGGCACTTTCATATCATACTTAAAGTCAAAAATACTAAAATATACATGCTGGACCGGGATGCAACCGGTAAAACCCTTTGTTTTTGTTACTTGACCTACGGTAGCCGAACCGCAAACTGGATGGATTCCCTATACCAAATATTCATGGGCTAGTTGGGAGCGTTGATTGGGAAGAATCCCTTGCTGTTGTTGCCTGCGAATTTCCAGGCCTCAACAAGTTCCTAAGGCATGGCTTCCCTAACTAGGCTATCAGGTACTGAATCAATTCTCCTTTTTCCTCTTACGAAAAATGTTCTCCAATAAATCTCCTGATAATAATGAGGCAAAAATAATTGTATTACCCAAAAAGATGGAAGATCCTCAAGCCTTTGTTTGGCTTGGGTTTTTATAGGCATATTTTTTAGTTAAAGAGGTAGTTAAATCAAGAATCATTTTATTTCCTTATATAACTATTTTATTTTTTTTAGGCACTTTTAATATTTAACATAGGAACTTTTAACTAGTTCCTATTTGGACTCTTGTAGGTATTTTAATATCTAATTCTCTTTTAGTAATAATAATAATAGATGGAGCCTTTCCTTATTTCTTATAGCTATTAATATTATTACTATGATTTCTTTATACATACAATGTATAATATATATATATATATATATATTATTTGTTAACATTTTGTCTTTATGTATCATATAACATGATCCCTAAACTTATGACACTTTCTTTATTAAGGCCACTAGGTAGGTGGTTAGGTCTACTAGGCTAGGAAACTCTAAACCTACTTGCGTGTTGGATCCCTTGTATAACATGGTAGTTCTTCAATACTTGATGAGATACGTAAATTAAAATTTTCATTTAATCACTTACAAATAAGTCACATGAGATCAATATTTTACTCGAGTCTTTTTCACTCGACATATTAATTATTTTCAGTAACTCCCAGCGCTTATCCATAGCCCATACTCAATGGTAAAAATATGGAGTTACAATCTTAGTGAAATTCCATAGATCCTCGCTCAACACAAATGCTATGATGTACTTGTAGGATACATATAGCGATACAATGTCCAAGGATCTTATGTTCCATAGCTTAAGCACAACATCAAATTGGAAGGCTCTAGAGATTATGCCCAACACTTCCAATTTATCTTTTCATGTGCTCCAGAGCGTCTCTCTGAACACAAAACATCAATTACCCATGTGCTCTAGATCTCCTCACTTAACACAAAACATCTCATCAATCATGTGCTTGAGGGTCCCCTCCCAACAGCTGAAAACATCTCTCTCTCTCTCTCTCTCTCTCTCTCTCTCTCTCTCTGTCTATATATATAACATATGTAATTTCCTTACGCCCAATATATAAAACAAATCATCATGTTCATATGAAAATGGGTTTTCAACCCAATATATCAAAATAAAACATTAAAGTAACATCATAATCAATGGGGATTATGCCCATAAGTGTTAGGTAAAAATTTGGGATATTACAATTGGAAAGTGACTACAATTTATATTGTAATTGAGTATTCAAAACTTGTTTAAATTGTATGTCAATTTCACATAGATTATGTTTACATTGAATTTCAATGTGAAGTAAAATTTGTTTGATTTTGTATATTACTATTAATGTTAAAATCGTTTTTTATTACTGAAATCAATTCAATTTAGTAATGAAACTCCAACAAACATTTTTCATACGACTTAAATAAATGCATGATGAGAAAATAAATGAACATTGTTGGAGTGATTTGGACCTATCTTGAAGGTTGCATGGAAGAGATAAGTCACGTGACAACTCAATAAGTGGTCCAAACTACACAAAAGGTGCAAGTACGTTATGACTTAGTTTGATGTTTTTTCCACTTTGTAATGGGCTCAACAATTCCTTGTGATACCATGGATGAGACTTCTCCTACTAGAAAGTGACGTTGAAAGGGTCAGTGTGTGGGGTTTTGTTGGTGAAATGCATGATGAACCTTGATTCTTCCCATGGACCAACAAATTGTTTTATTAATCAGTTGTAGATGTGGTGGTGACACAGTTGGTTAGCGTGCATGTCATTAGTTTCCTACCTTACACAAAGAGGCCAAGGAATAATGTTAGAAGTGTAGTGTTAGCTCTCCAGGAAACTCTTCTAGGTTGCAGCTCGAAGATGCCTGGTAACTTCAATATTTTTAAATGGTTTACTCAATGGATCAAGTCAGATGACCAATAAGACCTCACTCACTCAAGGCATGCATAACACTCAATAAAATAGACAACGATTCTAACTATCAATGTTCAAATGGTTTGTAATAAAGGTGAATAGATGAATAACTCGGTGTGCTAGTAGATTCAGACATAAGACACTCACATATGAATGGCTGATCATAACCAGGAAAATATACTTGTAATTCCAATAACCCACATAGATATATGATGACAACTATCTTGCATTAAGTAAATAGAATAAACATGAATGCAACATCCAAGCACAAGTACAGAACAGAAAGAAGATGAAAGCTGAACATGTAATGGAAAAATAGCTTGTATTAGGTGACAAAGCACATGAGAAGCTTGAATACAATAAGTGTCTAAAATTCTCCAAAAGTTGAACCCTTTCTTCTATATTAGTCACATGCTTTATAGCCTTTAAAAAATCTATTTCAGATCCTAAAAAATTGGATCGAATTTACTAAAAATAGACACTCATAACTATTTTCTAAAAATAGGTCAATATCTTATCTTTGATTGCCAATATACCTAACTCCAAAATATTCCTACTCCTCGAACTCCTTAATAGTTGTAGTAGACAGTGAAATAGAAATCAGACTTTCCATTTGGAAGACATGTCACCCTTTGGCAGAGTAGGTAATATATGTGACCTAATTCACCTTGTTGGCACCTTCAAAACTGAAACAGAGCCAAAACGGATGCCTTGAATTATTTTAAAACCTTATAAATCATCCATGAAGCGTTCGGATCAACAAAAGTCTGTTCTGCATGAAAAATTTCTTTTCTGCATTGTTATGCGCTTTCAATGGCTAAGGAAGCATAACATTGGTCTTGTAAGCTGCCAAAAGCTTTGTTTTCGATGGCTAATGAACAGCTCTGGTGTTCGCCTAAGCCACCGAAAAGTTTATTTTAAAATTTTAATCAAAATTGCCATCACACTTTACCCTAATGTTTTAAGGCTTCAGTGCTAACCCTTGGGTATCTTTGTATCCTTCCTAGGGTTTGGGATGGAAGCATCATCACAGGATACCTTTGGGACCAAAAGGATCATTGCTACTTCTGCTAGGGTTTCCAACTTTTGGTGAGCTTGAGACCGAGGGCTAGAATTCCCTTTTTGCAATTTGGACAGCCTGATTTTCCTGCAAAGCCTAATTTTCTCTTTCCTTAACCTGATATTGCTCTCCTCCAGCTTCATATACTTCCTTTTTTTCTCCTGCAGAGAGTCATATAATTTATCATTCCTCTTGCTTAACCTCTCATCAGTTCTTTTGATTTCCCTCTCCAAGATTTCTAGCTCATACACCTACCTCAATAGTTGATTGATTTTTTTGGATCTAGGTTTGTTGGATGAAGCCTCTGCCATTGGTTCACCCTGATCCTCCTTCGGTGTAGGTGATGGAAACTCCTCCTGCCCTATTTGAAATTGATCTGTTAGGTTAGTTTCTTATTCCTCTTAATCCTCAGAATTAGAGTAAGGTAGGTTTAGGATGTTTTTGTCTGGTGCTGAAACCTCCTCTACCTTTTCACTAAAATGTAGGTTGCTCTTAGCCTTATTGGTCTTTGGAGCTGGAGAGGCCTGATCCACTACAATTGGATAGATGACCCTCCTCTCCCTCTTACCACTTTTGGGAGCGGAGTATTTTTTTGAAGAAGACTTCCTTTCGTCCTTTGGCTGCAATTATGTCTCAAACTCATTCCAAAATAGGAAATATGTCCAGGCCATGTTCCTTCTTTGCAGCAGTTCAAGGACTGTTAACTTGATCAGGCCCTGATGGGATAGCCTGCCTGTAATCTTGGTGGGCTTGGATTTAACTTGACGGGCCATTTTAGCTAGGATTTTGTATAGGTAAAAGGGTAAGTTCAGGGGGTTCCTGCCAGTAAAATGGTTCATTAACTTGAAATGGTATATCATTACCCTCTTATACCTTCCCTCATAAGTTATGTAGACCATAATTGCCTTTAATAAGTGCTTCCATTTTTCCTCAATCCAGGATGTGGGAATGTTGTTCTTCTATAAAAGTTCTTGTGCTCAGGCTTCAGGTAAGACCTCAATTCTACATTCTTTGTGATTGTTGTTTTGAACCATCTTTCTGTAGTCCTTGGGAGCTCTGTTACTTCTGCTATCAGAGCCTCATCCACTTTAAATTCTTCTCTGCCAATCACTGCTTTCAAGCCTTCAAAGGATAGAGCAAGGGATTCTACCACTTGCTATGGTATCCTTGAATATTTTCAGAGAACCTATAGCAGCCTGAGTCTTTGAAGAGATGACATACCTCTGGGTGTGATTGGAGGTAACCAATATCACCCAGCTCCTTTCTAAGGGAAAGTATTCCTCCTTTCTTCATCTCCTATATTTCTCTTATGTACCTACAAAATTGAAAATTCAAACCCTGGAGAAGGCAATTACAGCGCTAGATTTCGGGGACCTTGGCTCAGTGAGGACACATGCAAGAAATGTGGGATGGATTACGGAGGGGGTGCTTATTTTGAGGGAGATGACTGGAAATTGGGATTTTAGCAGGGTGACATTTAATTCTAATGAGACCCATGAGCTAGCCAGTGCTATAATCATTATAACTAGAAACCAATGATTCATGGTGGCTCAATCATAGACATGGGACAGGTGGAGGGAAGAGAGGGTTTGGATTTTGGTAGATCACTTAATTTTCTTAACAACTCCTATTAGTAACTCATGATTTATTGCAAGTCCTATATTTTCGGTGGTTAATGGCTTGATAGTGGCGCTCTTCATCCTGGTGGTGGCTAAGGGTGATGGGCACGCCAACAATTTTAACTTTAGTGCGGTTTTGGTGGCTAAGGTAGCCCCAAATTATATTTTTAAGCTACGAAAAGCTAGTCTTTTCACTGGCTAATGAACTGTTGAGAAATTCTCCTAAGCCACCGAAAGTTGAGCTTCAAATATTTCATTAGAAAACATAGTCAACAGTGTTCCAAACTTCATTAAACATCTAAATATTTCACAATGATCCTTGAAAACCTTTAAAAAAGTATTTTGACCTCCTATCACTACAAGATATAAGTCTTCTAAGTCTAACTTATTGAGGACTGATTTATTTAGGAGATAACATCTGGCTTCTACTCATGGATGGAAACCTACCTGTGAGGTTTCAAAAACCACAGACCAAATTCCTTTCCTAAGAAACAAATACTAAACCTATCTTCTACTGTTCCGTTGGACATGGAGTTATTTTGCAAAAAAAAAAAAAAAGGTGATATTTTACAATGATAAGGCTTTGAAGCCTTAAGTGAAATAGAATTTCAGAAATTGCCCATTGACTGGGCCATCAAACACCTCTTCATGTTACAGACTTTGTAGTTTGAAAGTGTTCTTCTATTGTACTTGAGTTATCAGAAAAGGTCCTATCCATAGAGAATCAAATTTACCATTCTTTCCCTTGTCCTGCCTGATAGCATCCCATTTCATAACCTAGTCTCCAACCTAAAAAAATTTCCACCTTTTCCTTCTTGTCAAAAATACTTTTAATATTCTTTTAGTGAGCTTCTGACTTCTCCACCAACTATTCTCTAACTTGTTGTAGCTCAACCAAATCCATCATTCTTATTACAATGTCATTTGGTTCATCATATTCCTCCTAAAATAACTTTTCTACTGGTAGGACCAGCTAGATGGGGAAAATTTCATCAATACCATAAACCAACTTGAAAGGGGAAGTCCCTATGGATTTTTTGTTGGTCACTCTATCAGCCCAAAGAGAAAACTTTAGCTTAGAATCCCAATTCTTTTGATTCTTCTCCAATAGTTTTCTGATGTTTCTAACTAGGATCTTATTGGATGACTTAGCAAGGCCATTTCCTTGAGGGTATTAGGAAGTAGAATGCACCAATTGAATACACATTGAATCACACATGTTAACCAAGACACCGGATTTAAAATCTAGTGCATTATCAGTCACTAGCCTTTATGGGCAGCCAAATCTGATAAAGATGTTTTCATATAGAAAATTCATGATGACTTGGTGAGTGGAATTCCTTGTGGGGACTTCCTCTATCCACTTGGTGAAATAATCAGTGGCTACTAGGATCCAATTGTGTTGACCACATGATGAAGGATTAATCTCACCTATGAAATCAAGACCCCACTACTGGAAAGGTCCATTCACTACAATAGGTCTATAAGGCAAAGATCTGATCTGTTGCTTTCCTATGAATCTTTGGCATCTCTCACAAGATTTCACAAAGGTACACAAATAAGAAAAAAGAATAGGCCAATAGTACTCAGCCTTTAGAATATTGTGGGCAGTAGTCTTCCAGTAATGATGGCCTCCACATGTGCTTGAATGAAACTAATGCATGACTTGAAATGACTCTTCTTCATCTAAACATATTATCAAAATACCAAAATGATATTTCCAATACAACAAATATTTAACTATGCAAAATTTAACAGACTTGAGCTTAAGATCCCGTGCTTGAGTCATGCTAAGCTCAGGGGGAACTTCTAAATTCTGCAAAAAATGGATAGTACCTGAGTACCACTCACATGAACAAAAGTTCTCATCCACCTGTTGGATGTCATGCTACTCCTCTGCTACTACCTTTGTTTCTACCTATGTCTACAAGTTTGTTAAACTTATGCCAATGAGATTCATGCCTAGTAGATCATAATTTTCTTCAGCCATAAGCTTAGTTAGTCCTTGTCTTTTTACCATCCTGGTGGTCTTCACCTCTATGTCAAACTCAATCAACTTTGCAATCCATTTGGCTCTCCTGCCATCAATATCAGGCTGGGTTAAGACATCCTTCACAGAAGATGAAGGGATATAGGCAATGACGTCTGAGTGTAGAATATAGATCTTGAAACATTTTAATGACTTGATGAGAGGATAAGCCTATTTTTTGATAGGATCATACTTCAATTCAACATCTCTCAACGTTTTACTAAAGAAAGAAATGGGGTGATCGAGGCCTTCATCATCTTTTTCTAACAGAACTATTGCTACTGTGTCGTAGGAAGCAAAGGAAAAGATGTAGAATCCCTTGGTATAGTTTGGACTAATTAGAGTGGGAGCTTCCATGATATCCTTATTGATGGCTTCAAAAGAGTTTCTTGCATGTTCTGTCCATTTGATTTCATCTTCCTTCCTCAACATAGAGGTTATATGTTTTACTAACTTATAAAAGTTTGGGATAAACCTCCTGACAAAATTTATGTTGCCAAGGAAAGACTAGATATCCCTTTTTGACCTAGGTATGGACAACTTCTAGATTGCTTCAACCCAAACAGGATCAATCTTCACACCTTCTGCCGAAACTATGTGACCTAGGAGTTTTCCTTCTCTGAGAGAAAATTGAGACTTTTTTGGGTTTAGAGATATCCCAAACTATCTACATTTCAAAAAATCCCTCCTTAAGTGCTACAAATCCTCTTCATATCTATTTGAGTAGATAATGAGTTCATCCAGGTATATGAGAACAAACTTGTCCTTTAACCCCACGAAGGCTATGTCCATGACCCTCTAAAAGGTGGCCCCAATGTGCATTAACCCAAATGGAATCTTGGCATACATGAAAGTACCCCAAGGAGTGGTAAATGCAGTTTTCTCTTTATCATCAGGGTGTACAAAGACATGATTGTAGCTAGAGAAGCCATCTAGGAATGACATGACACTAGCTTCTGAGACTCTTTGCAATAGATGCTCCATCTTAGGTAAGAGATATTTGTCTTTCTTGGAGCATTTGTTTAGGTTTCTAAAATCAATGCATAACCTGATCTCCCCATTTTTCTTCCTCACTATCACTAAGTTTGCAATCCATTTAGAATATCTTAGTGGGATTATGTTTTTTTCCATAAGGAGCTTTTTAATCTCTTTCTGAATCAAGGGCAGTAGGAGGGATGGATAGGTCTTAGATTTTGTTTGAAAGGGATGGTGTCCTTTTCCAAGGGAATCCTATGTTGGATGATATCTGTGTCATAGGTTTTCAAATCACTATATTTCCAAGCAAATACATCAGCAAACACTTTCATAAGACTACAAATTTCTAACTTCTGATCAGCAGTAAACTCAGAGGACAAATTTATGAATTTTGGGTGATCTTGGCTACCTATATTGTGCTCATGCACAGTGGGGTCCTCCTTTTCCACAAGTTTGAATGGGACATCATTATGGTCAAAGAGATCTCGAATAGATACTAGACCCTGAGGTATATGATTGCTTGGAAACTGGACAATATTATGTTTACCCAATTTCTCTTTTAGTTTAGGCCTCAGGGATTCCTCCACATTTAGGTTTTCTTGGTCAATGTGCATATCATAAAATTCATCAATGGCCTGGAGAAATCTACTAAGTTCATCATCACATTCAAAGAATTTCCAAAATTTCACATTATCGGGTAGGGATGGGCTGTACTTGACTTCGATTTCATAGTTCAATTTAGGGGGTAAAGGAGGGATGAACATACTGGCAGAGATAGCAAGGGAATCAGCTAAGTTGCTCATAGCTCTAGGTATATAAGAAATGCCAAAAAACATGAAAGAGTCCCTGAGTTTCCATACCTCATCTCTGTATGCCTTTAGCCTGAATTTCTTTGCTTGAAAAGAATTATTAACTTGATGTATTATGAGATCTGCATCTCCAAATATATTTAGGCACATGATTCCCATTTTTGGCAGCCTTCACTCCCAATAGCAAAGCCTCATACTCAGCTATATTGTTAATTGTCTTGAAATCAAACTTATAGGACAAATGAAGAGTCTCCTTTGAAGGAGAAATCAGGACTATACCTTCATCTGCTGAGTCTTGAGTATTGGTCCCATCAAAAAACATGCTCCACATAGAGGTGGTTACTTCTTAAGGTTGCTGGTAGGTGGGATTTGTAAGCTGCATGGGTATTGGATAGGAATCATCTATCTACAAAATAGATGCCACAAAGTCTGTGTCTACTGCATAGATGGGATGGTTTACAGAGTTATTTTCATTACTGATGATGTAGGGAAGCTTTTTTTCTCTGTAGAGTCTCTTAGTATCTCCTCCAAACATCGGGATTGTAGCATATGTAAGATCCATATGTAAAGGACCACTTAGTATTTTACTCCATGAGCGAGATAAGAGGAGGCCAAACATAGGTGGGACATCAGCAACTACTATGTCCATCACTGTGCTTTTTGAAGAAAACTGGGAGAGATTTATGACAAGGTCTTTTATGAGGCCTAGGAATTTGACCTTCCTAGATTCAAAAGAGAAAAGATCATGGTAGGGTTTTTTAATGTTGAGTCCAAGCTCATCCATCACTACTTTTGGAATTATGTTGTGGGATACTCCTGAGTCAAGAAAACAATTGTGAAGGATCTTTTCATGGATGTTCAAGGATATATAGAAGGGTGGAGAAGACTCATCTAACTCTTCAACCATACAACCTAGGGTTACTGTGGGCTTATCATCTTGTAAATTGACAAAGTCAGCATCCATGGGTGTCTTTGGTTGAAGAGATTTCAATATAGATGGCTTAAAGGAATCATTCTTCATGAGATCTATCCAAGGAAAATGGATTTTCAATTTCTGAATTTCTGACTGAAGATTGAAAGAATAGGAAAGCTTGTCAGAAGTTCTTACCTCTTGTGATGGAACATTGATCTAGATAGGATCATGGGCTGATGGCTGTAATGGATTTTGCTGCTGCATTGGAGGAGCATCCATCTTATTTGTAGGAGAAACAATCTTTTTAGGAGGAGGGGCATGCTGCTTTGTAGGGATAATACTCTTCTTTCCAGGAGCAACAATCCTAGACCTGAAATTATAACCTCCTTCATCATCTTCCTGATACAAGGATTCTTGAGTGATATTCTCATTGATGAGGGCTTCCTCATAATCAAATTGTGTCAAGAAAGAGAGGTCAACTTCATCTTCCATGCATTTGATATTTTCTTATGCTTCTCCTTCTTCCTGAGCAAACTCTTCTTCTTCTTCTAACACCACATTTTGGAAAGGAGCTCTGATTCTTTGTTCCTCAGCTAGATTCCTATCCCTTTGAAGGATCTGACCCTGTGGGTTACTCCTTCTATAAGCAAAAATATTAGCGTTTTTGGGAGAAAATTCATTTGACCCTTTACCCCTTATAGGTAGTTGACCTTGATCTTTAAGTTTAGACATCTCTGTTGTTAAGCTATCCAACATCTTGGCCATTTTTATTTTATTTTGTTCTCTGATGAAGAAGGACCTAAGGGATCTAAAGATTGTTTCCTCCTATCGACTTTTTCCTTAATTTTCTGAGATGCAACAATATTAGACTCAACTTCAAGAGCGACATCTTGCATGAGTGATAAAGAATCATATCTTCTTTCTCTTAGAAGAAGACATAACTCAGAATCAAAAGCATTTTCATAAGTAATTTTGGCTGAAGTATCTATAGGTTTGATCTCAACAGGGATCTTGCTGAACATTTTGTTAAATATTTTTGTGAAATTTGAAACAAACTCACCATTCTCTCCCCTCAAATTGCTAAATTTTGTGATATATTAAAGGTGGTCTCTTATTTCTCCCCAATGCTTCAAAATATGTCATCTAGAGCTTCAATGCTAGATACTGATCCACTAGGTAACTCTTTGAACCATTTCCTAGCCTAACCATCTAAACTCTGCACAAAAACCCTAGTCCACACATCCTCTTCTTCAATGTTTATATTCTCAACATAACTGTAGAATGCCTATAAATGTTCCTCCGCTATGAAATCTCCCTCCCCAGTGAAATTAGGCATATATTTTAGGTAATCTCCAACAGGCATAATAGAAATGTGGTTAGGAAAATTTAGAGGGGCATATCTGGCAATGAGGATTCTCTCCTTCTTGGTCAGAGGGGCAGCCATATTGGATGTGGGTATGGAAAGGGAAGAAGGAGATGCTGCTGGTGTGGGTGGTAGATAAGAAAGTATTGGTGTTATATCTACCTTAGTGGAGTCACCAGAGATTGGATCTACACAATAAACAGTGCTTGAATATTCCCCAACCCTCAAATTTTATGATTCACTTATAAATTTATGATAACTAGATGCTTCAGGTAGAAGAAGATTTAAAGGGAGTTCTATTTGATACAACAGGAGAAATAGCTCTAGAAGTACTTGATGTAGCTCCCCTTGTAGATCTGAAAGCATGTCTTTGTTAAGCTCTTCCTCTCCTTACAATATTTTCAGGATCTGAAATAGGTGTTACTGGTTTCCTTTGAGGATTTTCTCTAGTACTTGGTCTTCTCGAAGCCACCTTATTCCAATGGAGTCCCCAAATAGATTATTACAACCAAAACAATGTCCCAACTTTGTCTATCATCAAAGTAGGATCTATGTCATCTCCCAAGGAAGCTGAGCTTCAATATCTTCTCCCCATGAATGACGCCAATTTGTTAGCTCTCCAGGAAAGTCTTCTAGGTTGCAGCTCGAAGATGCTTGGTAACTTCAATATTTTTAAATGGTTTACTCAATGGATCAAGTTAGATGACCAATAAGACCTCACTCACTCAAGACATGCATAATACTCAATCAAATAAATAAGGCTTCTAACTATCAATTTTTAGAGGCTTTGCAATAAAGATGAATAGATGAAGAACTCACTATGCTAGAAGATTCACACAAAAGACACTCACATATGAATGGCTGATCATAACAAGGAAACGATACTTGTAATTCCAATAACCCACACAGATATAGGATGACAACTATCTTGCATTAAGTAAATAGAATAAACATGAATGAAACATCCAAGCACAAGTATAGAACAAAAAGAAGATGAAGGTTGAACATGTAATGGGAAAAGAGCTTATATTAGGTGACAAAGCACATGAGAATATTAAATAGAATAAGTGTCTAAAAGTCTCTGAAAGTTGAACCCTTTCTTCTAAATTAGTCACGGGATTTATATCCTTTACAAAATTTATTTCAGATCCTGAAAATTGGATCAAATTTACTAAAAATAGACAGTCATAACTATTTGCTAAAAATAGGTCAAGATCCTATCTTTGATTGCCAATCTACCTAACTCCGGAATCTTTCTACTCGTCAAACTCCTTAATAGCTATAGTAGACACTGAAGTAGAACTCAGACTTGCCATTTGGAAGACAAGTCACCCTTTTAAAGAGTAGGTAAGATATGTGACCTAATTCACCTCGCTCACACCTTCAAAACTGAAATAGATCCAAAAACTAATGCCTTGAATTATTTTCCAACCTTATAAATCATCCATGAAGCGTTTGGATCAACAAAAGTTGATTCTGCACGAACACATGATTTTCTGCAATGTTCTATGCTTTCGGTGGCTAAGGAAGCAAAACACTGGGCTTATAAGCTTCCGAAAGCTCTGTTTTTAGTGGCTAATGAACAGCTACAATGTTGGACTAAGCCACCAAAAAATATGTTTTAAAATTTTAATCAAAATTTCCACCACAGTTTACCTTGATGTTTTAAGAATTCAGTGCTGACCCTTGGGTGTCTTTGCATCCTACCTAGGGTTTGGGATGGAAGCAGCATCACAGGCTACCTCCAGGCCCAAAAGGATCATTGCTAATTCTTCTTGGTTTTCCATATTCTGGTGATCTTTAGACTGAGCGATAGAATTCCCTTTTTGCAATTTGGACAGCCTGATTTTCCTGGAGAGCCTAATTTTCTCTTTCCTTAAGCTGAGATTGCTCTCCTCCAGCTTTGTATACTTGCTTTTTATCTCTTGCAGAGACTCATATAATTTAGAATTCCTTTTGATTAACCTCTCATTGGTTCTTTTGATTTCCCTCTCCAATATTTCTATCTCATACACCTGCCTCAGCAGTTGATTGATTTTTTCAGATCTAGGTTTGTTAGATGAAGCCTCTGCCACTAGTTTACCCTGATCCTCCTTTGGTGTAGGTGATGGAAACTCCTCTTGCCCTATTTGGAACTGATCTACTAGGTAAGTTTACTATTCCTCTTCATCCTCAGAATCAGAGTAAGGTATCTTGAGGATGTTTTTTCTGGTGCTGAAACCTCCTCTGCCTTTTCACTAAAATCCAGGTTCCTCTTAGACTTCTTGGTCTTATGAGCTAGAGAGGCCTGATTCACTTCACTTGGAGAGATGGCCCTCCTCTTCCTCTTGCCACTTATAGGAGTGGCGGATTTTTTTTGAAGAAGACTTCCTTTTGTACTCTAGCTGCAATTCTGTCTCAAAATCATTCCAAAATAGGAAATATGTCCAGGCCATGTTCCTTCTTTGCAGTAATTCAAGGGCAACTAACTTGATCAGGCCATGATGGGATAGGTATCCTGGAATCTTGGTGGGCTTGGATTTAACTTGATGGGCCATTTTAGCCAGGATTTTGTATAGGTAAAAGGCTAATCTCAAGGGGTTCCTGCCAGTTAAATGGTTCATTAACTTGAAATGGTATATCATTACCTTGTTATACCTACCCTCACAAGTTATGTAGACCATAATTTCCTTCAATAAGTGCTGCCATTTTTCCTCAATCCAGGATGTGGGACTGCTCTTCTTCCATACAATGTTCTTGTGCTCAGGATTCAGGTAAGACCTGAATTCTACATTCTTTGTGATTGTGTTTTGAACTATATTTCCCCAGTCCTTGGGAGCTCTATTACTTCTGCTATCAGAGCCTGATCCACTTGAAATTATTCTCTTCCAATCACTACTTTAGAGCCATCAAAGGAGAGAGAAAAGGATTCTGCCACTTGCTTATGGGACCCCTTAATCTTTTCACAGAACCTATAGCATCCCGAGTCTTTAAATAGCTAACATACCTCTGGGTGTGATTAGAGGTAACCAATATCACCCAACTCCATTTTCAGGGTAGGTACTCCTCCTTTCTTTATCTCCTGGATTGCTCTTTTGTACCTACAAAATTGAAAATTCAAACCCTAGAGAAGGAAATTACATTGCTGGATTTTGGGGAGCTTGGATCAGTAAGAACGCATGCAAGAAATGTGGAATGGATTACAGAGGGGGTGCTTATTTTGAGGGAGCTAACTGGAAATTGGGATTTGAGAAGGGTGAGAGTTAATTCTAATGAAAACCATGAGCTAGCCAGTGCCGTAATCATTATAACTATAAACCAATGCTTCGTGGTGGCTCAATCATAGACATGGGACAGGTGGAGTGAAGAGAGGTTTTGTATTTTGATAGGTCACTTCAGTTTCTTAACGACCCCTCTTACCAACTCATGATTTATTGCAGGTCTTGTATTTTCGGAAGTTAATGGCTTGGTAGTAGCGCTCTTCATGCTGAAGGTGGTTGAGGGTGATGTGCACGCCAACTATTTTAACTTCAGTGTGCTTTCGGTGGCTAAGGTAACCCCGAATTCTATTTTTAAGCTGCTGAAAGATGGGTTTTTCAATGGCTAATGCACCGTTTAGAATTTCACCTAAGCCACTGAAAGATGAGCTTCAAATATTTCATTAGAAATCAGAGTAAAAAATGTTCCAAACTTCATTAAACATCTCAATCTTTCACAATGATCCTTGAAAACAATTAAAGAATTAGTTTTACCTCCTATCACTACAAGATATAATTATTCTAAGTCTAACTTATTGAGGATTGATTTATTTAGGAGATAACATGTAGCATCTTCCAATTGATGGGGAATCCATTAAGGAGGAATGAGATAACCTTGATGCCCCAAGTAACATTGCAGTCATGTAATAAATGGGAAGTGGTTTTCACTGTGTCAATTAATCCATTTGCAAAGAAGTCAGGAGCAAGATAGATCATCATGGAAACATATTGTTTAACCATATGGGATGAAGTGGAACCTATGAAATATTGCAGCACAAATATAGTTTCATAGTTCTTATTTGAGAACATTGTAACAAGATTTGTATTCCTAAGAATCTTGATGAGTGATCAAGGAGGAATTTTTCCAATAAGACCATTGCAACATTAAGAAAGGAATTCCAAATTTACCATCAAAAGAGTACCCCTTCAAGCAAATGGAACAATAGAAACATTTAACAAAATTTTGGAGAATGAATTGAAAAAGGTCTATAATGTGATATGAGATGAAAAAGATTTGAGAATTCCTATAGTACTTAGCACCAATAGGACCACATGAAAAAATATAAATAGAGAGACACCCTTTAGGATAGTGTTTCGGAAATATGTAGGCATGTCTATCAAATTCAATGTTCTAATTCTACGTATTGTTGCGATCATGAGACTAACGAATAGTGGCCTAGTAGAAACAATATTAGTAGAATTGATGGACCTTGAGGAAGATGATTTTGTCATAGGTTTTCACCAGCACATCCATAAATCATGCAAGAAGGCCTAACATGATAGACACATTAAGAAGAAGTTGTTCAAGAAGGAATGTTTGGTATTAATGTATGACAACAAGCTCATGAAGCATCCAAATAAGTTTAGAAGGAAATGTCTAGGACCTTATGTTATAAAACAATTCACTAAGGAACGAGTTATTCAACTTGAGAAGTTCAATGGGGAACCTTTAAAAGGATTTATCAATGGAAGTGCAATGAAAATATATAGGTAAAATTGTCATTCTATGTAGTAGATTAAATTAAAAATAAAATTGTTGCACATAACAAGTTTAAAGAAAAGAGGTAGCATGGATGTAAATCCAAGGAAACTACCAACATATTTGGAAAATAGAATGGTACATTAGAGAAAGTTTGAGGTCTAAAATTAGCCTCCTAAGGAAAATAATAAAATAATAAGTAAAAGAATAAAATAACATTTATGAATATTTTAGGGATTTTTTATTTATTTATTTTTAATTTTCAACATATCTCCCTGTAGTTTTTCTCAAATTTTGAGTGGGAGCACTTTTTGGATGCATAATTAAATTACTCATCCAACGAGTGCTCTTTCCTGAAATTTGAATAAAACAAAATAAAGATATGTTGAAAATACAAATTACAAAAATAGATCTTTTAATGTCAAATATTCCATGTTAACCATTATGGTTAACTCTTTTCCTAAAATTATATTGGTTCTTTTATTAAATGGATTGATTTATTATGAGGTGGATCGTCTTCTTATAAGGCGCATTTTAGACTCCAATGTTTCTCTAATATTGATAGAAATGTGAGAACACGGCGTAATAAATGGATAGGATCAGAGGTAGATTCAGACATGAGAATGAATCCTAAGTAAGTCTAGAACAAATCCAAGTATTTTTACAAGGATAGAGGCTCAAATTGAATGCATGAATGGGCATGAGTGTAGACAATACAACTAAAAAATGGGTTAAAGGCATGAGTATAATGATGGGATTCATCCATAACTTGAAATCAATTGAAGATGAAGCAAGTAGAGAAAATACGAGTCGATTGTAGCCACTGAAATGTAGAATTATAGAACCAAAGGTACCATTACCATTACTATTCCAAGGAAGGGTTCAAAAAAAGAATGCTTCAATGGTAATTGGAGAAGAAGTTTTCGTACCAACCACATCCAGAACAAGGAGACAGATAAGGAAAGGGGAGTTGCTCTATGAAAGTGAGAAGTTGCACTAGGCCCTATAAAGGATATATAACACAATTATGGAGGATCAACAATAGGTAGACATGTGAATTGAAGAAAAAATTGCAAAGAAAAGTGAAGAAATTAAAGACTTCTAGGTAAATATTATAGACATGGAAGCAAGATAAACACTAAGTACACCACTAGAGGAAAAATAGGAAAGGGAGCAGAGAGCTATTGTGAGTTCTAGAGTAGAAAACATCAAGACCTTATAGGAAAAGTGTGTGTAAGTGCATGAAGTTGGTGGACCTTTTAGATGCAACTAAATTTTTAGAATATTGATCAGGTTTATGACATGAATTTTTCTTTTCTCAACCATTTCATAAAACATTATATGTCACACCACTAGACAGTGACTTCTACATGGTATTAAAAAATAAAATACATTATCATTAAAGGAAGACCTTGAAAATTTGCACTAACACTTGGCATACTAATGTCGAGGTATTCTCACATAGATAATTTTAAAAAATATTTAAAAGTATTATTTTTTATTTTGGAAAAATAATCTCTCACTAGTACTTTATGTTATCTACATATTTGTCATTTTTCGTTTATTGAATCCATATTTTAGGAATTAAAAGGATGGATTAACATGGAAATATGCCTTCTCATTTTCTGAAAAATAAAATAAAATATCAATGTTAGAAAAAATCAAAACTCAGTTAGTTGTGAAAATTTTAAAAAAATAAAATTTATATATTTGGAAAGGTAATTCAATTTTCGTTGTTTCATATTTTGTACTAGAAGAAATATTCATTGTGTAGGTATGTCAAATTGCACATGTAATATTAAGGTTTTTTGTTTTTTAGTTATGTTGGATCTAACATGTAAAATGAGACCATCATTAGCTTCAAGCTACCTGTACATGCGAAGCTATGCAAATAAAGTATGCAAATATGGACTCGATTGTTTGTAGACACTTAGTTGGAGAAAATAGAGGTAAAGATACGTGTTGCACAAGAGAAGGCACATAGGATGAACTAGAGAATCGACACTCTGCCAATGATAGAGAGAGTACTTGCATTGGTGTAAAAGAGAAAAGAACATCAAGAGATTAGTTAGCTGAGGGAAGAACAACATAGTAGTGCAAAAAATTTGGAGGTACTACAAGAGGATGCATACAAACTTACAAAAAACCTCAGTCAGTGTAAGTAGGGATAAATTAGCAAACCAATGAGTCAAAGTAATGGTCACAAGCATTCCTTAATATGCAAATAGTTGAATGCATTGTACAACAAAAAAATTAGGAAAACTAACATGTTGTGAAAGGCAAGGAAACACTTCAAAAGGTGATGGAGGTAGTGGAAGTGTTGCAAAATAAAATGTGCATTGTTATGAGTCATAGAGCACATGTAGCCATCATGAAGGAAATTAACATCCAACATTTAAAAAGAAAATTAAATCAGCATAAAATATTTGAAGTAAGATTAACTTGCATAAGGTAATAATGATATGGTGAGGAAAATTACTTCAATATCAACCATTAAGAACCAAGCAAAAGGTAGATCATAGCACTTCACTTCTTTTTGTTGGTTTGGGGGAATATGTTGTGATTTTGAGCATACGCTAGAGAGATGAATAACTAAGGGGAAAAAAAGATATATCAGGTAGTTAAAATATGTTGACTATGTGGAAAATAGAGTTTCCATAGAGCTAGAATGAAATCAACTACAACGTAGAAAGTCACAAAACCACCAAAAGGAAAATTGATAACACAAATATAATGTTAATGAGCAAGGAGCGTTCCTTTAGGAAGGACCAGCTGGAGCAGTCGAGGCGCTATCGATTGGTAGGTTGGAAATATGAGAGTCTTGAAGGTTGCAATATTATATGCCATTGATAATGTGTAGGCTAAGCTCCAATATTTTGAGCTGTGTCTAATATGTGGGATGCAATTCTTTGTCAAGATGAAACATAGTTGGAACTCCACTCAAATCAAATTTCAAAATATCATTCCAAGGAAGTAAAAATTTTGGTTCGAAAGGTGTTATGTAGTAGTAACCTTACTACATAATAGAAGGATTTTAGTTATTTAAAGGACTATGCACATCAATTGAAGTTTCTTGGGATGAGACACGTGTGAGAATTGGGGTCCAGTTAAAGTGGATGAAATAATGCATAAAGAGGAACTTAGTTAGGATTTATTTAGATGTTAGGTCGACTTTGTAATGTGATAATCCTTTATTGCAATGGATAAATATGTAAGCTATCTAATAAAAAAAAGGAGTGGATGGGTGTATTTCTTTATATTTTGGGATTATGGTTTTGTCTATGGATGGTTCATCTATATGTCCATGAGTCAGTTTTTTGTTGTGTAATGTTGGATTGTTGAAGATTGTAACTGAGTACTAATGCACATTGTGTAGTTATGTAAGGATATTCCACTATGAATGAGGATGAGTAATTATGTTTCCAACACTATGCACGTGTACTGAATGTGATCAATGTAATATCCCAAATTTTGGACCTAACACTTATAGGAATGTGCCTATTGATTATGATGATTATCTTGATGTTTTATTTATATATATATATTGGGTGAAAGACCCCATTGCATATGAACATGATGATTTGTTTTATATATTGGGTGTAAGCCAATTATTTATGATATATATATATATATATATATATGCTTGTTTGTGTTGGGCGTGGACCCTGAAGCACATGATTGATGAGATGTTTTGAGTTGAGTGGGAAGCTCTCGAGCACATGAGTGATTGATGATTTGTGCTGAGCGAGGAGCTCTGGAGAACATGAGTGATTGATGATTTGTCCTGAGCAAGGAGCTCTGGGGCACATGAGTGACTGATGATTTGTGTTAAGTGAGAAGATCTAGAGAACAAGTACTTACCTTTGTGTTGAGAAAAAATCTCTGTAACACATGAAAAGATAATTGAAAGTGTTGGGCATAATCCCTCGAGACTTCCATGTTGATGTTGAGCATAAGCTTTGGAGCGTTGGATCCTTGGCCATTGTATCCCTAGGTGTATCGTACAAGTACATGCTAGCATTAGTGTTGAGCAAAGAGCTCTGGAATTGCACTAGGTTTTAACTCTGTGTTAAAGCATTGAGTATGGGCTCTGGTAATTGCTAGGGGTTACTAAAAAGAATTTAATAACCTATGAGTGAAAATGACTCAAGAAAAATATATTCATTTCATCATACTTATTTATAAGTGATTAAATGAAATTTTGAATTTCTATATTCTCATCAAGTACTAAAGAACTACCACATTATATGAGGGAAATCCAACATGCAAGGATGTTTAGAGTTTTCTAGACTAGTATACCTAAACCATATACCTACTTGACCTTAATGAAGAAGTGTCATTAACTCTAGGGATCATTGTATATGACGCCCAAAGACAAAGTTTAACAAGTGTTATATTATTATCTACTTTATACATGGTACGTATAAAGAGTTAAATATAATGATAATATTAATGATGAAAGATAAAGAAAAGCTCCATCCAATTATTATTTATTATGTAAAGATAATAAATAGTCCAAAACATAAAAAGTCTAATTAGGAACTAGTGGAAAGTTCCTAAGTTGAAATATTAATAAATTACTCAAAGTAATTGAAAAGGGTTAAATCAAGAAACCAAGGTTTCTTGATTTAACTGTCCCTTTGACAGAAAAGTATTTCTATAAATACTCAAGCCAAGGAAAGGATTAGGGTTATGATCTATCATTAAAGGAGTAATTTTCTGCCTGTTTTCTCTCAAGTAATTCTAGGAGAACGTTTTTCCTGGAAGGAAAAAGGAGAACTGATCCAGATCTGATATACGAGATAGGAAACCCTACTTTAGGAGCTCTAAGCTACTTGCATGTTGGAGTCCATCTCGAGGGGATCCAGATTTAAACCAGGAACTATTTTGAGTCATGGATGGGTGGAACATTGTATTGCCTAAGTGATTTGGTCATCAAAACAGAGGTTAGATCTACCTTTGAATTGTTAATGCTAGTTATTTAAAGTGTGCAGGTTCAACCATTAAAGGAGATTCAAAAAATTACAGGTATGAAATCCTTGTAAGTCTAATTCATTTCTTTCATATATGTTGGCTCCTTTAGGTATTGTATTTTCTAACACTATGAATGGTTGTTCTTTCTATATCTTCTAGGGTTTACATTTCTTAAAGTATAACCCTAGGATGCAAATTATATCTCATGTTGTTTTCACCAGGGTTTGTCTAATTGAGTTTGTTTATGTATTTATCTTCATTAATTAAACTATGTTTATTGTAAAATAGGTTTTTTTTCAGGTTACTATATAGCTGCACATTTAGCCCTGCTCTCTCTATTGACATATTCCATTTGTCAATAGAGGCATGCTTACATATTAAATAGATTAATCTTAGAAGTAGGTTCTAAATACATTTATATATAAACTTACAATCTAGATAACCGAAGGTACTATCTACAAACTGAACTACTATGTATATATAAACATATATAGACATCAAACATAAACAAATACGAAGGCTATCTATAATTATTCTACAAAAAAATCTAAGATAAATAAACCATTAAATACCTTTCAAGGTCTGCACATTAAATACCTGCTAAATACTAAATCATTCCTATAAATAACATCATCATAAATAAATGAACAAGAAGTATCGTGACCATTATTTTTTTCCAAGATTCGCATCTCTGTTCCTACACTAAATCCACACTCCTAGTATTTAAAATAAATAACATTATAATCACATGCATAAATCATTTAAAGGTCACATCTAATATCGCTCATAAACCATCACATATAAATTAACCATGTAAAACAAATTAAACAACTCTGTAATTTATAAACAGAGGTCATGGTAGCGACCCCTATGGGTTCACTAACCCATGTCGGAGGCCTCAATAAAACTACCATAACATATATACATAAACATTAACCAAATTACATAACTGAACGGTAATCCCACATAACGAATTAAACACCAGATAAATGCATACACAGGAATCATTCTCAATTATTAAACCATATCAAAATCTCTATATAGTTCCAAATAATTACAATGGTAAACATGAATCAAATCATGTGGGCATGCAAGCCCAACTCACATCTATAATTAAAAATACAACTCATTAAATCAACCAAGAACATGGTTCAAACCCTGTGGGTATTGTTTACCAAGGTCACGTTATACATACAGCGTATGCGTGCTACTTTAATAAATGGGTGAATCCACGGACCTGGGTAACACTTTTTGGTAAGCGGATTTCGGCAAATACAAAAAAACGCACCTTGACCGAGGTTCTAACAAGCCCTCGACCGAGGTATTAATTTCTCGACCGAGGTTCTAACAAGCCCTCGACCGAGGTTTTTTTAAGCCCTCGGTCGAGGTATTTATTAACCCTCGGTCAAGTTCCTAATACCTCGACCGAGGGTTAATAAATACCTCGACCGAGGTATTAACTCGGTCGAGGTATTAACTCGACCGAGGTATTCATTCACATAATTGAAACATAACATTATTGAAATTGTCATTTCTTTGCTTATTTAGTGATTTGGTTCATAGAATTTTATTGGAAACATGATATATTTCTCTCTAACTCTTGCAAGTCACTAGTTGTTTTTTCATTTAGAAAATAGATTATAAGCTTCAAGTCTTGTTCTTAATATTTATATCTCTGGTTTATTTTATCCCTTATATCATGACTTCACATTTTGCCTTATTATTGTGCATTTTCCCAAGAATTTGTAGTATTATAATGGCATAAAGTGGCCTTGGTGATTTCTTATTATTCCTCATAGTCTTACAAGTTAATAATTCGATATGGGTAGAGGAGTCATATGTGTAGATTTGTAGATATGGGTAGAGGAGTCATAGGAGTCATAGATTTGATCAATCATATCTATGACTCCTATGACTCCAAGACCCATTTCTACAAATAAACATAAATGACTCTTCTATTTATTTCAGACATCAACTCTCAAAAATTGTAATGACCACCTACGCGTTTGTCTTTAAATAGAATATTACATGACTAGGACCTCGATCGAGATAATACCTAGGTTGAGGTATTAACAGGACCTCGACCGAGGTTTTTTTAAACCCTCGGTCGAGGGATTTACAAACCCTCGGTCGAGGTCCTGTTAATACCTCGGTCGAGGTTCATACCTCGGTCGAGGTTCATACCTCGGTCAAGGGCTTAAAAAAACAGACTTAGCCCACATTCAAGCAAATGGAAAATTTCCTGTGCCTTCCAGAGGTGTAAACCCTTCCATTTCTAGTACATAACTGAGCGGAGTTGATACCGATAAATTCACCAACGAATCTTCTATCCATTGAGGTATCATACATGCATTTTGGCATTCATATGATATTTATTTTTTAATTACTTCTAAAACTTATACTTAGAAAACCACACTGCAACTTCGAAGCAGCTCAAAGAAAAATACGTAGAGTTAAAAATACACAGCCAAAAAATTCTTAAAAATGCACACATCACATATCGATGTGTCCTCTTCAAAAGGGTATCTTTGGTTTTTCAATTTTTGAAAAAATAGAAAAACTTCCTTTACGTGGACAAATATGTGTTTAAAACGATGCTGAAATCGAATGTGGTCACTTTCGAAAAATAATAAATAATTGTATAATGCGAAAAAAATTAACAAAAAAATTTGCACATCACACTGCATTTTATGTAGATCATGCTCATATATTTAATTTTTTTAAATTATTAATGCAAGATTAAATTACTCTACGTGGACACGAGCCACTTATTAGCTTCTTCAAAATTTTAAGGTCACATAGTTCATTAAATGCAAAACTTCACACATTAAATGACATCGGAATATTTTAAAAAAAATATCACTATGAAGCCAACATAATATTCTACAATTTGTTTTTTTACTGCAAGTCGAAATTCACATGGAATATATGCGTTTTGAGGGCTTCTATCTAGCACATGAGTAAAAAATCAGGTTTTCATCGCCAAATTTGGCCAAAAATGTTACCCATCTTCATGGAATCACCCAAACTAAATACTATAAATAAACAAACAAATATGCTATGGCTAATTCATGAGGCTTACGCTTCTATCCCTATGCTATAAGCACTGCCTCGGCCAAAACAATTATTACATAGTCCAGTTTTAAAGTCAACATACATCGACAAAGCCATTCCGGGTTATACCTAGGTTCTACCATAGTCTACATTACACATTAAGAAAATGATAAGAGTAAATTAAACAACCCCTTAAGCTATGCACAACATTCACCCAAGCCACGACTTATAAATTAAATCGATAGAGTAAGGGATTGAGCAAATCAAGTTATCGCAGCAATCATGGGAGGGCTCATGCCATACACGGCATGGCCTCAACCCATGCACTGACATCTATTACAGTCAAGATCTAATTAAACCATTTATACACATTCCATTAATGAAGGTGAAATGCCATATTCAACCCATAGACAAAACAAATAGTGCGGCAATAAATCAACACATACCCAGTAAGAGTAATAACCATTTCCATTTTCCATTTGATATACAAATTATATATTTACACAGTAATGCAATTCCAAGTTTTACACAGTCGTGCCATGGGCTTTGGCACCATTGCAATCAATGGTGCTACCCAGACATAAAAGCCCCAAATCCCATTAGAGGAAATTTGGGGTCTACAATGGGACTTATAAGAAAACGCGCCAACAATAAATTTTGTGAGTTGGAATCCAAGAACCAATAGAATTTCAACAAAATGAGTCAACCATAATGGTTGAATTGACATATTTGTCATAAACGAAAACTACTTTTTTTGTTCGTATTTTCGACATATCTCCCTGCGTTTTTACTCAAATTTCAAGCAAGAGAGCTCGTTGGATGCGGAATTTAATTTCGCATCCAATGAGTATCCACACTACATACTTTTGATGGACCCCGCTACCCCAAAAATAAGAAATACCTAAAAAATGTGATGATGATGTCATCATCACATTTTTTTCAGGTATTTCTTGTTTTTGGGGTAGAGGGGGTCCATCAAAAGTATGCACTATGGGTACTCATTGGATGCAGAATTAAATTCCGCATATAATGAGCTCTCCCACTTAGAATTTGAGTAAACACATAGGGATATATGTCACAAATACAAACAAAAATGTAGTTTTTTTCATTCTTCCTCCAAAATTAATAACTATTATTTTATTATTTTAGACCTCAAATTTCCTCTAATGATAATACGATTTGCATAAACAAAATTAAATACACACATCCTGTGAGAGAACAAGTTTGCTCCATGGTCAACAGCGCCATACCAACATTTCAAAACCCAAGTCTAGTAACGCACGCCCGAAGGTGAATCAAAACCCCACAGAGAATCCTCAAACCACATGATGAAAATAAAACACAGAGAGGCTGAGAGACAACAAGAATAGGATTTTTTGGCAAGGATTGCCTTACACCTTAGCACCACCTTCAAATCCAAATGAAAGAGCTTGAGCCATGCTGCTCTTCACCATCCCATGGCACCTGCAAACACCCAAGAGAAACCATGATGAGAAGTATGGCAACAAAATGAGCCACAAAACAAAAATGAATCATAGACATAAAATCCAAACGAAGCTTACCTTCGAAGCCCTGGAGGTCGCCTCTTTTTCCCCTGTGCAGAGCCAAGACCAAACCCCAAACAACCAAGCGAAATGACAAGTCCATCATGAGCCAAGCCCTAAGCTTGGGCTACCATGAAAACCAAGGTACATTAATGGTGCCAGATGGTATCCATATCGAAGCCAAAACCCTCTTTTCCATATTTTGGTATCATCGCATTAGCACTAGTCTCCATCCGCATGGAAATCCTAAAACCCCAACGTATATGGTTCAACCATATGGTATATTCGCCACCCCAATATTTAAACATAGGTCTTAAAACATTACAAGGTCCTGTTTATTGCATAGTCCATACATGGTATAAAGTCAAAGCAATAAGGCATAAGTAATATAGGTAATATGTAAACCATAAGCTTGAAGCCTTAGTCCAATGCGTTTTCCCTAAGCTTAATGCTTAATAAACATGGCATATGAAATATGCCATGTTAATATTTAACATTTATAAAAATCAAAGTTCTGGTTTTTAAGCCAAGTTTATAAGCTACAAGTAGAAAACATAGTTTATGTTAATATTTTTAAATAAAATAAACATAGAACATAAATATACTAAGATATAAAAGACGAAACGTAAACCCTAGTGAAGTATAAGTAGTACATTGGAAATTTAGCTGTGATAGCTAAATTGACGGAAATAGTATTTACCTTGTTATAAATCTGAGTCGGTAAGGAACCATAGCAACACACAATAGGTCTATTAGGATCAAGATATTTAATTCTCTTTAAATAAGTCTCTGTCGCAAAGTATGATTTACATATGAAATAAAAGAGGTGCGTTAGTTCGAAGAACTATGTAAGCGTGCAAAAAAGTAAACAATTTAACCTCTCAGACCATCATGGGAGAACGAGTCTTGCCACTCCACCCACTTTGTTTCCACAAACAAAGTTAAGTTATGACTTTATAAATAAACGAGTAAGACTATGCAGAAAGGACGAAGCATATAATCAAGTAACGACACATATGCGACAAATGTATTATCGTAAGAACAACTTACGAGTAAACAATGGTACATGTAGTGTACGATATATTTCCACAAGTCAGTTAACGTTCTGTAAAGGTAGTTTTTACTAGCCTAATAATTTATTTATTTTCAATTTTTGGGACATTACAATGAATGATTATATTTGGCGCACCTATGAATGATATATTATGTTGTTGTAATGAATATGTTCTACGTTTTCATTAATGGGATACATATATATTGTGTAGTAGATGAATATGTATTATATATGTTATACTAATGTTCACATCCCTTCAACAATGCGGATGCAACTTGGTTCCTACAGTCCCCCTTGATACCTTATGTTATACTTCGCTTGCTTGCAATTGATGCCAAAAAAGCTAGTGTTTAGGTTTTTTTGGTGAAATTTATAATGAAAGTTGGGTTTACCTACGTGCCAACAAACACAACACTAACAAATACTAAATTTATTCTAAAAAAACTAAATTTAATGCACTATATGACTATGAAAATGAAAACTTTGAATGTCGATATAATATTTTCTTGTTTAAAACTTTAAAACTAAAAGTCAATGAATATGGTTTATCTAACAAAATGAATTATAGATTTTGTTGAAAATATGGTTTACCATTGATCATTATTATTATCATCTTATACATATTTATCAGTAACTAGAATGTAACCATATATTATATTGTTAGATGTTGATTTTTACAGATAAATGATATATATAGAAAACAATAAAATCAATACACAAACAATTATGATTTTATAAGCAATGCAAACAATGTTCTTTAATAATGACTACAATGCAATCATATCATACTATATTGTTAGATGTTAACCTTTAAATACATATGATATATTAACATAGATGATATATAGAAAACAATGAAATCAATACACAAAATGTTGTGGTTGATTTTAATATTGATACAAACAATGGAATCAATGTTCTTTGGTAACATCACTACAACATAAAACATAGTTAAAATCATTACAACATAAAACTTAGCTGAAAATGATGACCTTTGGGAAATTGAAATGCACAAACACTTAAAACAATGTATTATGTGGATACATGAAACTTATGTAATTTTAAATTCTCGCAATTGGATTTCTTACTTTCACATGCTAAAGAAAGTAGGGAAGATTGTAGGGTTTTATAATATACAATAACGCACACCAATTCTTTTGCTTATGACCATAAACCAATACAACTACATTTAGAAAAAGAAAAAGAAAAATAGTGTTTATAGCCGTATATAAAAAATGTGGTTGTGCTAGTTACCTCGATAAGCATTATACTTTACATTTTTTATCTCCATAATTTCGAATTTCTGCTAGTTACGTGGACCCGCATTATGCTTTTCATTTTTTATCTCCATAATCCATGATTTCTGACAAAGTGGATATCATCGCTTAAAAATTTAGATTTATTAATAACTTTATTGTACACTCTATTACTTCAAACTTTTAATATATTTAATATTCAATATCTTCACAAAAACACAAAAAAATGTAAAAAATAACAGCGTATTTCCTTCCTCTATCTTCTTCACAAGGTAGTTTTAGTTTTTTTTAATGATGATTACATTAATATATAAGTTGATGGCTCTCAAAATGTGTTGAAACATCACCTGTTATAGCTGATTTTACCACACATGGTGAATCACATTTTTATGGCTTTTATTGTCCCTATGCACACTCCTTAGACCCCATGGACCATTTTTGTCCCTTTGATGTTTCCAATATCATCCCTAAAAACATGTAAAAATTGCCATACACGACTTTTAAACCCTTTCTCACGTATATACGCGGGTTTGACCCCTAACACCGCGTGCATCAGGATGTGTGCAAAAGGCCAAATTCTCTTGGAGTTTTCCTTGATGTGGATCTGAATCACTTGTCTCCTGGCCTTCCATATGCCTTGAGATTGCTCGGATTTGACCTTTCATTACCTCATTGAAGAGTTATATAAGGAACCCTTTGGATACATTGAAGGCATGAGGAATTGAGAGCAAGAGAACTATAGTCCATTGTTGTCGAAACTTGTGCTTGAATCTGCATCCCCTTTGTCCCTTGGAGCACTTTTGTGTTCTTCCCAAGCTTATCTTTTTCTTGTGAGCTTACTATCGAGAGATGGAGGATTGAAGTGGTGGAGGCCGAAGTGGGGGACTCATTTTCTTTGATTCGCAGACGTGTCGACAGAGGTTGTATTCATTGTAATCTCTGATTTTATATTAATAGAAATATCTTTTCTTGTCCAATAATGTGTGTTTGAATCAATATTTTATCCATGGATGATTTCAAATGCTTATATGTTATTGATTATATATGCTAGAGTAGAGCTAACACAATTATATATAGTATGCTTGTCTTATTTATTGAATGTTGAGGAAGCAATTTATCAATTCAAGCTAAAGTTGGAAACCTCAACGGGGATCTACATCAACCATCCAGAATAAGGTAGGAATCGAGATCCTTTAGTGTTAGTTTTTTGGTTTCTCTTGCATATAGAAAATGATTGATTTCTGGAGTTGAGCTGTCTGTTGTGGTACCCCAAGCCATAGGAATTTATCTCCATAATAGAATTGGTGACTCTACTAGGAACATTCCTTGTTTTCCTTTGGGATTTGGGGGCAAAATGTGTTTGATATTATTGACATGCTCTTTGTTTCTCCTTGTTTCTGTGTTGCATTTTATAGTATGTTCATCCATTGACACTCCCCTTTATTGGTTTGACCCTTGGCCTACTTTTTACCACTATCATCTCTGTATACACGGGTTTTTGTCAAAATCCACGTACACATGTAGCTTTTTGGCCAAAAGTCGCGTATATACGCAGTTGTTCTTTAAACAGTCGCGTACATCCTCCCTTTTGGTGAGTTTGATGTTTTGCGAAGTTGTTGGGTGGGTTGTGAGTGTGGTTGGGTCTTCCTTGGGTCTGATGTTGTCCGTTGGATGCTTTTTTGGTGACCAGAGACCGCTTTTTCATTGATTTTTCTTTGAAAATAGTTTTAGTCATTTATTCTTTTTTTTTCCATTAGTGCATTACTCTTTTTTGTGTCGGTGTCTTGTTGGGCTTGTGCTTTATACTTGCTGTAGATACTGAGAGTTTTAGATGACTTTTATTGCATTTTTCATTCGTTTATATCGAAAAATACAAAGTAGTTGCAGTCTTAGTTGCATCTTAGATATGGATTTGAGGAGGCACTTGTATTGGATTGCTTGGATGAGAGTCAGATTTTCATATAGGAATGATTGCATATTCATTTAAAATGAATAATTTTACATGCATCTCATGTAGTGGCATACCGTGTTTTTCATTCTAAAAAGATTGCACTTGGCATTGTTTGTTAGGTGTGCATATTTACTTCACTACTGAGTCATAACTTTATTCATTCTAAAAAGATTGCACTTGGCATTGTTTGTTAGGTGTGCATATTTACTTCACTACTGAGTCATAACTTTATTAGTTGCATGACCATTTACCCTTTTAGTAATTACAACCAATTAAAATCAACGCATAATAAAATGAATTACACATTTTTCTTTTATAGAGTTCACAAACAAGATTAGGTTTTAGGGTCTTGGAATAGTTCATTGCGAGTAAATTCTCCAAGACTATTAATTATTGCACACGATCTAGGAACTATGAATCAAAATCATCAAAGAATAATTAATAAATACCCATGAATTGGAAATTAATCGGAACTGGAATGGTTTCCTCTGTGTATATTCAATAAACAATAAATGGTTACAATACCAATGCTGAGCAATGGCTTAACTCCATGGAGAATTTGAATACCTAAGAGACAATTCAAATTTAGCGAGTGAGTCTAGCTTAACTGACTCTCAACCATTCAATCTCACTCAGTTAACCACTTGACCAAAACCCTAATTGACTCACCAAACCCTAACTGAAGTCAAAGTGCAATAAATGAATGAATCTCAACTGAAGGAGATCAAACACATGTCATAGCAATCCAACCATCAAGTGCTAGTGCTGCATGACTCCAATGAACCCCGATGAGGTTAACTGAAGCTGAACTGACCATCAGAAGTTGGTGGAGGTGCCTTGTTAACTCCAGTTCATTAAATAATAATAAATAATCATTAAATAATATATATAATGACTGGAGGTGCCTTAACTGACTGTAATTGACTGGTTGAACTGATTGTAACCACCAGTTAGCAATTAGGTGCATTAATGTCACACAGATCACCCCCGGAGTGCTCCAGTTAGCCTCCTTGACTGTAGGTAGGTGTGGGTGTGACTGGATGATGGCAATTAATGCTCCACTGATGTCAATTAAACTTAGGATAGTGGTTTAACTAGGCCAATTTGACTTAAAGAGTGTGTATGATGGTAGATGTCTCCAACACCCCCCCTTAAGCTATACTCAGGAAGAGTTAGAAAACATAGATGCATAAAATGCTAGGGCCCTGGAAAGAAAGGCCATAGGTCACCCTGTACAATAAAGTAACTGCTTAATATAACCAAGGAAACAGAGAAAACCTCATGGGAAAAATACCCCCCCTCAAACTAAGCAGTAAATCAAGAATTGGTTCTTCTATGCAGCAGCATCCTGAGACTGTGCATGTGAACCTCTGAATCCAAAATAAATGAATATGTCTAGAGGAATCTTCCACTTTGGAAGAAGAACAATGCACTAAACTGAATCAGAAATATAAATAGTTGCATGGTGAAAGCTCGACCCATGTAGAGCAACTGAAGTCATCTAAAGAGAGAGCAAAGGTTGTTGAGGATTCGAACCATGTGTGGAACACTCAAGAAACTGATATTTTGCAGCCCTTAACAGAAAACCATGATTGGTAAAATCAGCCCCAAATATTAGGAGCAAGTGTCCATGTGGATGCAGAATGTCTTCCTCTTTACTAGTTCTATGAGGAGATGAGCTTGTGACCAAAGGTAGAGAATCCCTGGGACTCTAGAGAGAGAATGCTTGAGCTCCATAATCTTATATAGATTCAAAAATATCTAATTATTCACAAAATAAAATATCAGCAACCTCATAAGAGTAAACTAACACCAAATCCCCATAAGCAAATTTAAAGAAGAACTGCGGTACTTGATTTTTCACACTGGTATTGGTGAGAGCAGCTACAAGCATGACTGAAAGCTCTTGGATTTTAAAATATGAACCAAATAATATCAGATCAGAATGTAAATCAGATCTAAATAAGTTCACAACAGATCTAAAACTATGAAATCAAATCAAATCCCCAGCAGTAGTTTTGTAGGAGACTTGCGGTACTTGTTTCTTCACACCGTTGGTGAGAACAACTACAAGCAGTACTGAAGGTTTATGAACCTGAAATTTTGAACCAAGAAATATTAGATCGGATCCAAATAAGATCATATCAGATCCAATAAGGTTCATATCAGATCCAAAATTATGGTCAACCGAGACGGTAGATGCACAGTTTTCTTCTTCTTCAAAATTCTGAATTTTGGTGCATGCAATCCTGCAGGAATTTGCTGGAAGATCTAGATAATTGGGAGCGAATGTGTCACTCTTATAATATAATATTTCTTCCAAAATATCCAAGTTTTTACATATTTACACACCAGCAGCAACATTAAAGGGAGAAAAATCAAATTTCTCTTCACTTTCGGAAGCAATTACTGGTAAATTTTGCATAGAATTCAAAGGAAAATCACCAGTGAATGTTTGCATGGAATTGCAGCAGTATTTTTCTTCAATATCAGAGATTCGAATATATTCTTATCTTTCAGCAATATGAGAAGATGAGATATCAGAGATCTCATGAACTTCCGGAGCATCATGAGAAGGAGTCACTTCATGGAGACTTTCTTTAATTCGAATTGAATGTGTAGAAGATTTCGCTTCATCTTCATCTTGAACAACTTCATCAGAGAGAGTAGAGGCTGAGAATTTTGAGTGAAGAACTCTTTTGGTGCTGGATGTTATCTCCAAAGTACTATTATGATCCTCATTGTGCTTGCCAAAGGTTCTGTCCAATTTTGTCTAGAGATCCTTTGGGTATTCAACAAAATCAATAAGGTAGTACAAGCTATCAGAAAGGGCCAGACATATTGCTCCAAAAGCTCTATCACTGTCATTTAGCCAGTCATTATCATTCTCATAAGACTCTTTTCCAAGTCCAATAGGCACCTCATAGAGACCTTGTCTCTTCAAAGATGCAATCATCTTCAACTTCCATTCCAAATAGCTTGTGAATGGGATGAGAAGAGGGATTGATGAGTCCATTCGAAGTTGTATCTGATAAAACCTGCAAATAAAAACAAAAGGGTCACCATAAGGTTGGAAATCCTGCACATTCTATGCTTTCATCACACCCAGCATAGTCAATCAAGCAAGCTTGATCAACAAGTTCTTTACTTGGGATATTGAGTGGTAAGCCTTGGCTTCTGGTGCAGTGCTGGATTTTTGAGCTATTGCTCAAATTTCATGGAGAAATCTGTCAAAAATCTTGTTTTTGAGATATTGTTCTTTGTCCCGCCATGAGCTCTGATACCATATGAATTCTTGCACATGATCTAGGAACTAGGAATCAAAATCATCAAAGAATAATTAACAAATACTCATGAATTGGAAATTAATCGGGTCCAGAATGGTTTCCTCTGTGTATATTCAATAAACAATGAATGGTTACAATACCAATTATGAGCAATGGCTTAACTCCATGAAGAATTCAAATACCTAAGGAGACAATTCGAATTCAGTGAGTGATTCTAGCTTAACTGACTCTCAACCACTCAATCTCACTCAGTTAACCACTTGACCAAAACCCTAATTGACTCACCAAACCCTAACTGAAGTCGGAGTGCAATAAATGACTGAATCTCAACTGAAGGAGATCAAACACATGTCATAGCAATCCAACCATCAAGTGCTAGTGCTGCATGACTCCAATGAACCCCGATGAGGTTAACTGAAGTTGAACTGACCATCAGAAGTTGGTGGAGGCGCCTTGTTGACTCCAGTTCATTAAATAATAATAAATAATCATTAAATAATATATTTAATGACTGGAGGCACCTTAACTGACTGCAACTGACTGGTTGAACTGATTGTAACCACCAGTTAGCAATTAGGTGCATTAATGTCACACAGATCACCCCCGGAGTGCTCCAGTTAGCCTCCTTGACTATAGGAGAAGGATAAGTTAGCCTCCTTGACTGTAGGTAGGCGTGGGTGTGACTGGATAATGGCAATTAATGCTCCACTGATGTCAATTAAACTTAGGATAGTGGTTTAACTAGGCTAATTTGACCGAAAGAGTGTGTATGATGGTAGATGTCTAAAACAAAGACCACTAAACAACAACTTGTATGTGTCTGTCCAAGTGAGAGTGTGAAATTCCTTGGTATAATTAGTGTTTCTCAGAATCCTCCTCTTACAAGGGATTTAAGCATGAGGAAATGTGAGCGGTTATTGATTAGGATGAACCCTAGTCATAACTGAGTAGCATCAAAGATATTTCCAGGATTGTATTCGTATCTGGGGGGATGTTTCGAGAGTTTCAGGCTCTGCTACCTTACCCATACGGTCAATCCTACCTGTGACTGTTTTCCTGAGCATTAGTTATATTGAGGTGACCTTAGTTTCCTTACCTAGGTATCACAGGGGTTACTTGCAGAGGTTATTCTATAGGTGTCCCGGCCAGGTAGAGGTCAGACAGCACAGTCGCTTTATGCGTTGAAGCTGAGGGCCACTATAATTGGTTATGTACCTCTGCTTGTAGTGTATGGGAGTTTCGAGCCTCTCCTAGGTGAGACATACCTACTGCACTCAGGAGCTCACATATCCTGCCCTTGGTTGGCTTGTATTTTGGCTGTATATTTTCTTAGGAGTGTGTTATTTATGCACTAGTTGGACTTTGGGGTCATGGTTACTTGAGTATATTTATTCTCTCTTGAGTTCAGGTCCTTTTATTTTCGGCATGCCCGGTATCCTATCACCCATCCTTGGTCCTAGTGCGGACCCTGGTGTCAGACTTGGGGGCATCACATCTCCTTACCGCGCTCATAGATTTGGGAATGGTCATTTTCCAACCTCTACTCTATTTGTGGAGGATTTTTATTCCCTTCGCTCAGTATTTATGCTGGTGGTCACCCTCACGGGGGTGGTAGTGGATGCGTGAATGTTGGGTCTACACCTTACTTTCCTTTTCATGTTCCATCATTCACCACATTGTTTCCTTCGGGTGCAGTTGTCATGATCATTCCTCCTTGTGTCCTATAGTTTGGATTCTTTATTGATTATTTTGGGTTGTTTTTCACTTATATGGCTGTCATGTAGGGTCCATTTTTTGTACACTCTCTCGAAGGTTTCGACTCGTTTGTTCCTATCACAGGTATCACGTCTAAACTGGCATGTAGGTTAGGATTTCACATCCGCTTGCATTTTGCATGACCTTATGACTATTTCATTTAAACCTTAGGTATGAACCCATTCCATGGTATCACGAAACCTTCATGCTGCTGTTAGAAGTGATATTATGCGAATGGTAGAGCTTTCCTATACATGGGTGTCCTAGTTAGTTCCAATTTTCATTTGGTACCCATGCTGTGAATCCTCTTTGAGGTCCGAGATTCCTTTGTATAGTATTGCCATGACTTTGAGCAAGAGCTTCATACTGCTCTTGAACTTTATGCTGGCCATTTCCCTGGGACTCCCTTACGTCAAGTTGTAATTGCATTATCATGAGCTTTTCCTACCTCATTTGAGCCTTATGCTTGATTCCTTGACTTTGAATATCATCCATATAGCCCAAGATTGTTTCATGTCTAGCCACGTAGAGACATTTTATATATCCTTTCCAGCTTGATTCCCTATTTTTACTGGGAGGGGACTTTCCCCAGAGTGTCTCTATCCTACACATGTGTCCTTGCATTGAGCATAGGTATGTTCCACTGCTTGGAACTAGTTTGTTTACCCATTTGACACTCGTCCCCTCCTAGTCTGTAACTTCAAAACAATTTTAATCTTTTTCAAGCTTTTCAAATATTTGAAAAAGTCCAAAAAAAAAAATTAAAAAACCAAAAAGCCGAAAAATAAAAGATGTTATCTTTGGCAACAGTCGACTTGTGTCTCCTTCGAATAGAGCACTGTATATCACATCCGTTGTTTGGGTTAATAGATTGACTTTAGGAGCTATATTCATTTATCTGATTTTATCTCCACCAACTGGTTAAGATTCCAGTCCCTATGGAGCCTCTGTCGATGCCTCTTGTGTCGCAGAGATGTCCTAGTTTTGCATATCGAGTCTATGCTACCTACATTCAGTCACAATTTTCCTTTATGCTCTTATTCAAAGGAAGTTGAAGCCTAAGTCGATCATTCCTTAGTTATCTTGACTTTGCATGTCGGCCATTCTCGGTACAGTTACTGGTTCGTGCACCTTATGATCGAGTCCTTCCACATCATACAGCTTTGTTGAGTACCTCATGTTAGATGATGGGGGATGCCTTAATGCCCTCTTTCTAGTGGATTTTATCCCTTCGACTTCAGATCATTGATTCTGGGATAGGAATCTAGAGTCATCTTTGAGTGCCTTGAGACTTGCAGTCATCAGTGGCAGGTTCTCTCGCCATCGATATTTTTTTGGGAATACATCAATGTCCCCTGATCGATGAATTCTCTCAAGTGTTCGACCTCAACACATTTATTGACACTTGTTAGTTTGCACTCTAGTACCTTGATTCCCATTTTCATTATCGGTGGGTGATTTCACATCTATTAACGATATACATCAATGACCTGTAATCAGACGATGGAATGCTATGTTCGAACTTGACACCTCTATTCACATAGTAGGACATATACTTGTAGCAGTTTGTGTAGAAGACCTTCTAGATTGGTGGCATCTCATATATGCTACCTCCTTGATCATGCCACTGTTCATGAGATTTCAGCTCTCGTGACTTGATTCCAGTATATGTCAGACATTTCCAACCATTATGGAGATCTTGATCTATTGTATATATTTAGTTTTCATGGAGATCATGATCCTTTGTATATATTCATCATGGAGATTCTGATCTATGTATATTGTACATGGCGATGACCACATATGTCATATTGTATCATGCCTATTCATGGCCATTGTACTCTTATGTATCTGGGACTGCTATATGTATTTGCAGTTATATGCAAAGTTGTATCATTGTATAGTGCTGATTGGATGGCTAGTTCTTCCACTGGGTTCTTCATCACTTCACTTCTGGGATGGACTTATAATGTATTTCAACCATCGTATGACCCCTCTGACCTCACACATTAGGGGGTATCTGTTATAGCTGATTTTACCACACATGGTGAATCACATTTTTATGGCATTCCCTGTCCCTTTGCAGACTCCTTAGATCCCATGGACCATTTTTGTCCCTTTGATGTTTCCAAGATCATCCCTAAAAACATGTGAAAATTGCCATATGTGACTTTTAAACCCTTTCTCCTGTATATACAGGGGTTTGACCCCTAAAACCACGTACATCCGGATGTGTGCAAAAGGCCAAATTCTTTTGGAGTTTTCCTTGATGTGGATCCGACTCATGACTTGTCTCCTAGCCTTTCATATGCCTTGAGATTGCTCAGATTCGACCTTTCATTACCCCATTGAAGAGCTATATAAGGAACCCTTTGGATACATTGAAGGCATGAGGAATTGAGAGCAAGAGAACCATAGTCCATTGTTGTCAAAACTTGTGCTTGAGTCTGCATCCCCTTTGTCCCTTGGAGCACTTTTGTGTTCTTCCCAAGCTTATATTTTGCTTGTGAGCTTGCTATCGAGAGATGGAGGATTGAAGTGGTGGAGGCCCAAGTGGGGGTCTCGGTTTCTCCGATTCGCAGATGTGTCGACAGAGGTTGTATTCATTGTAATGTCTAATTTTATATTAATAGAAATATCTTTTCCTGTCCAATAATGTGTGTTTGAATGAATATTTTATCCATAGATGATTTCAAATGCTTATATGTTATTTATTATATATGCTAGAGTAGAGCTAATACAATTATATATAGTATGCTTGTCTTGTTTATTCAATGTTGAGGAAGCAATTTATCAATTCAAGCTGAAGTTGGAAAGCTCAACGGGGACCTACATCAACTGTCCAGAATAAGGTACGAATCAAGATCATTTAGTGTTAGTTGTTTGGTTTCTCTTGCATATAGGAAATGATTGATTTCTGGAGTTAAGTTGTCTGTTGTGGTACCCCAAGCCATAGGAATTTCTCTCCGTAACGTCACCATTTTTTTTGTCTTACTCTTTTTAATTAAATAATAAAAGTTAGTTATTAACTGTAACAATCACCCAACAATATTCCGTACAATATTTGTAGATTGTGACAATATTTTCCGCCCCAAATTGATTAGCCATCTATAACAAACATAACATATTAGTACGTGGCTCATTATCTTAATGTACAACTTTAATTAAACATTTTAATTTATATGTAGTTAGTAAATGCCAAAATTTATGTCAATATATATCCATAATGTTTTTGACAAAATATATGAGTATGGAGTTAAAATCATCATTTGCAAATTGCATTTCTTCCTCAAACTGAAAGTCTCAAAGAAAATATGACTTTAAAAGGGCTGAAGTTGAAAAAACTTAAAATCTTACAATTTTCTTTGTGAAAAAGAAGGAAAAAGTGTTTCTCAAGTTCATGTTTTCACACTATATGCATTTGTATGTTGTAATCTAATGGACATGATATATTTTAAACATAGAGAATAATATCCTCTCTTCTACTTTGATTCTACTACAACAACAATTACAAAGCTTAATTATTGAAAGTTATAGCCATGCCGCAAAGCAGTGTAAGTTATGTTTTGTGAATTTCTAGCTTGTAGTTTTATTATGTAGAACTAAGAAACTAAAAGCTTTACTCCAGTGAAAAAATGGCAAAAAGAATCCATTAACGATAAAATTAAGTAGCTAGAGCCCTTTAGCTTATAAGTGGCTAGAAGGCTCTATCTGAAAGTAAGTAGCTAAAATCCTTTAGCTTATAAGTGGCTAGAAAGCTCTCGCTGATGAGCAAATGTCATCTTAAGTGTTGCGGACAATTAATAAAGTAAATTGTTTACCTGATGGTCCAAAAATTCTTAGATATCATTTTAAGTTGAAATGCATCATGAGTAGACTAAGTGATTAATTGGATTACAATAATATTTTTTGGCTTTGTTAATAAGTAAAATTATTCTTATTGTTTAATCTAATTTTTAATTAGTTTAATGGCATCATTATAAGCTTTACAGTGATAACTTTTAAATTAGGATAGAACTAAAAAGGCTACATTATAAGCATCTTGATTAATACTGAGGAGAATAATAAAATTATACTACACTTTTGATCCAAATCCCTTATAAAGAGAATAATTTTATTCCAGAACTATGGCAACGTAGGCCATTACTATTGAAAAAAATAGATCATATTATAAATACATATTTATGTACAAAGAAGACCTATCAAATAAATTGTGATAATAGATGTTTATTAGTGATTTAGAAAACGAAACATAGATGTTTATGAGTGAAAAACATTATTTTATATCTATTGGGAAGTAATGCAATAAGATAGGATTTTCTTGTTTTATGATACTTAAAGAAAGTCATGTATATGTTTTTATTTTTTGGGGATCTTCCTCCAGAATTTACACTTTACGAGGCGCTAGGGAGGGAAGTTTCCTTCCGGCCGAGGCAATCAAATAGAAAGCAATTATACTTTTAATTCATCCACTATATTTGGGGAGAAGTTAAATTCAAATCTGGTCTTTTTAATGAAATGTGATTAACTAACCTGAGAAAAGGACGCCTCTCAAAGAGGATATGAGGCTATTTGGTATGGGCAATAGTTATAATGGTTTGTTTGAATCTGGCTGTCATTCACGCAAGGGGCAGGAGAGAACTGGAACTAGTGGTAGTGGTGGAAGAAAGGTTTTTTTTTATTGAATTTGGTGAAAATATTATCATTGTTTTAAATTAGTATAGATTCATTTGAAAGAGGATCTATTTGAAAGAGGATCTAGCAAGCCTATAGACCGATCAAATCTTTTAAGGTGTAAACATTTTTTAAAAGTGGAAATGTGTGATCTAATTTTTATGGTTTTAGTTTATCTAATTTATGTTGTTTTATATATATGCAATTCTAAATAATTTAAATTTAATTTAAGGGGACAACTTGTTTTTAAGAATATTTTTTATTTTTTTATAAAAGATGACTGTCAAATCTAGGACTAGCACAGAAATAATTACATATCTCTCCCTTACTCGGCTGTAAAATATACCTCTTCGATGTAATGATAAAAACATGCAAAAGGAAAAAATACTTATTTAGTGGTCATTATGGTCTTTAATCATTGTAAAAGGATGTATGGATATCAAGTCTGACTTTTGAATAGCAAAAGAGTGACGTAACTACCTTTGAAATCTACTACTAGTATTCAAATTGGGTCATTACAATCTAGATAAGGATCTATGCCGTTAGATGGGAAGTAGCCCAAAACTAATTGCAGAAGCTTATATATTTATGGTCTGTCTAAAACATCAAACTTAGGATATTGCAATCTGGAACTAATTGTAATGGATTATTTAATTATATGTGATCAAAGTATGTAAATAATGATGAAGGAGATGGACTAAAAAGTTACAAGTTAATCTATAGGCGTGTTGCAGCTGCAACTGCTTTCCCCAATTTTTTTTTCAAATTTTGGTCCCCTCCTCATGATTTAATGTTGCTTTGAATCGTTTCGATCCATGAATTTTTGGGTCATGCTTTAATTTCGGACTATTTTGAAAAATAAATCTCACCCTGTTTTCAGAAGTTGATTATGATTGTAATGACTATGGGTCGCGGATTTTGGAGTCTGTTTTATTTTGCCAATCAAGATGTTTCGGACCATTTGTCCTTTGTAAAACCGTTGTTTTAGAGGTAAAACAGTTTCGATCGTTGCCAATTTTTAAAGTCTTAAACACTTAGCATTTTTTATTGATCGGAGGCTGTTGCCCGTTCATTTTCCGTTGTTGCGGCTCCCAAAACAGCTAAGCACCTGAAAGGTAAGTGTTCCGCCCACCAACGCATGTCGATCTTTTAGTCGCGTGTCTGTAGCCTTTTCCCTTCCGCCGTTGCGGCTGTGCAAAGCACTTGTCTCCCGATGTCGTTGTCTTTTCGACTCCCGACTGGAGGCTTTCCCACCCACATTTTAGTTCATAACTTTTCCGACGCCGATAGGTTTTAAATGGTCGGGGTACCCGTCGCCTATTGAGACCCGCTTGTGCGGTTTTAAATAAAGTCTACCCAGCCGATGTTTTGTGTTTCGAGCCACCAATGAGTTTTCTTTTTCCGTCATTGGTGAAGGTTTCGAACTCGCGTATGGACGAGATGGTGGTGCCGACCCTTGTTAGGGTTCTCATAGCAGTAGTGCTGTACATGGCTTCTCTTGATGCTTGGTTGTTTTGGGTTGATATAATTTGACTTTTTTTTTTTTTAGAATGTAATCCCAATGAATGATGCATGTCGTTTAATTGCAGGTGAACTCAAGAGGCTGTTCAGACTATCGCGGCGTGAAGGAATAGCTGGTCGAAAGGTGGTAGAAGGAAGCTGGGCAGTTTTGGAAAAGGTCTAAACGAAACCGACATGATCACAAGGAGGGAAAGCGAAGTAGAAGGAAAAACCAATAGCAACAAAGGCGCAGACCTGGAAGGTCTGTCAGTTACTCAATGGATCATGAGTGCGCACAAAAAAGATAAAAAATAGGGATATGAAATGTTTTGAGAGACCGAAAGGTCACACGTTTGGGGGCAGCCCAAGCGGTCAATTGTTTTTAGTTTAAATATTCAAAAGTTAGAAAGGACAGGGGCTTTTTCCCCTGGAGAAACTTGTAAAAGATCGCTTGTAAGAGGAACTATTTCGTTTTACAACCAGGAATTGCAAATTTTACCTGTTGGAGAAAGTGCTATGTGGAATGTATCAATATGATTAAATGAACAATGTTGAATGGGAACTATTTCATTTTCAACTGTGTTTCATTAACCGTGAGGGTGTTCTAACTTTCTGAACCTATGTTCTTGTCTGAATGTTCTCCAGTATATTCTGTGATGTTTTCCATTGTGTGTAATGGGTTTTGTTTTAACTGATGATGAGCTATCTTATCATGTATACTTTTCATGCATGTTTATATGTTTGGTTATAAGAACAACTATTTGTGATTTGCCATAACACGTGGACAGTGTTGCATTACTCAAGAATTAATATCTAGCTCTCTAGAGATAGTTTAGTTAGTAATTTATTTTCTGAAAGTGTATGTGATTTAGATGCTTGTGATTTCTAAGACAAGAGGTAAGAACCTGCGCATCACTTTGTGAATACTCCTGGCATTCTTATCACCCTGCATGTTAATTAGGCACGTGCATATCATACTTTAAGTCAAAAAATACAAAATATATACGGTGGACCGGGCCGCAACCAGTAAACCCTTTTAGTTTTGTTACTTGACCTACGGTAGCCGGACCGCAAACCGGACTGATTCCCTACACCAAACAGTCATCGGCTAGTTGGGAACGTTGACTGGGGAGAATCCCTTGCTGTTGTTGCCTACAAATTTCTAGGCCTCAATAGTTTTTTGGCGCTAGAAGGAGGGCTGCCAGTGCATGGCTGGCCGAGGAAACCCGTTTTCCTGAAACTATTCCATCGGTAACAGTTCAGAAGCCAGTGTGTTTCCTAATCCAATTCCAGAAGAAGAGGGTAGAGAACATTTGTATTTTGTCGACAACGAAGTTGTTAATAATCTGAGAAGACACACTAGGGCATATGTGAAGAAGATTGGAGGATTTCCAATCATCCCTTAATTTCCCAGAAGAGAATATAAAAGGAAGGATCATCCTATATTGGAAGACTCAGTGCTGGTTGAGGATTGGGAAGAACTTGTAGAAATAGCCTTACAGGAAGTTGTACTACCTTTAAATAAAGAAGGCCCGGATACTCCTCACAGTTCTCCTGCTCACACTCCTGATTGCTCACCTCCTCACTCTCCACCCAGACTCATGGTGGGCGTAAATGCGAATCAACCACCCAACCCACCGAATCCATCACCTTCCTAGAGAGCCAGATCACCTTTAAACCTAACACCTCCATTACATGATCTACCTCAATCCTTTGAAAAGATGCTGCCCAAATTTGACCCAAGTGAAAAGATACTAGTAGACGACCACTTGCAAAGTTTCTATTTGGAAATAGAAGGGTTAAGGGCTAGGGAATATGAAGATGTAGTTTGGAGACTTTTCCCGCGCACCCTTAAAGGAGCTACTACATCGTGGTACTTTGGTTTTCCTGCGAACTCTATCCCTGATTGGGATACCTTCGAGAGGATTTTTAGAAGTAAGTATGCAACCCAGAAGACTCATGCAACTCTTATGAAAGGACTATGTGCCTTGAAGAAATAGAGAAAGGAAAAGGTACACAGTTTCACTCAAAGGTTTGCAGCATATCTCAAGAATTTTTCTGAAGCTGACAGGCCTACAGATAAAGTCCTGATTGAATATTATACCTCAGCTCTGGGACCCAAGTTGGCCATGTTCTCCAAGATTAAGGCCAAGCCCACTTTAGCAGAGACCTATGAGGAGGCAGAGAAAGTAGAGGCTGAAAGGGAAAGTATTGAAGATTATCCAGAACGATCAGGAGAGAAAAGTGTGGGAAGGAAAGCCTTATTGTTTACCAATCCCAAGGAAGAGCAATCACCAGATTTTGAGACTATGGAAAAAATGATGTAGAAGCTCTCTAACAGAATCATAGACTTGGAGAAAGAAAAGGAAGCCCAAAATTTCTACAAGCCCTATTACAAGAAATGGGAGGACAACAATCAATCCAAAACCCCTCCCCACAATTCGGCATCTATGAACTTAACAGAGGTAGGAATGGAGAATTTTTGCACTTTCCACCAACAACCTCACTCTGAAAAGAACTGTTCTCAATGGATAAACTCAATGATGTTAGTGATCAATCAGCTGTTGGACTCTAAACTAACAGAAGGTGGAGATGAGGAAAGAAAAGACAGTAATATGTCAATGAAAGAACCAAAGGATGATACCATGGTTCTGTGGAACTCTGTCTTGTTATTTGATGCCGTGGAGGAAAGAAATTGGGAGTACAAGGACGTCGTGGAAGCGAATGTAACTACAAGAAGCCAAGGGTTGGTAAAAGAAGGCAGTCTTATACTCCCAAAGATTAAAAGGCTGCAGAAAAATGTTAAGAAATTCCAAAATAATTCCTCAGCTGATAAGATTCTCGAATTCACCATTACCAGCCATGATCATAGGCAGAATGATACGTTTTCCCAGCCCCATGAAGAAAAAATGAATGTTGGTAAGCCACATCCCGCCGAATCACAGATGGACTATGATATTGTGGAGGATATAAAGAAGATAAGAGTGAATATCTCATTATTTGAAATGTGTAAGGTGCCGTAGTAGAAAGAAAAACTTTTAAAAGCACTTGAAGCATTAGAGGAGGGGTTGCCCACTGACAATCAACCCAAGGAAGAAGAAGGAATCGAGGAAGTGAGCATTGGGGGTAAGTCTAAGAACAAGAATCCACCTTTCCTCCTCACTTTTGAAATTTTTAATCACAACGTACATAATTTCCTGGTAGACTCGGGGGCGTTAGTTAATGTCATGCCAATATTAGTCTGTAAAAGGATAAATGGGTAGCCTAAGCCATCCGCTTGGAGGGTTGTTCAGTTGAATAGGACTAACGTGAAAGTAATTGGGGAAATGGAGGATGTCCTAGTCCCCCTGTATTCAAATGATAAAGTGTGCCAAGTTATTGACATCGTAGTGTCTGAGATACCAGACTCTTATGGGCTTGTTCTAAGCAGGGACTGGTCAGTTAAACTAAACAGATATTTTGCCTCGGATTGGTCGCATTTGTGGCTGCTGTATAAAATAAGACCGAATCAAATTAAAATCTTGAGGGAGCCTCACATGAAATACAACGTTACTCAACTTGAGGAAAAGAACGAACCAGTGGATTTCGTGTTGGGAAATTATTTTATTGAATTGGAACCAGGAAATTACCAAGAAGAAGAAGCCAACAACACATCAGACGCTCAACCTGATCTCCTTCGATTTTCACAGGCTGATGAAATCGACTGTAAAATAGTAAACTTAGTGATAGAATTAGATTCTCATGAAATAGTTAGCGATTTTTGGACATTGTTTTTTGATGGTTCTAAGATGTTAGAAGGGTCAGGGGCTGGCTGTGTCCTGATTGATCCCAAAAAGAATAAACATTTTCTTTCATGCAGATTAGAGTTTGAATGTACAAATAACACAGCTGAGTACGAAGCATTGGTGCAAGGTTTAAGGAAAGTAATTGAATTATGGTAACTAATCTGAAAGTTTTTGGAGATTCTGAAATAATTGTAAAACATATTTGGAATCAAATACATTGTATTTCTCCTCACTTAAAAGCTTATCAAAATGAGGTATGGGATTTACTCAAATATTTTAGTGCATTTAATATTATATCAATTCCAAGACTTAAGAATGCAACTGCTGACTTGTTGGCCACCTCAGTTGCTAGGCTTGTGCCTACTAATAATCGATGTTCTGTTGAATTGATTTTCAGGACCTCGGTCCCTGATATGATTACCAACCTATGAGTGTTCGACGATAATCAGTAGATTATAGAATGCTTAACAAATAACGAGGTATTTAAAGGGGCGATTATAGATGATGAAGAACATCAGGCTGAGCTGAAATATGATAATTTCATCCCTAAAGGAGTTAGAACCTTAGAAAGAATGTTCGATTTAAATGAAAAATTTAGAAGACCAGCAAACGTAAAGACTCACAGCTCGTCTCTACAATTCAAATTGATAAATTTAGGAACCGAGACAAATCCTAAATATGTGAACCTTGGCAAATGTTGTTCACTAGTGGAAAGAGATAAGTTCATCAGTCTTTTTAATCAATATAAAGATATTTTCGCCTAGACATACGAATATCTGAAGACATATGACACCAGTATCATCCATCATGTTATCCCCATCAAATCTGGAGTCAAACCTTATCAACAACCTTTAAGGAAAATTCACCCAAAGTTGAAGCCTCTAATCCAAAGTGATGTTAAGAAGTTATTGGATGCTAGAATCATTTTTAAGGTCAGACACTCTGAATGGGTCTCAAATATAGTACCAGTGAGGAAAAAATATGGAGAAATTAGGTTGTGCGTGGATTTCAGAAATTTGAATCGTGCTTCAGATAAAGACAACTATCCTGTTCCACCCATGGAGCAACTACTACAAATGGTCTTAGGTTCTGAACTATTTTCTTTATTAGACGGATTCTCAGGCTATAATCAAGTATTACTAGCCGAAGAAGACAGATTGAAGACAACATTAAGGACCACGTGGGGAACCTTCGCCTACCGAAGAATTCCTTTTGGGCTTATAAACGCTGGAGCTACGTTCCAGAGGGCTATGGACATAGCTTTCCGTGGTTTGATTGGCCGTAGTGCTGTAGTGTATCTAGATGATATTACGATATTCTCAAAGAGGAGAGAAGAACATGCATTTCATCTAAGGCATATTTTTGAATGCTGTCGGAAATATGGTATCTCACTCAATCCCAGGAAGTGTGTGTTCGCTGTTACGGAAGGAAAGTTGCTGGGTCACGTAGTTTCAAAGAAGGGAATCTCTATAGATCCAGAAAGGATCAAGGCCATTGAACAGATTCCCCTGCCCCATAATAAAAAGGGGATGCAATCATTTATGGGAACAATAAACTTCGTGCAAATATTTGTGCCAGATTTTGCTCAGATTGTCAAACCTCTGCAGAAAATGGTGAAGCAAAGTGCACAATTCAAATGGACTGAGATTGAGAAAAACGCATTCAGCAAGATTAAAACTGTTGTTGCACATGCACCCTCCCTAAAAAGCCTAGATTTCGATAACGATTTTATTTTGTATACTTTTGCATCTGATCATTCGCTAGCAGCTATGCTTACTCAAAAGGAAGACGGGGGGGATGAATTCCCCATATCTTTCATGAGCACTAGCCTGCAGGGGGCCAAATTAAAATACCCGGCTATTGATAAACAATCTTATGCACTATTCAAAGCAGTGAAACAATTCAGGCCCTACATATTAAAAAATCGAACCAAGGTGATCGTCCCACACCCAGCTGTAAGGTCTCTTTTTGTATAGAAGGAATTAGGAGAAAGAAGGGGTAATTGGGTAACAACTCTTCAAGAGTATGACCTCGAGTTCAAGCCAGCTTCTATAGTTAAAGGGCAAGGTTTGTGCAAACTAATGACTGAAAATGGAAACAATGAAGAACATGCCTGGGAAGATGAGGCTGAGTTACATTTGATGGATGTATGTCCTCTGTTCACAACCCCAGAATCTTGGTGTAGAGACCTTGTGCATTACCTCCAAACAGGAGTGTTTCCAGAACATTGGAATTCTAAGCAAAGAAGAGCGCTGCGTCTTAAATCAGCCTCCTATCAAATTGTTGAAGGAATATTATTCAGAAAAAATTACGACATATTTCTTCTTAGATTCTTAGAGAAAGAAGATGCGAAGAAGGTAATGAAAGATCTGCATGACGGGCCTGCTGGGGGACATTTTTTAGGAGATACTACAGCTCACAAAATTCTTAGAGCCGGTTACTATTGGCCCATGCTTTTCAAATATGCACACGCCCATGTCAGGAAGTGCGACATTTTTCAAAGGTGTAGCGGAAGACAATCTAGAGCAGCTGGACCACTGAAGCCTGTGATGATCACAGAGTCGTTCGAGCAATGGGGGTTGGATATTATTGGGGAGATAAAGATAAACTCTTCCCTACAACACAAGTATATCCTGACCGTAACCGATTACTTCACTCGCTGGGTCAAAGCCATCCCGCTGCCCAAAATAAATGAGGACGCGGTCATCAACTTCCTACAGGACCATATTATGACCATGTTTGGAGTTCTAGTTTCTTTAGTTTTTGATAATGATACTTATTTTTCCTCAATGAAATTAACTTCTTTTGCTCATGAGAAAGGGATTAAGTTGCATTACTCTGCTAATTATTATCCACAAGGAAATGGCTTAGCCGAATCTACCAACAAAAATCTAATTAGGATTTTAAAGAAGACTGTGATAGAAAACCAGAGGAGTTGGCACTCAGCACTACCAAACACCCTTTGGGCTGATATAGTCACCCCCAAGTCTTCAATAGGAGTGTCTCCGTGTACCCTGGTGTATGGTAAAGAAGCCATTCTCCCCCCCAATATCATGCTACCCTCTTCCATAATAGCTCAAGAATCTAGAGGGTCTGATAATAAAGTCTTGCAAATGAGGATATATAATCTCCTGAAAACAGAAGAATATCGATCTAAAGCCAAAGAGTGCTTTAAGCAACAACAAGAGGTGATTAAAAGATGGTTCGATAAACACAAGGTAGGAACAAAAGACTTTGAAGTGGGAAATTTGGTTCTCAAATGGGACCACCCCCATGATGAGAAAGGAAAACACACGAAATTCCAGCAGTTGTGGGTAGGTCCTTTCCAGATTGCGGCAAAGCTTGGCCCCTCAACTTATAGGCTGCAAGATCTACAAGGGTGGAAAGAGAACTTGCCAGTAAATGGCTTAGTTCTCAAACCTTATTTTTCCTAATTCTTTGTGTTCTTCTATTTTGTATATAAATAATCTAGCCTGACCTTCTTCTTTGAGTCATGATTTTTAGTTTTGTTTTTAAATTTCTACTGATTTCAATAAAACCCTCGGTTGCATGGGGAACATCAGAATTTGGGCTGATTAAAGTTTTGGGTACAAGACTGTGTATTGCTGTTTATCTAAAAGAACTTCTTCCATTTTAGAAGTTTTCTCAAATAGCTATGTACGCATTGAAGTCCTACTTAACCCTTTTGAAATAAACCAAAATCAAAGAGTCTGGAATACTATTTTGAGGCTCCATCCATGTCACATTTAAAATTTCCTAGGGAGCGACAGCAAAGGGCCCATGGAAAGAAGCAAGGTAAACAGTATAATAGATATAAAGGATCCCATGCCAAGAAATGAATGCCAAAAGGAAAATAAGAGTCAAACAACTCCTATGAAAGCATTATATATCAAAAACAAATGCGGAACCATATAAGTACTAAATTGCGAAAGTTCCTCTCCGTCCATGAGCTGAAATGTGAATACACCCCTCACACAAAAGGACACTTGGGATAGAGGAGCCTGAATTAAAATTCAGAAAGAAAGGCATACAGGAGGACTCATATGAAAAGGACAAAAGTCCAAAAGCACAAAAAGTGTTGAAGTGGCATGGGAATGAGGAACAAATGAATATTTCTGTTTACCATATGCTACAATCCTGTGGTGTCCAAGCCAGCAGCTACCTGAAGACAGAGGTAACAATGAAACTCATCTTTAGGCCTCAAAAGAGTTATCTTGACTTGAAAAAGTCCTGGTTTCCACTCTCCTAAATTGGACTATCATCAATGATTAAAAGTACATACATTTTCCATTTGAGAAATCCAGATAGCTGGAAGAATTCAATAAGTTTGTTTGTTGTTAAACAATCTATTATCCAAGGAATAATCATCCAGAGATCTAGGTTCACCCGGTAATCACCAATTGTTGCAGCTGCAACTGCTTTCCCCCCAAAAAAATTCAAATTTTGGTCCCCTCCTCATGATTTAATGTTGCTTTGAATCGTTTCGATCCATGAATTTTTGGGTCATTCTTTAATTTCGGAGTATTTTGAAAAAAAACTCTCGCCCTGTTTTCAGAAGTTGATTATGATTGTAATGACTATGCGTCACGGATTTTGGAGTCTATTTTATTTTTCCAATCAAGATGTTTCAGACCATTTGTCCTTTGTAAAACTGTTGTTTCAGAGGTAAAACAGTTTCGACCGTTGCCAATTTTTAAAGTCTTAAACACTTAGCATTTTTTATTGATCGAAGGCTGTTTCCCATTTGTTTTCCGCTGTTGCAGCTCCCAAAAAGGCTAAGCACCCGAAAGGTAAGTGTTCCTCCCACTGATGCATGTCGGTCTTTTAGTCATGTGTCTGTAGCCTTTTCCCTTCCGCCATTACAGCTGTGCAAAGCACTTGTCTCCTGATGTCGTTTTCTTTTCGACTCCTGACTGGAGGCTTTCCTGCCCACATTTTAGTTCATAACTTTTCCAACACCGATAGTTTTTAAATGGTCGGGGTTCCCATCGCCTGTTGAAACCCGCTTGTGTGGCTTTAAATAAAGTCTACCTAGCCGATGTTTTGTGTTCCGAGCCGCCGATGAGTTTTCTTTTTCCGTCATTGGCGAAGGTTTCAAACTCACGTATGGATGAGATGGTGGTGCCGGGCCTTGTTAGGATTCTCATAGTAGTAGTGATGTACATGGCTTCTCTTGATGCTTGGCCGTTTTGGGTTGATATAATTTGACATTTGTTTTTTTTTGAGAATGTAATCCCAATGAATGATGCATGTCGTTTAATTGCAGATGAACTCAAGAGGTTGTTCAGACTACCATGGCGCGAAGGCCTAGCTGCTCGAAAGGTGGCAGAAAGCAGCTGGGCAGTTTTGGTAAAGGTCTAAATGAAACTGACATGATCACAAGGAGGGCAAGCGAAGTAGAAGGAAAAACCGATAGCAACAAAGGCGCAGACCTGGAAGGTCTGTCAGTTACTCAATGGATCATGGGTGCGCACAGAAAAGATAAAAAATAGGGATATGAAACGTTTTGAGGGACCGAAAGGTCACACATTTGGGGGAAGCCCAAGCGGTCAACTGTTTTTAGTTTAAATATTTGAAAGTTAGAAAGGACAGGGGCTTTTTCCCCTGGAGAAACTTGTAAAAGATCGCTTGAAAGAGGAACTATTTCGTTTTACAACCAGGAATTGCAAATTTTACCTGTTGGAGAAAGTGCTATGTGGAATGTATCAATATGATTAAATGAACAATGTTGAATGGGAACTATTTCATTTTCAACTGTGTTTCATTAACCGTGAGGCTGTTCTAACTTCCTGAACCTATGTTCTTGTTTGAATGTTCTCCAATATATTCTGTGATGTTTTCCACTGTGAGTAATGGGTTTTGTTTTAACTAATGATGAGCTATCTTATCATGTATACTTTTCATGCATGTTTATATGTTTGGTTATAAGAGCAACTATCTTTAATTTTCCATAACACGTGGACAGTGTTGCATTACTCAAGAATTAATATCTAGCTCTCTAGAGATAGTTTAGTTAGTAATTTATTTTCTGAAAGTGTATGTGATTTAGATGCTTGTGATTTCTAAGACGAGAGGTAAGAACCTGCGCATCACTTTGTGAATACTCCTGGCATTCTTATCACCCTGCATGTTAATTAGGCACGTGCATATCATACTTTAAGTCAAAAAATACAAAATAAATACGGTGGACCGGGCCGCAACCGGTAAACCCTTTTAGTTTTGTTACTTGACCTACGGTAGCCGGACTGCAAACCGGATGGATTCCCTACACCAAACAGTCATCGACTAGTTGGGAACGTTGACTGGGGAGAATCCCTTGCTATTGTTGCCTGTGAATTTACAAGCCTCAACAAGGCGTGAACCTTTAAACTTTGATAAATGACAGTCAACAGATTCTTATAGCGTTTCATACCGATATGGGGTCAAAGATGAGGGTGCAGTCTCTCGAATCCACATAAATAATGAATTTAAACTCAATCATTGGGGTCTTAGTTACCTTTCGTTCACTCTAAATGTGATTTCTATTTTAAAAGATGCCAAGAGGCCATTAGCCCCTTTATAACAGCATATTTTTCTAGTTGACAGTTAGTCTTTAATCACTAGTAGAGACCAGAAAGGTTCTCTGTAAATAGAATCTTCCATTTAGATGATTCACATTTAGTCTTTAATCAGTAGTAGAGACAAGAAAGGCTCTCTATAAGTAGAATCTATCTACCATTTAGAGGATTCGTTTAATGACTTGGAGGTATGTTTAGGCTGGAAAACATACCTGGGATAGAATATGATTGGAAGAAAGTTGAAAACATACCTTGAGATAGAATTTGATGGTTGGGAAGAAAGTTGAAGTTAATTTCTCAAGCCAAAACATTTAGTTGTGAAGATGTTTATTATATTCTATATCTGTTATAATTTCAATAATAATAGTTTTATGATTAAACATCTGTAACATACCCAGAACTGGAAAAATTAAATATTTATTATTTATTTCAGAAAAATATTATGTTAAATTTATTGTAAAGTTTTATTAACAAATTGGTCAATGATGCCTATAATTGAAGAATTATTTATTTTAATAATTAAATAGAAGAGACATCTATCCAAGGAAGACTATTAAATTAATGTTGATTGACCCACTATGAGGAATGAGCAACTGTAGAAGACTGGTTGACAAGTGACAACACTAGCATTTCACTTTATAGCTATCACACGAAGCGTAATCCCTAAAATTTTGGTCATATTTCCTTGGATGAGAGAAGTGAACTAGTGGCTCATTTAATTCCAAAACTGACCCAAACACCTAGGCAATCTTATATATACAATTAAATTGAGTAGGATGCTCACTACTCATTCTGATTTCTAAATGAATGAACCTTGTGACTGCTGCAAATCGATACGTTAGGTATACAAGGAATTTGATGAGGGGATAGATAAAGTTAAATTGCAGAGTTAAGTATGCTACTGAGTGCTAAGTTGCAGCAAGTTTATTGTGTGGGCTATTTCCAAATATCTTCGTCTTAGTGGTTCAGTGAACAGGCTAGGGGGTCCTAAGCAAGTAACTTTGGTTGCTTCAGGAGAAGTTTAGGTGAAACAGTATCATTTGAGTGCTTGTTCCCTTCTACACATTATTCAGGTTCTAATTGTTCTTATTTAATGATTATTTGATTCTATGTTTGTACTTCGGAAATATGTTCAGTATATGCAACTCTTATATTTGTAGCTTATTGTTTTATATGTATTTCCAATCTGAAAATTATTATCACCTACAGAGATTTTGGAATTTAGTATAAGATATTTGATTAAGTTTAGAATGATATTATTCTTGTTCTAAGCATTCTTTTAATAAATACTTATATCTCAGATCCTTCTAAATCTACTTTGGTAATCCTCTATTTAGTCTAAGGTCTAAGAAACTAACAGTTATTTTCTTAGGGAAGAATTTTGATAAAGTTAAATTGCAGATAGATAAAGTTAAATTGTAGAGTTAAGTCTACTACTGAGTGCTAAGTTGCAGCAATTTTCTTGTGTGGGCTATATCCAAAGATCTTCATCTTAGTGGTTCAATGAACAGGCTAGGGGGTCCTAAGCAAGTAACTTTCGTTGCTTCAAGAGAAGGTTAGGTGAAACAGTATCATTTGAGTGCTTGTCCCCTTATACACATTATTCAGGTTCTAATTGTTGTTATTTAATGATGATTTGATTCTATGTTTGTACTTCGGAAATATGTTCATTATATGCAACTCTTATATCTATAGCTTATTGTTTTATATGTATTTCCAATCTGAAAATTATTATCAGCTACAGAGATTTTGGAATTTAGTATAAGATATTTGATTAAGTTTAGAATGATATTATTCTTGTTCTGGGCATTCTTTTAATAAATAATTATATCTCAGATCCTTCTAAATCTACTTTGGTAATCCTCTATTTAGTCTAAGGTCTAAGAAACTAACAGTTATTTTCTTAGGGAAGAATTTTGAAAATACCCTATGAGATCTATTACATAAGTTAATATAAGATTCATAATAGATACAAAGACTACCATAATATAGGCATTTAAATATATATATATATATATATATATATATAAAACTAATAGATTGTATTAAGAACAAAACTCTTTAATAGCTCTATAAACTAATTAGGGTTGAACCAGTAATAGAAAATAAGTTTATATCATAATAAATTTAAAACTGGAATTAAATAATAACTAAGCTAGGTTCCATAGATATTTTTTTGTTTAAAGACAATGCAACCAGTCTCTTGAAAAACTAATTATATTAAAAACACCAAATCGAGATTATCGATAAGTCATAGCACTGGTTTCAAGCTATACGTCGAATTGGCATTGTTATCTGCAACAAATTTTGCTTACAGAAGAAACTTAGAATAGCCTTAGGGATTAAATTCTTTTACTATAAATTAAGAACTTTAATTGTACAGGTAGTGGCTTCACGTCTATCTCTTAAAAAAGTTATGACAGAGTAACAGCCTCACAGCTACTTTGTTTTCTTTAAAAGTAAACAACAAGAATTATAAATACAAGATCGAACTTGAGACTGAAACCCTCACAGGATGCAGTTGGGATATTATTCATTAATAGATAAATAGTAAATATTTATTTGCACTGGCTCTATAGCTCATGGATTTCATCACAAAGAAAACAAATGCAATACGATAAATGCCACTCAACCACCGCATAGTTTACTATAAAAGAAATTCAAGATAAATACAAAGCCCACATGGTTTACTATCAAACCCTAAGAATCATTGCCGAATTAAGAAATAGAAAAAAGTAACCGACAATGTCCTTATGGCTATGTTCTAAACCAAACAAGACAGTAAGGCCTTCACAACCACAAACATTCAAAACGATAAAAAAAAATGTTATTCATGTAAATGGAAAAGAAAGTATACACATTTTCAATGGTGAACAAACAAAGCATGCTACAATATTGGTAAATTTAAACATGGCATTATAATCAGCCCTCATAGGTCTTTCCGAAAACATAACCATTACATTCTCAAAACAAGTAGCAAGGCTAATATGGACTTATATTGAAAGAGTAGCATAGTTGTGAAGACTCCACAAAGAACGAAATCCTTTACATTGCCAAGTTAATAAAATGACCAAAAGTATACACAAGCGCTTTGATAATTAAGTAAACGAGGTTACAATATTGAGGTCCTCACGGGTTCTTACAGAGTTAAGTAAAAGGATCATTACAGTATTAAAAAAAGTAATAGAACTGAAACGACGGCTCTCCCACGAAGCTGGTTCCACTTTTTAATGCCACTTGAGAAATTGAAAACGCACATCTGAAATGTAAATCTATAACGCATATGCATTATTGTGGATAAGCTTGGAAAACCCAAGCCAAAAATTGAGGCTAAGATTAGTTATCCTATATCGCATGTGCGATATATCGTACTAACACTTTGTAAGTGGTACAAATCGCAAGAGCAATATATCTCACTTGTGATTTTCAATAACAAAAAATTAATAAAACAAAGGCTCGTGGCCTCAATTTATCATTTCATGGTAAAGGTCGCGAGAACGGGAATGCAAAAGACCAGAAGGGCGATTTCAGTTTGAGCGATTTTGGAAGGGTTGATTCACTAGTTGAATACAATGGAAGGTAAGTGGTTATTTCCTTCAAAATTGATTTCAGTTTTCGTTTGTGTTTGTTAATTTTATAGTTTTTGTTATGTTTAAAATGAAATTAATAAAAATTGTTGAATTAAATCAAACAATGAAATATTAAAACAATTTTGAATTTGTTGTTTTAATCTTAATAGAGAATACAAATGTTGAAGAAAATGTGCAAAATGAAACTATTGATAACTAAGACCCAAACACAAACTCAAACGCAAACCTAAATACATGCACAAAGCCAAATACGAAGGGGGAACAAGACCAGAATTCAGATATTCTGACTCATTTGGGTGCATTGAGGCGCATTAGCTCACTGTTTAGAGTGGGGGGACCATTAAAGACTGTCATTAGCCAAGGCATTAGATACCATACAAACACAATTGCCAATTCCCAGGGAGAACTGTACAACATTATCTTGTACAAAGAATCCATGGGGCAACACTATTAAAATGGGTTGATCTATAAAGACATAAAAAAACTAAAAATAACTAAAGACCAATTTTTTTCATTATTCTAGGACCTTGGCATCAAATTGGTTCCACCCACTACTCGACCACACATTTTCATAGAGTGGTGAGTGGAACCAAATACAAAAGCCAATTGGATGGATCACTGGTACATGGTCTTTAATGAATACCCTCGTGGGAATAGAGAAATCCCATTCTATTTCCTGAGGAAGTTGCATGAAGAAATTATCTTAGGGAAACATGTGAACTATTTTGATATTTTAGAGTTCCAAGATGTGGGTCATGGGATGCCACAAAATAGGGAAAGGGCTAGGAATAATCCTAACCATGTGCCATGCCATCCATGCACACAAAATCCCCTTCGGATATATCCTCCTGCGGGTCCTATGATTATTGATACATAGGAGGCCTTATTCAACTTGGCAGATACATTGCTTCAACATGGGACTGTTCTTCAAATAAATGTAGGCCAAGGGGTTGCCACTTCTGAGGCTGTCCCATCACACACTCAGTATCCACTTACTAGGTCTCCAGACCATACTAGAGCTACATATCGCACTAGAGATGCAGAGGGTTCAGAGCATCGTGTTATTCCACACCCTTGCACAATGTGTGGAGGCATATTCTATGGGCCTGCTTCAAAGTTCCATGATGATGGATTACTTCGATATGTAAGTAAAACTCATCATTTACATATTATATTTTGTTTTATATCACGGTTTTCAATTGTTTTGTAATTTAATTCTATTTAAATATCTAACAATTTATGTGAAAAAATATACGGTTGGTGTCCCATGACATCCCAAATTCGCATAGGCAGACAGTTGATGTTGATGACATTGATGCAGCGGTCAATGTTGGATATGGTTTTGGTGCTTCACCATTAGCTGTAAGAACTTAACTTTTTAATTTGTCATCATTATTTACATATTTATAGTATAGATTGCAACATTCAACACGTCCTAATATGGATACAATATGCTTTATGTAGGGTGGGCACAATGAGTTTGTGGAATCCCAGGCAAGTCCCTCGCATGTAGAGGAAGATTTCCAAACACAGGTATTATTTTAATTATGATTTTAATTATTAGAAATTTTCTAATTGTATATTTATGTTTTGTTACATAGAATGATATGTATGCGAACTGAACAACTTTTTTAATTGGTGACCCACCTCTTCCCCCTAGGTACATACATGTTTCATTTTCTTTGAAAAAACCATTTTTCATCCATGCAGTATATGTCTCGTTTTCTTTGCATTATCTCACATTGACATATGTTAATTTATGCAGGAATATAGTGAGGCAATGGTGGTTCTTGAAGAGCCCCAAATCTATTTTTTGTTGGCGACCCACCTCTTCCCCCCCACGTATGAGTATATCTTGCTTTCTTTGAAAAAATCATTCTTCGTCCATGTAGTATATGTCTCATTTTCTTTGTATTTGATTACATTGACATATGTTACTTTATGCAGGAATCTAGAGCGCTAGTGGTGCTTGAATATCACCAAATCTAGGTTGTTGGTGACCCAACTCTTCCCGCCCAGGTACATGCATGTTTTTCTTTCTTTGAAAACATCATTTTTTGCCCATGTAGTATATGTCTCCTTTTATTTTTATAATAAGAAATTGACATATGTTATTTTATGTAGTATTCTAGTGAGGCAAATCGATGTTGTTGGTGACCCACCTCTGACCCCCCACCAGGTACGTTTATGTCTCACTTTCTTTTAATTGTTCTTTTAATGATTCAACATGTAGTTTTTTAATTATTTGAAATTGTTTAATTGTATATTTATGTTTTTGTACGTAGGAACTTATGTTTGATACAACTATCAACTGAATGTCCTTGCTCTCTGTTATCTCTAGGGTTGTTCCTCCTGCTTATTTTTGAAATTTGGATTTGGATTGGTTTTTGTTGTTTTAATTTCGATTTTGTTTTATGTTTTATGATTTATTTATTTCCCTTATGATTCCCTTGGTTACCTAAAATCATTAAAACTTCCATTCTTTAACTAAGAACCCATGTATGTGCAAAACAGTATGTGTTACAGGGTGAATTTTTACAAACTGGCAGCATATTGTGAGCGTGAAGCATATTGATTTCTGGTGGTAAAATGTACATATGGTATTCTATTGAAAGGTTTATGAATTATGTCATGAAATCTATAATGAATATAAGCCTTTATCATAGTCTTGAATATAAGTTTGATCATGGACATTCAGCATTGTATATGTTTTTATATTCCTGATCATGAATTAATGAGTCATACGGTGGCAATAATAGAAGAACACAGGTGTTGTCATTTCAAAGTTAGAGTCGTTCTTGTAATGAATACTTTTGGTCATCGTGGCAAGAGTAGCCTCAGGAAATTTGGGTTTATTTTTGAACCCTAGGGCTTGTAAGTTCAAAGTTGGAATATTTTTATGTCTCCTTGCATCTCAGAACAAGCAGTTTCAGCACGCAGCCGTAGTGTAAAATGCCCTGTTCAGAACAATGCTGCGTGAAGACATTGATTGTTACTTCCAGCACAAGGATTATCACATTCCACATGCTAGCATAAACAAAAGGATTACCATAGAGACATATGCAGCAGAAGGTACATGTTTTTACCTAAGGCATTATTGGTATATACAGCCGAGTTGAAATCCCTGTAGAATTTCAGATGTCAAAGGTAATCGAAGAGGGGGAGCTAGAGGTGCGTTTGGCTAAGGCCGAGCCAATCAACTGGACATCTTTGGAATATGAAAAAAAGCGGGTTGTACCACATAAATCAAATATTTCTACAGGTACAGAAATTCAGAAACCCACATACCCATCGTCAAACACAAAAATTCTCAGAGATTGGGATAAACTTGAAGCGCAAGTGAATAAAGAGGAAAAAGATGGAAGGTGATTCAGCTCTGAATAATTTTTTCCGGGACATTTACCAGGATGCAGACGAAGATACAAGGAGGTCTATGCAGAAATCCTTTATAGAGTCCAATGGCACCGTTCTCTCCACAAGAAGTAGATGCTAAGCATATTGATGGCAGACCGCCCCAGGGCATGGAAATAAAGAAGTGAAATGTGGGTAGTCATATTGTCATTACCGAGTATCTATTCCAAAGCTCGGCGAGGGAAAAGATTCTCATAATTCATTGAACATCTCTGGAAGTATTCAAGACGTGGGCTTGCCTTTGTTTGGAAACATTGTCGTTTTGCTGTTAACATTATCCTGGGCATTGCATTGGTTCTCTCGTTTGGAAACAATCAGACAGTTGTACAAGATTGCGAAATCTGTAATGCTAACGTGTCTGCAAAAAGAAGAATTGAACTCTATGATGGAGAGAAACTTACACTACCTTGATAGTCCTTGAACTTGAGTTTTCAGTTTGTCTCTTTTCTAGTTCGGAGGTCTGTTAGCTTGCGATTTAGAGGGAATAAAGTATTCATCACTATTAGCTCTTAGTTTGTTGAAACATTAAAAATAAGTTTTGAAGGTTATTTCCTGTGTATTGCTTCTTCTGGCAGATTGCTATTTTCATCATGACCCAGATATGTTCATCTTTGAGTCTTTGAGTTTCTGCATAAAATCAGTTGTTAGATTCTCAAGTTTGAGATCCTTGGTTGATAATGGATCGAAGGATGAGAAGATTAATAAGGTCCTGCGAATTGGCATCACATATAATCGCAAAATTAAGAGAGACAACCTTAATTCAAGGAAATCCAATGGAAAGACTTACAGCGTACATGGTGAAGGGTCTTGCTGCACGAATAGCATCTTCAGGGAAAAGGTGCAGAGCTTAAGGACGTATGCACAGAAGCTGGGATGTTTGCATTGCGGGAGTGATGTGTCTATGTTACACAAGAGGATTTTGAAATGGCTGCTGCGAAGGTTATGAAAAAGGAGACAGAGAAGAACATGTCATTGAGGTTTAGAGGCTCCATTTAGAGTTATAGTTTGCTTGTGAAACCAACTCTGTTTATTGACAGATGTCTCTCTTAGTATTCCACTTGTAGTCTTAAACTTTGTAAGGGATTAACTTCCCACTTTTGAAGGAAATTCGATCCTGAAATTTAGGATCTATTGTTAGAATATTTTTTTATAAGAGAGGTCCCAGCTAAGGGCTCAAGGGGGAGGTCGGAGAGAGTTCTTCCTTTCAGGAGAATGCAGGGGACTGTAGGTTGGCAGTTTTGGGAATGATGCTTGATGAATTGTAAGCACTTCTGTGTAGCATGAACATTTTGCAGCTTCAAATAGGTTCTAGTTTTGAATGAAGTATGATGATGATTTGTTTCTGTATTGCATGAATTGTTTCTCTGGTAATTATATTAAGTATATGGTCATTCATATTCCATTACTATAATTCTTATCAAGAGAAACAATTATCTTTATATATTTATACACAGTTACAGTTTCACTTCATGTTTTCAGGATCATAGAATCCTTTCTCTTGAATGCTGTATTGTATTTTGTGTTATATGGTTTCTACAGTTTGTCTTGCAGCCCTCATTGATTTACCAGCCTATCACATGCTTTGATCTTCTTATGAACACCTATATTTACCCATCTGTGATATATACTAGCTCTGTTCACTGTAAATTGTGTGATGTTTAGATTTCATTCCTAAACTGTGAAAGCTGTACAAACAAGTAATAATAGCCTAGTGTCTTCTAGTACTGTAAGATCCATTATCCCTAGTTTGATACCAGCCTATGTTTTCAATTGGATTTTATTCGATTAATGCATTTTTGAACAAATATTTCCTTAAGCTTGAATCCTGTAGTCTAGGTTCAACTTTAGGGATAACATCTTCTGGCGCCGTTGCCGGGGACGGAGGAGTGAAGATATCTTCCCTGGGAAAGAATGACAAAGATCAGATCCAGCTCTTGATGGTGAACAAGAGCAGGTCGTTAGTTAGACTACAAATTTATTCACCGGGCGACTCCATGTTCAAAGAATCCAGAGGCGATTTTACAAGATGTGTAAGCGTTTTGAAACCATGGTGGCACAGAGATTGGCTCCGTTCAATTTCTCAGATATTCCTGGCTTTCCAAATACAGTAACTACCATGGATGAATGGGGAGATTTTCTTCCGTGATTCCTAGAGGGGGAAGATGAAAATCCGGCATATCATGTACTTAAATTTCATCAATACATGGATCAGCTAAATATACATCATGAAGATGTATTGATAAAAATGTTTATGTATTCATTAGATGGTAGTGCGAGAAAATGGTACAGAAATCTTCCTCCTTCCAGTATTTTCTCTTTGAAAGACTTTCATGATACTTTTAATTCATATTATAAGAGGATATACCCATATGAGTGCATTCTTGAGGATTGTTGTAGGGGATATGCATTATATATGCAGAGTTTAGAAGTAGATTTTCCCAGTAGTGAGGATGAAGCTGATGGTTATGATGTAAAGAAAGAAGAAGATTTATTATCTTCCTCTGATTCTGTTTCACAAGAAGAAATTTTTCAAAATACTAAAATTGATGAGAGCATCATAGAACAGAAATATTCATATTTAGAAATTGATCAGAATGCTCTATTGTATGGTGAAGACATTAAAATTCTAGATTTGGAACTTCCAGGTGAAGACATTAACATATCGGTGGAACCTCCAGGAGAAGACATTGAAGTTCTAGATTTAGATCAGCATCAGCCGATTCACTCTGAAGATATCCCAATCTATGATGAGTATCCAGATGAAAAAGAGCAGATCCCTACATCACCCTCTGTTGATTTGAGGGGAAGCCAACAGGAGTATGACAACTATGAATCAAATTTTGGTGAGGAGCAGTATTGTGTAGAAATCAAATATCTTGACTCTGTAGAATACATTGAGCAGCCATATTTGCAATCCAATTTGCAGGTAGCTGAAAGTGGCAGCCATTATGAGGAAAAGGGTATACAGAGATATTTTGATCTTCAGCAAGAGATATTTCCTTATAACTTCATTGATCCATTTGTTGATTATATGGAGTCTTTGAGCAGTTCAAATGTCAGATTGTTTTTTACAAAGGGAGGTTGTCTTTTCCTTCCTTCTAAAATGAATTTTCATATTCCATGGTCCCCTTTATGCATCATTTCCAGATCAGAAGATTTGCCAGTAGGGTCAATTAGATCATCAATAGATTTTTGGATTATATTGGAGAAGACAGAGTTTAGGGCAGATTTTCTTTCTGTTAAGTCAGAAAATTTTTCTCCATTTTTGGTTTATTTTCTCCATTTTTGGTTTGGTTTCAATCTATCTCAGTGAAGGTTTTGGTTTTAAGTTTTAATTTTAGTCCCCTTCAGGAGCTATATGGATGATTGCATATTTTTTGAGTCCACTCTTTATAAGTTTTATTTGATTTTGTTGGTCTTTTATATTTAAAAAGAGGTTAAAAAGGGTCATATTTTCAAAAGTTGATTCATTAATGTGTTTAGAGAGCAGTTAGACTTGTTTTTAAACTTAGCAATTCTCTAAACCTCCGACAATTTGGCTTGGCAGCTATTCTTGTAGCGCTAGACAAAATTTTAACAAAGGGAGCGCTACAAGAATATCGCGGCCCTTTGTTTTTTCAAATTTTAAACGGATTTCGATCATGATTGCAGTATCTGAATGACTAATCGACTTGTGTGAGTGTTTTAACACGTGTTTACTGCAGTTTAAGCATGATTTTAGTTGGTTATCAGTCACAAAATAGAGCAGGCTCATCATTGCATAATATGCGGAATCAGTTGGATAGAAATTAGCAAATTCTGGTCTAAGCTGGAAAATTTCTCTTTTTATACGCATTATTATAGGAGAGGAGTGTTCGTAAAGAAGATTTAACTGCTTGAAAGGAGGAATTTGTTTCTGTGGAGAGGAGACAGCGTTATTTCAGCCAACGAAAATTAGGGCTTCCTAATTCGCTTACTTCCAGTCAAGGAAATTACATGGAGACACCTGTACGCGTAAGGAGAGACCGTTGATAGCCCAAAGCAAAGGTATAAACCGTGGCAGTTGGAAAATTGACAGGTATTTCAATACAAACCCGTCTAATTGAAGAAATTGGGTTTTTCTTGCTGGAGGCTATTTTGAAGAAATTGATTGCTGCAGAAGTTAGAATAGGTTTTAAAATGAACCATTCAACTTAGAAATAGTTTTCTGAAGCTATTATTGAAAATTGGCATGAACAGAGTTACATAATAACCTTAAGTTTAAAGCAGCCACTTTTGGAATTTCGAGGACAGTTCAAAGGAAGGTTTTTTATGTTTTGCTCTCTAACCTACTCGAGAAACTCTGATATTGATGAATACTGGCTGTAATGAGCTAATTGAATGGATTCTTCTCACGACCTAAAACTAGTGGAAACCAGAATCTATAGAAAATAGCATTGAGAGGACTCACAGAAGGTGTTTTGTTGGTTTGTTCAAGTGGTTTGAAAGCTGTTGAAATTGTTATGATTTGTGAAATCACTTGCTGAGAGAACCATGTTCAATTGCTTGGAGAACATGTTGGCTTTCATATTCAGTTTTGAATGGCAGTTTTTTGGCTAGGGCGAATATATTACAGGCAGAGGGGTTTTTGTTCTCTCCTCTTATGCTATCAGTCTCCAGTTGGTCTAATGAGCCTATGGTTGAGGTTATGCTTGCAAAATCTGAAGCAGTGGGAGTTTTAGGGTTTGAAGATCAAGGCTGTTTGATACACAGAGATTAAAGTGAAAGACTGATATAAAACAGCCATATTCACTGATAGTTTTCCATTACATTGAATAGCCTGGACATTGCAGTGCTGTTTTGAGTAATGTGAATCAGTTTGTAATAAGGAAGGAGTTTATGTCTGAATACATATCATACTACTTGTCTCCTTAACCCTAAAACGAAGAGTTTGGGTGGTCCATAGTCTAAAGCAATCTGACATGATGTTTGATGGTGCATTTGTGAAGAATGAGTAGTGTTTCTGTGCTCTTATGACTGTTTTATTCATGAACTGATCTATTCTCACAATCCATCTATATTCAGACCTAATTTGTACCGTTGTACCATAAAAACATTGAAGCCTCAGGTCAGGAAAATTTGATTTTCTGCTGGGAAAGTTTTCATGCATATTTTAAACCAACAGGCATGTCTAGGAGTGTGTAGAAAATTTTGAAGGAGTTCAAAGCACAAGAAACCAGTTTACAAAGCATTTTTGAAACCTAAAGCCAGACTGTTTCTATTTTCTGAAAGAACAATATGGGGAAAAGTGGTAAAAGTGGTAAGGTCAACAGGGCTGAGCCCACAGACCTAACCTGGATTCAGAAGCTTCCTGACTATGCAGAACTGTTTCAGCAGGCAGGTTGGTTGAAGTTTTTCAAGAAGATAGATGGTTTCAATGCTCAGGTGTCCTGCAAGTTTGCTAAGGGACTCAAAGATGATATGATCATGATGGATGCTTTGAAATTCAAACTGACTATGGAGCTAATAGCAGAAGCTACTGAGATCAGCAATGAGGGGGAGCATTGGTTTAAAAAATTGCCTTTTGAGTTTGAACCCCAAAGATACCTATTGCCTAATGTGACTCCTAACTGGAACAAGGGTATCTTCATTCAAAATTTCAGGAAGGAGTGGATTGAGCCCATAACGATACTTCAAAGTTATGTGACCTGTGAAGGCAGATATTCATTTGTCTTTAAATATCATTCCAGGTTCCTGCAACACATAGTAGGAGTTTCTAAAATGAACTTGCCCTTCTTCTTCTTAAAAAGCCTGCAGAAGATGTCAAGCAAGATAAAGCAACATGATGATCACACCTCCCAGTCACTTTTTCACCATGGTCTCATCAAACTGATCATCACCACAGTGTTGCAGCATGAGGGAAGGACTTGGGATTTCTTTTTGTTTTGGTCAGATGTTCATCCTCAAAAAGAAGATCAGCAGTCTAAAAGGAAGACTGATAAGGGGAAGGTAATGATCAAAAAGTTAGTTCACTCAGTCAAATATACAAGTAAAGATGAGGTTAAAGCCAAGAAGGTGACAGAGCAGGTAGCAGAACAAGTAAAGGATGATAGTCAGCTCAAAGTGGCTTCAGATTCCATGAGAAACAAGTACTCATTGTTTGCAGGTGAAGAAGTGCAGCCTTGTCTGAAATTACCACCAATAGCACATTCTGAACAAGATAGGACTATTGATAAAGAGAGAACTGCTACTCCTGAAGAGGAATTACAAACTAAACAAAGGAGCCCTCTTACCATATTATCTGAAGATGAAGGTTATTTATTGGAGGATGAAC